>JABWTJ010000492.1:163579-730053 GCA_016801875.1 Solanum sitiens | reverse complement strand
CAATCTCAAATCTTTCAGCATAATAGGAGAATATTGACTCAAAGATTTATCATCATCCATGAATTCTTGATAAATATATACAAAATTCTCCAATCCAAACATGATCAAAGAGAGGAAAACAAATGGGTTGAAGTCTTACCTTAATTCTGGAAATTTATCCTCTTAACTTGTACTTCAAGAATTCAAACTCTCCTTCAAACTTCTTACTTGAAAATGAGACAGCACTCAAGAATCCCTAAGGTGTTTTAGGGCTGCTTATTGAAGCCAAGAGAGACCAAGAAAGAAACTTAAGAAAATCTAAAATTTTGCAAGTTCAAAATGGAGAATAAGACTTGATCCTTATCCTTGAAAAAGGAGGTGTTATGCCGACACTCTTGACCAATTTTGGTCCATATAATGTCAAGTAGGTGCCCCACCTGCTTGTCCTTTTAACTTGGGCCCTTTTGGACTTAATATTATTGGACCTTGGCTGTCCATTTTTCCTTTGTTCTTTAATCAGCTTGGGACAGATTAGTGCAAGTAGGTGGTACACACTTGGCCCAATAACATGGTAAAACAAATCTTAGGAGGTCATGTACTTACTTAGTTTCACTTGGGCTTTATCCATAATGGCCAATTGGCAGAATCTGGCTGTTGGGCCTTCTTTCATTCACATTTCTTAATAGGTTTGGGCTTCAATTGAGCCCCCTATAATATAAGCCTTAAATCTGTGTCAATCAAACTTGGGCCCTTTAACTATAATATAGATTCAAGTAGGGATGCCAGCTGCTAGCTCAATTACCACCCTTACTATAAATTACTTAAATACTTTCCATCGAGTTAACTTGCAATACATATGCTAAAACGTGCAAGGCATTACATCACCTTCCAAGCTAGTTTAAACCAACACTAATCACATAAGAAACATGATCCCTCACCTACACTATAAGTCTATGTCAAGTATAACATGAATAGAACTACCACATACAAAAATACAGGCCGTTACATCCTTTCCCCCTTGGAACATTCGTCCTCGAATGTTAGCATGGTTGTGCGGCCTAAACAAGTTCAAGCCTAAGCTAGTACTACTATTAATCACATTGAACATATAGACTTATACTTACTTGTCAATGCCTCCACTAACATTTTGATCATTCCCACCAGTGTGGAAGAGGTGAGGATACTTCAATTTCATTGCTTCTTCTGCTTCCCATGTAACTTCTTCTACTTGTTTGTTTCTCCATAGAACTTTTACAGAAGCTACTTCTTTATTCCTTAACTTCCTAACTTGTCGATCCAGAATAGCAATGGGTACTTCTTCATAAGTGAGATCTCCTGTAACCTGTACGTCTTCAGTAGGAGTAATACAAAATGGGTCACCTACGCATTTCCGTAGCATTGAGACATGGAACACCGGATGAACTGATGAAAGCTCTTGTGGTAGTTCTAACTCATAGGCTACTTGGCCAAATTTTCGGATAATCTTATATGGCCCTATATAGCGTGGACTCAGCTTTCCCTTTTACCAAACCTCATTACCCCTTTCATCGGAGACACCTTCAAGAACACCCAATCCCCTATAGAAAATTCTAGTCCTCTCCTTCTAATATCTGCATATGATTTATGTCGACTTTGAGCTGTTTCTAGCCGCTGCTGTATCACTTTGACTTTTTCCACAGCTTGATGAACAAGATCTGGCCCAAATAAGGAAGTTTCACCCATTTCGAACCAGCCAATTGGTGATCTACACTTTCGACCATATAAAGCTTCATAAGGTGCCATTTTAATGCTCGAATGATAGCTATTGTTATAAGCACATTCAATAAGTGGTAGGTGATCATCCCAGCTACCCTTGAAATCTAATATACAAGCTCGCAGCATATCCTCAAGTGTCTGAATCGTACGTTCTGCCTGACCATCCGTTTGAGGATGAAAGGCTGTACTTAAATTCACTTGTGTTCCCAAACTCTTTTGAAATGACTTCCAAAATTTTGCTGTAAATTGAGCTCCTCTATCCGATATTATAGAGATTGGCACTCCATGTAGTCGAACTATCTCTTTAATGTACAACCTCGCATACTCTTCAGCTGTATAAGTAGTCTTCACCGGCAAGAAGTGTGCTGCTTTGGTAAGTCTATCAACTATTACCCATATGGAGTCAAACTTCCGGAATGAACGAGGCAAACCAGTAACAAAATCCATGTTGATCATGTCCCATTTCCAAATTGGAAGTTCTATACGCTGCATGTAACCTCCGGGCTTTTGGTGTTCTACTTTTACCTGTTGACAGTTTGGACACTGAGCCACGAATTCTGCAATGTTCTTCTTCATGTTCCCCCACCAATACATTTCTTTCAAGTCATGATACATTTTAGTTAACCCCGGATGAACAGAGTACCTTGAATTATATGCTTCCATCATGATCCTCTTTCTTAGTTCATCTATATTAGGTACACACAATCTGTTTTGACATCGAAGTACTCGTCTTGCTTAAGCTCAAACGCCTTTGTCATACCATGTAGTACATTCTCTTTAAGTTGTAAAAGAATTGGATCAGTGTACTGCTTCTCTTTCACTTCCACTATTAATGAGGATTCTGCCGCATTTTTCACAATTACCCCTTCGTCTTGAGACAAGAAGGCGAACGCCCAAGTTAGCTAGTTGGGAAAGATCCTTAGTCATTCCTTGTCTTTCCATAGACTTCCCATAAGTGGTTGCCATTATTTTACGGCTTAAAGCATCAGCTACTACATTAGCTTTACCGGGATGATATAAGATGTCAATGTCATAATCTTTTAATAGCTCCAGCCACCTTCGCTGCCTCAGATTTAAGTCTTTTTGCTTAAAAATATATTGCAAGCTTTTGTGATCAGTGTATATGTCAACATGAACTCCATACAAGTAGTGGCGCCATATCTTCAAAGCAAACACAACTGCTGCTAGCTCTAGATCATGGGTTGGATAATTTTTTTCATGTGGCCGCAGCTGCCTTGAGCCATAAGCTATAACTTTACCATGCTGCATCAATACACAACCTAAGCCCACTCCCGAAGCATCACAATACACTACATAGCCTTCTGTACCTTCTGGAAGTACCAACACAGGTGTAGAAGTTAATTTACTCTTCAGCTCTTGGAAGCTTCTTTCACACTCATCGCTCCACAGAAACTTGGTTCCTTTGTGTGTTAGCTTTGTTAAGGGTGCAGCCATGGAAGAGAATCCTTCAACAAACCTTCTGTAATAACCTGCCAATCCAAGAAAACTACGGATCTCCGTAGGCGTTGTAGGTCTTGGCCATTTTTTCACGGCTTCTATTTTCTGGTTATCAACCCTTATTCGTTCCTCGGATACGATATGACCTAGGAATGCCATAGATTTCAACCAAAACTCACATTTAGAGAACTTTGCATACAATTTACGATCACGGAGAATTTGTAAAACCTGCCGCAAGTGATTAGCATGATCCTCTTCCGATCTTGAATACACCAAAATGTCATCTATGAACACTATCACAAACACATCTAAGAATGGCTTGAACACCCTATTCATCAAATCCATAAAAGCTGCTGGTGCATTTGTTAGCCCGAATGACATGACTAAGAACTCAAAATGACCATACCGTGTTCGGAAAGCTGTCTTGGGTATATCTTTGTCCTTGATCCTCACTTGGTGATAACCTGACCTCAGGTCGATCTTTGAAAAAACACCTAGCACCTTGTAATTGATCAAACAGATCATCAATTCTAGGGAGGGGATATTTGTTCTTAATTGTTACCTTATTCAACTGCCGGTAGTCGATACATATTCTTAATGAGCCATCCTTTTTGCGTACAAATAAAACTGGTGCTCCCCATGGCGACACACTAGGCCTTATGAATCCTTTCTGTAATAAGTCTTTTAACTGCTCCTTCAACTCTCGTAATTCTGCCGGAGCCATTCTATACGGAGGAATTGAGATAGGTTGAGTATCTGAAAGCACATCAATACCGAACTCTACTTCTCGTTCTAGAGGCAAACCTGGAAGATCTTCAGGAAACACATCTGGAAATTCATTTACCATCGGAATGGATTGAAGGGTTGGTGGCTCTACATCTACATTTTTCACTCTAACCAGATGGCATATGTATCCTTTGGAAATCATCTTCTTTGCCTTAAGATAAGAAATAAATTTACCTCTTGGCATCCCAATATTACCTTTCCATTCGAGGACTACCTCTTTTGGAAACTGGAAATGCACTATCTTAGTTCGGCAATCTACCGTGGCATAACAAGAGCTAACCAATCCATACCCATTATAACATCAAAATCTACCATGTCTAGCTCAACAAGGTCAGCCAATGTATCGCGATCACAAACAGTTACAATGCAATTACGATAAACTCTCCTAGCTATAATAGATTCACCAATCGGTGTAGACACTTCAAATGGCTTCGCTAATAATTCTGGTGTTCTTTTGAACTTTCCAGCAATCAATGGTGTAACATATGATAGTGTAGACCCCGGATCGATTAATGCATATACAATATGTGAAAAGATGGACAATGTACCTGTAACCACATCCGGCGAGGCTTCTAAATTTTGTCGATCCCCTAGTGCATATGTGCGATTCTGACCTCCACTAGAACTAGCTGCTCCCCTAGCTCCTCTACCCCGACCTGCAGGCATATGTAGTCCCCTACCTAAAGAAGGGGTTGATGAGGTCGACGCAACAACTGATCTAGTTGGTTGAACAACGCCACCCACTCCCCTATGAGGACAGTTTCTCATCATATGCCCTGGTGTGCCACACCAAAAACAAACATCCGTCCCAAACCTGCATGCACCTAGATGATTCCTCCCACACTGTTTACAAGGCTGTCGTGGAGGCCTTGATTGGCTCGTACTTCCTTGCTCTTGATCACTGCCTTGGCTTTCACTTCTTTGCCAAAACTGATTGCCTCTAAACCCTTGGAACCGTGGTGGAGCACTAGCTGTAGAGTAGAAAGATGATGGCCTAGGTGGTCTGTTAGAGAACCGAGGCCTAAACTCACCTTGGGATGGTGTAAACTGCCCCATTGATCTGGCCCTCTTAGAATGCCCTGTTTCCAACTCTTGTGTTCTTCTTCTTTGCCTTTGATCCTCCAATTTTTGTGCAAAAGCCTGCATCCTTGCTATATCCATATCTTTATTTAATGAAGCAATTGTACAGTCTCTAACCAGATATGAATCTAATCTGTCCACAAAACGATGAACTCTATCCTCCATAGTAGCTACTACATTAGGAGCATACCTGGCCAAGGAATTAAATTTGAGACTATACTCCCTCACACTCATATTTCCTTGGTGGAGATTTAAGAACTGATCCGCACGGGCCTCTCGGATCTCCAATGGCAGATAATGATCAAGGAATGCCGTTTTAAACTCTTTCCACATAGCTGAAGGTGCATTTGTTCCCCTAGATTGCTTCCAAGCTTCATACCACAATATAGCCACACCCTTTAATCTGTATGCAGCTAGCTCAAGTGCTTCTTTACCACTTACATGCATAATATCCAAAGTGCGTTGGATTTGATCTATAAAGTCTTGGGGATCTTCATTAGGATCTGACCCGGTAAATGATGGAGGGTCCAAGTTAAGAAAATCACGTATCCGTGTTCCAGCTGATCTAACTACACCACTAGTACCTACAACTGGACCTTCTTGCCTTTGGCCATGACCAGCAACTATACGAGTCAATAATTGGACTGCATTCCTCAAATCTTGCTCGGTAGCATTAATAGGGGGTTCCTGAGGTTCATCTTCCCTCCTTATTTCTTCAGGAGATGGAGGCGTCGAGGAAGTCTGCGATAGAGACTCATCTTGAGCCCCACTTTGAACAGCTTGACTTGGTGGTGGTTGGCTGGTCCCTTCTTGGACAGCCACTTCTACTCGTTTACCAGTACTTTTACTCCTTCTCGTAATCGGCATCTTTGCTATAATAAAACAATTGAGGAATTAGATATGATTCACCTACAACACAAGTTCTATCGCACGATCTAAGAAATGAAAGAAATGAGACAACTCCTATATGTCCCGTAGCCTCCTGTTTATAAATGTGGTGCACAACACATCCATAAGCAAGACTCTACACAGACACGGCTTTGTAGACTCCCTAGGATGACCTGCTCTGATACCACTTTTGTCACGCCTCAAAACCCATTAAGACGGACAGGCACCCGATGCCCTAAAGGCCCGAGAGAACCAACTTACAACCTGTTCTTACTGAGCATATACTATAACAATTGAGACAAGTTAACTTTGGATGCAGCGATACAAACCAACGTAAGTAGATCCAAAAGTTATATACAAGACTTGGCCGTTTAGGCCACAACTCCTTAAGACACAACTGAACCATGTACATACGTCTACAAAGCCTCTAAAAGATAGAAGACTAGAGTAGGTCGGGACAGACCCCGCCTTACCCTTAACTACGATACAATACCAAACGAATTTACCAAGGACTTAATAAAGCTCCGAATCAACTTGGAGCTCACCAAAAGTAGCAGAATTTCGAGTGCTCCTACTGAGGAGGTCTACTAGCTGGAGTACCTGAGCCTGCAGCATGAAATGCAGCGTCCCCAATACGGGACGTCAGTACGAAAAATGTACTGAATATGTAAGGCAAAAAGTATATGTAATACAAGGCACAAATGAAATCAAGTAGCAACATATGAGTGCATAGATTAGGAGAGAAGACCACCTTTGCTTACTCTTGTGGAATCAAGTAAGCTACATTCTTTGTATGTTATAATCTTTGTTGGGCTTGTGATACAAGTGACCAGCTGATCAGTGGTAGAAGAGGATGACCCATGCTAGGCGTATTAACCCCTGGGATGCGGTCCTCATAATTACACAACTTGGGATCGGCCCATGCTAGGCTTTCGCCCCTGAGCTGCCACCCTTCTATACCAATAGGGATCGGCCCATGCTAGGGTTTCGCCCCTAAGCTGCCACCCGCAAAACAAAGTTTGATGAATCCCTCTCCTAAGCCAATTGAAGTCAATTGTGCCATTAAGGTCTTAAAGTAAAGTGTTGATGTTTCATAGCTCCTTATGTCATTGTTACTGCCTCAAAGTATTATTTTCATGTATTCCACTACTGTTCCGTATTTCCATATCTCCAAGATGATTATGACCACCAAATCAACATCTCAAAAGTGTTATTATCCAAAATAATATCTCAAAAGAGTTATGAACTGATTAACAATAATCTCAAATATTAAAGAATCTAAGTGAAGGAATCTATATAATTAAGGGTGGCAGCTCAGGGGCGAAAGCCTAGCATGGGCCGATCCCTATTGGTATAAAAGGGTGGCAGCTCAGGGGCAAAAGCCTAGCATGGGCCGATCCCAAGTTGTGTAATTATGAGGACCGCATCCCAGGGGTTAATACGCCTAGCATGGGTCATCCTCTTCTACCACTGATCAGCTGGTCACTTGTATCACATGCCCAACAAAGATTATAACATACACAAAGGTAAAGAAAAGAGTGTAGCTTACTTGATCCCACAAGAGTAAGCAAAGGTGGTCTTTTCTCCTAATCTATATCTTTGAACATAATAATGTAATAGAAGCAATATGAATCGTGGTTTCTGATCACCAACACTTGAAGAGCTAACTTTACTTTTAAAGTGCTCAAACAAGCTCATAACTTAATTTAAAGAGGACTCCCCTCCATAGTTGTCCCAACATGCACTAATCACCAGAACATCCTCCCCAATATTCACCATGTAAGAGTAACAATTTCCAACTCACTAATACATACCAAGTGTCTTAATTAACTCAAGCACAAGAGGGAGAAAATTGCAGTAGCTTACCTTGCTGGACATGACTACCACTTGATAAGACTTGGATTCTTCAAGGTAAAGGTTGTCCTCCTTAACTTGTCTTAAATTATACCTTCCAATAGCTTGAAATACCTATTATTTAAGAACCCTAATGGTATTTAATGGCTGTTGTATGAATCTAAGAGAGAGAAGAGAGAAAGCTCTAGTAATCAGATATTTTGTCAAAGTAAAAATTGTTGGGAAAAGTTGATATCAATCTCTTTTAAAGGGACCTGCTTTGGACGACTTTATCACTCATTTTGGGCCATAATATGCCAAGTAGGTGACCCACCCACTTGGACTTTTCATTAGGACTTTTTTGGACTTAATAACATTGCCCTTTTGCCACCTTTCTCATTCTTCATTTGCAGCCAACATGTGTCTTTAATTTGGGCCACACCTTTAAGTAGGTGATGCATCTAGTTTTCCATTAAAATTATTTCTTGTGGGCTTGAGAAGATTGGGCCTTGGTTGTCCATTTCCCCCTTATTCTTCCATTCAACTTGGGCTAAATTAATGCAAATAGGTGTAGTGTACTTGGCCCAATAACACAGTCAAAGAGTCTTAGTAGGTGATGCACATACTTGGTCCTTTGGGCTGGTCAATAAGTCAAAGTAGGTGATGCACCTACTTGTCACTTACTAGCTTAGTGAAGTCAAGCAAGCACCTCAATATTTTGTTAAATTTCTAGACCTTAATAACTTTAACATAACTTAGAACTTATATACACTATGCCACTTTATACTTTAGACTCAAATACCACCTTGTCATCTCAAGTGTAAATATTTCCATCAACATCAACTTAATAGGGTCGCATCAAAATCTCTGGACAGTTCACTTTAAATATTACCACTAATTGCATAGGAAACCAAATCCATAACTATACCACAAGGCAGTTTATAAGCATTATTAAAATAGAACTAGTACACGTAGAATACGGGGTGTTACATCCTCCCCCTCTTATGATCATTCGTCCTCGAATGATAGGTGCACCTGGTAGTTCGATTAATCTCTGAATTTCATATAGAGATTTGCGAGAGTCCCAATTGTAAATAGGAAGGACTATCCAGAATCCATAGACTAACCGAAAATATGTATAGACAAATCTAGCATGACGTCTCGATAGATATGGTTCATGAAATAGTAATATGAAAAAATTAAATCCCTTCTTTACCATGTAATTCACTAAAAATACACAAGTAGTACTCATACAAATAAGACTGTAATATACCTAAACACAAGAAACACAAATGACACATCAAATGAACAAATTCTAGCAAGATTCATGATCATATAAGAGGACCACATGATCTCAGATCCTTATATTGATGTTTAAAATGAGGAGGGTTACTTAGTATCTCTCTATCATCTTCTATTCCCAGGTATGTTGTGTTATATTCTATTCCTTCCCTAATACTCATGGTTACACATTCTGAACTTAGCTTCCGAGCCTTAACAATTAAGAATAACTATAGAGTATCTCCCAATTTTATTTTATTTTTGTATATGAACGGACACATAGAATCATAGGCTATAGGGGCAATACTTTCCTTTCTCTTTTATTTCATGACACTTTTCAGAGGTGAATCTTTTAAGAACACATAGCTGTTAATATAAAATCTAAAGTTTTATGCCGCTCCTGCGAATAGGGTATTATGCTAAGTTATTTATCTATGGTTGATTAAATTTACATATATGGCCAACCTTTTCTGTTCAAAGTCTTCACTGCATATTGATACAAGGAAATATTTTCCCAAATTGTTCAAAACTCAAATCAATAAGCATAGAGAGGGCATAGTATACGGATGAATAAGTCACATTGGACATGACACATAGGCAGACTATCCCAAAAGGGAGCGCGCAAGGTATACGTGAATTAAGCTATAGAAATACATGGTATATGCGTGCATATGACCTATAGGTTAGCGTGTGAGCGAATGAACTATAGGGAATGTAGGAATGGGCTAGATGATCAGATGATGCATGAGTACATAAGCTAAGACATGTAGTAGATATGACATGTAGACATATCAGAAAATGAGCTACGGAACACAATCACATTGAGCAAGTGCGTTATATTGCGTGGATAGGTGGACTAACATGTCAATGAGCACAAATATGAAATATGAGCAAGTGAGCACATAACACATGGCCAGAAAAGCTATAAGGCCTAAAATGTTTAAGCAAGTAGGCTATGAGGTATGCAAAATATATAGAAATGGTCATATGATTAATTTAGCATGCATTACTCATACAATATGGACAAGTGGCATGTGGGAAGTAACCAGTGCAATAAATAACATGTAAGGAAAAGTTCCTATGAAAACATCATTAAACAAGGGTGATCTGAAGCGGATAACACTTGCATGTAAGCATTCCATGACGTTAGGTAACCTATGAGAAGGCAATCCACAAAGGGAAAATGACATACAAATAGATAAGTTATAGAATATGCAGCATGTATAATTATATAAAAAAAATCATCTTTGAAAGCTACGATATATCCTATAGAACAACTCTAACGTACTAAGATAAACACACTGTCTTAAGCTTTTAAGTTACAGGTGGGATAGTTCTGCTCATATTCCTTACTCGCCTCAAAACACATACAATTGATTTTCCCATCTACTATCTCCAATCTCCTAAGAATTCTTATAGGTGTTCTGCTATTGGGACTTGGCTTCCGTCTAGGTCAATATAAATAGTACAGTAATGATAGAAAAAGAAAATCCTCAAAAAAAGTAGATCATCTTTTAGAGTAGGAGGACGAGGTCAACTTTGCCTTCATTACTAGCTTGTGTTATATCACATTCAATGATTGATGCCCCTTGAAGATCAAAAAAATAATAATAATAAATCGTGCTTCTTGAACGCATCATGAAATATGAACTCTAATAACATGTAAATGCCAGGTACCTATAAAGTTATATCATGATTCATAACGTCTTAGAGTTAGCCGATTTGGGCTTAACTAGATAGGTCTGGCCATACTAATAGATTTCCTCTTTTTTTTTCTTTTTTTTTTTTTTAATAAGTGAGGGTGCTCCGACTCTTTTCCCATGCAAGATAGCAAATAAGAACAACTAGCAATATGCATATGATCTATTTTTTTAATCAAGACTAAATATCAAAACTTGAATCGATACTAAATTGACTTCTCTATGTAACAAAGGTTCACAAAATTGTTCCCAGGAGCGCCATTATAACTCGTTAGCGTTGAAGAGCTGATAACATTTTCTTACCGCATACACTTTAGCAATCACTCTCTCATAACCACCTATGCCACTCCTCTATAGCATCCTCATATCACCCCTACTCCTATGTTTAGGGAATTTGACATATTCCATCTCTTTCTAATGAGAAGTTGTCTGTACATATTCGGCCTGTGTAATTTAAGCTTCATTCTCACAAGCTTCCTATCTAACAAGTAACTTTTAATCAAAACTAGCAGCTTCATGTACTAGATTCCATTATGTACAACCAACTAATCACAACTTAGTTCTAACCAATCAACTTTCTTTTCGTTATTCTTACCCTTTAGGAACATACTAACTCTCTATATCCAACACATACCTCATAAAATGAACCACCACACATATATCATTTGCAGTAATTGGCACACTTATCCCTAAGTTTTATATTCATGAAAAGAATACAAATGTTATTAGTACTTATTCAGAGCTGTTGGCACATACCATATAAATGCCAAACATTAACATACTCGGGAGGACATACGGTGAGAATTTGAGCTTTGTCAGCCAATTAGGGGTATCTGTAGTAACACTATTGCACTAATACATCCACCTATAAAATTGTGCCACTGGCTTCTTTGAACTAAAAGAAACTGGTTTGACTACATCAATTTCGAGAACATGTGCAACGCTGAAAATTCTATATATCAAAGACTAAGAACAAGTGTCCTCCATAGGAATAAATCCTGTAAGTATGGAGCAAATATAGAACTCAAGAGCTGGTTACATCCTCCTAAGAAGATCTCCCTGGAAATGCTACAGCAAATATATGTAACTAGGTAACAAATCATATTTGAACCAACATGATGCAAATGGTACAAATGCAACTTTAAATGCAAATAACATAAAAGTCTTTACATACCTTGTGGAGTGAGATGGTCAAATAAAATGAGCTCAATCTAGTCAAACTTTTGGTAACTTGAGGTCCTTTCTGTATGTTACATGCTGACACTTCAACAACCGTTAACCTTAACCATAGTTAATATGAATAGCATGATCTGGTACAACTAGAAATGGGCTTCTTAACTTCGCTCTATCGCACGATCAGGATTATGAAGGAAGGTAACATTTCCTAAATGTCCAAGCAGCCCCCTAATTATTAAATGTGGCGCGCAACACATTCATAACTAAGGATCTACTAGACACGACTTTGTAGACCCCCTAGGACGAACTGCTCTGATACCACTTTGTCATAACCCAACCCTAGTTAAGGCAGACAAGTACCTTATGAACACATGCTTTACAAGTAATCTATGATGAGAAAGTAAACTACTATGCAGATTACTGATGAGAAGCTTAAAATACAACACATTTTGACTAGCTAAACCTCTATATGTGACAAGTGAAACTATGAATACAGATGATAGCTTTACAATGTCTACAAAGCCTCTACTGGATTCCATGATGGTACCACTATGAAAATACACATAGTAAAGACTCGGCAAAACTCCAAATCAACCTGGAGCTCACCAACATCCGCTGAGTATAATGTGCTTCTATTGGGAAGATCTACTAGTTGAGTACTTGCACCTGCAGTATGAAATGCAGCGTTCCCAATAAGGGATGTCAGTACAAAAGAATGTACTGAATATGTAAGGCATAATACAACCATATTTAATATGAGAGCTCAAATGAAACCAAATACCAATAGATAAGGGTTAGAGACCACCTTTGCTTTATGCTTGTGGAATCGTGCATGTTACATTCTTTTCTCTACTTTTCTGTACTTTATAATCTTTATACAACATATGATACAAATGACCAGCTGATCAGTGGTAGAAGAGGATGACCCATGCTAGGCATTTTAACCCCTGGGATGCTGTCCTCATAATTCCACAAATTGGGATCGGCCCATGCTAGGCTTTCGCCCCTGAGCTGCCACCCTTCCATACCAATTGGGATCGGCCCATGCTAGGCTTTTGCCCCTGAGCTGCCACCCATAATCATACAGATTACGTTTAGATTCTTTCATCTTTGAGGTTGTTGTTTATCAGTTCATAACTCTTGTGGGATTGTTCTTTAGATAATCATAACTCTTTTGAGATTGTTCTTTTTGATGTTCATAACTTGTTTGTGATTGTTGTTTTGGTGGTCATAATCCTTGTTTTGATTTGGAAATACGGACCAGTAGTAGAAGACATATGAATATGGACTTACGATAATAACAATGACATGGAAAGGATATGTGAATTGAACGTAGTACTTAGGAGCTTATATGACTCGGTAAGCATTTTGACATATCAAATTGAAGCACATCCAGTGAAGACAATTTAACATTCAGCCAAGAGATTTGAACTCTATATGATACAAATACAAGGTGTTCATGCATGTGGAACCAAGAGGGGAATGTGAGCAGATTAAACTTAAGGACGGATACATATTCCAAGTAAGTACACATAAACATACAATTGAGAAAGTAGTGATTATGTGAGGTAACATTACAGTCTAACACAATGAGATTAATAACAAAGAAAGGGAATATATGAACATGTGACAAGATGACATATCTATAAACAATTGAAGCAAATTGGCAAGATATGGGCAGATCGTATATACATCCTATAAACATATGTACCATGTGTAATCTAGGATTACTTTGACTTATATGAGGGAAATACGTGCTAGGGGTACTTTGACAATGAAACAAGTTTAAACCTTGCATGCTAACACTTGGTAGAGTAAACACACACACATTTAGTAACAAACTCATATTAGAGTACCCACTTCAATGCTATAGGGAGTAGGAGCTGCAACTATGGATCAGTCACTACCAAGGGAACTTAGAAAGCTTACTTTTTGTAATGCAAGTTTTGGATTCATGCCAAAGAAATAGGAAATCAAATAGCCTTACATACCTTGCTATACAATTCAAATCGTATGACTTAAGCTCCTTATCTTCTGATCACTAACTACAATAAAATAAGTCATAAGACTAGTATTAGCAGCTAATTAATCAATTTGAGCCACTTGATCACACCCAAATAGTAACGAAGCAGTAAGCTGCAATCTATCTAGTGAGTGTTTTCTTTTCTTCCCTATCCCTTTAATCACGTATATATACTGTACAACCTTCGCATCAGGTCCTCCCCAGAATTCCCTACAATATTTAAGTCCTTTATATTATCCATAACTTCCCCGCACATCCAGTCACATCTCTTATCATAACATACATAAAACAATCTTTGAACATAATAATGTAATAGAAGCAATATGAATCGTGGTTTCTGATCACCAACACTTGAAGAGCTAACTTTACTTTTAAAGTGCTCAAACAAGCTCATAACTTAATTTAAAGAGGACTCCCCTCCATAGTGTCCCAACATGCACTAATCACCAGAACATCCTCCCCAATATTCACCATGTAAGAGTAACAATTTCCAACTCACTAATACATACCAAGTGTCTTAATTAACTCAAGCACAAGAGGGAGAAAATTGCAGTAGCTTACCTTGCTGGACATGACTACCACTTGATAAGACTTGGATTCTTCAAGGTAAAGGTTGTCCTCCTTAACTTGTCTTAAATTATACCTTCCAATAGCTTGAAATACCTATTATTTAAGAACCCTAATGGTATTTAATGGCTGTTGTATGAATCTAAGAGAGAGAAGAGAGAAAGCTCTAGTAATCAGATATTTTGTCAAAGTAAAAATTGTTGGGAAAAGTTGATATCAATCTCTTTTAAAGGGACCTGCTTTGGACGACTTTATCACTCATTTTGGGCCATAATATGCCAAGTAGGTGACCCACCCACTTGGACTTTTCATTAGGACTTTTTTGGACTTAATAACATTGCCCTTTTGCCACCTTTCTCATTCTTCATTTGCAGCCAACATGTGTCTTTAATTTGGGCCACACCTTTAAGTAGGTGATGCATCTAGTTTTCCATTAAAATTATTTCTTGTGGGCTTGAGAAGATTGGGCCTTGGTTGTCCATTTCCCCCTTATTCTTCCATTCAACTTGGGCTAAATTAATGCAAATAGGTGTAGTGTACTTGGCCCAATAACACAGTCAAAGAGTCTTAGTAGGTGATGCACATACTTGGTCCTTTGGGCTGGTCAATAAGTCAAAGTAGGTGATGCACCTACTTGTCACTTACTAGCTTAGTGAAGTCAAGCAAGCACCTCAATATTTTGTTAAATTTCTAGACCTTAATAACTTTAACATAACTTAGAACTTATATACACTATGCCACTTTATACTTTAGACTCAAATACCACCTTGTCATCTCAAGTGTAAATATTTCCATCAACATCAACTTAATAGGGTCGCATCAAAATCTCTGGACAGTTCACTTTAAATATTACCACTAATTGCATAGGAAACTAAATCCATAACTATACCACAAGTCAGTTTATAAGCATTATTAAAATAGAACTAGTACACGTAGAATACGGGGTGTTACATAACTTCCCCTTTCAATCTATATCTTATGATTCGAACATTCTCTATAGCTTCATAGATAACTTCTGGACCAAGGAGTGAGGACTCAACAACCTCAAACCACCCAATGGGAGATCTACACCTTCTACCATAAAGAGATTCATGGTGCCATGGAGATGCTCAAATGATAGTTATTATTGTAAGAGAACTCAATCAAAGGTAAGTGGTCATCCCTACATCCAATTATATCAATGACACAGGATCTTAACATGTCCTCAAGGGTCTGAATGGTATGACCATCTGTCTGAGGATGAAAAGCGGTACTAAGTTTCACTTGAGTACCTAAACCCTTTTGAAAAGATTTCCAAAAATTAGAAGTGAATTGGGCACCTCTATCCGAAATGATGGACAAAGGAATCCCATGAAAACTCACAATCTCATTAATGTAGATACTTTCATAATCTTCAATCTTGTAAGTAGACTAAACAGGAATAAAGTGGGCAGATTTGGTCAACCTATCCACAATAACCCATATAGAATCATTTTGCTTCCGGGTTCGAGACAACCCAACAACAAAATCCATATTGACGGTTTCCCACTTCCATGTAGGAACATCCATGATTTGGGTTAAACCACCCGGTTTAGATGCTCATCGTTAAGTTGTTGGCAGTTTGGACACTTAGCAACAAACTCTGCTATGTACCTTTTTAAACCATCCCACCAATAGATTTCCCTAAGATCATGATACATTTTTGTGATACCCGGATGTATAGAATAGCGAGAACCATGGGCTTCATCTAGAACTTGATTTCTCAAATCCTCAACACCGGGTACACATAATCTTCCTTGGTACATAAGAACACCATTCCCCCTTGGGAGAATGACTCATTCGGCTTACCAAGTACCGATTACTTCAACTCCATCAATAGTGGATCAAGATGCTTCTTAGATTTCACCTCCACCACTAATGATGAGTCAGAGTTATGATGGACCATAAAACAACCATTTTCGGAATCTTCTAACTGCACACCTAAGCGAGCCAACCTATGAACAGCTTTTACAAGTTCTTTCTTCTCTTCTTCCATATGAGACACACTAACCATAGTCATACGACTCAAAGCATCCGCAACCACATTGGCCTTGCCAGGGTGATAAAGGACACTTATGTCATAATCCTTCAACAATTCTAACCATCTTATCTGTCGGAGGCTCAACTCCTTTTCTGTAAACACACATTCAAGACTTTTATGGTCAGTAAACACATCAACATGAACACCATGCAATTAATGCCTCCATATTCAAGGCAAAAACTACAGCGGCTAACTCAAGATCATGAGTTAATTCTTCTCATGAACTTTGAGTTGCCTAGATGCATAAGCAATCACCTTGCCATGTTGCTTGAGTACACATCCCAAGCCCACTCGTGAAGCATCACAATACACTACAAAGATTTCATTACCCTCCGGTATGGTCAACACCGGAGCGAAGGTAAGCTTCTCTTTCAACTCTTGAAAACCTTTCTCACAAGCTTTCGACCACTCAAACTTCACCTTCTTTTGGGTCAAAGCTGTCAAAGGAGAAGCAATGGACGAAAATCCATCAACAAACCTTCTATAGTAGCCGGATATACCCAAGAAACTCCTAATGTCTGTGGGATTCAAAGGTCTTGGCATATTTCTGACCGCATCCGTCTTCTTCGGATCAACCTCTACACCATCACAAGAGATAATGTGGCCAAGAAAAGCAACTGACCTTAACCAAAATTCACACTTGCTAAATTTTGCATAAAGTTGGTGTTATTTGAGGACTTGCAAGGCCAACCTCAAGTGACTCTCATGCTCATCTTCATTCTTGGAGTATATCAAAATATCATCAACCAGTGTAGGTGAGGGATCATGTTTCTTACATGATTAGTGTTGGTTTAAACTAGCTTGGAAGGTGATGTAATGCCTTGCACGTTTTAGCATATGTATTGCAAGTTAACTCCGATGGAAAGTATTTAAGTAATTATAGTAAGGTGGTAATTGAGCTAGCAGTTGCATCACCTACTTGATCTATATTATAGTTAAAGGGCCCAAGTTTGATTGACCAGATTTAGGCTTATATTTAGGGGCTCATTTGAAGCCCAAACCTATTAAAGAAAATGTGAATGAAAGAAGGCCCAACAGCCAAATCTGCCAATTGGCCATTATGGATAAAGCCCAAGTGAAACTAAGTAAGTACATGACCTCCTAAGATTTGTTTTACCATGTTATTGGGCCAAGTGTGTACCACCTACTTGCACTAATCTGTCCCAAGCTGATTAAAAGAACAAAGGAAAAATGGACAGCCAAGGTCCAATAATATTAAGTCCAAAAGGGCCCAAGTTAAAAGGACAAGCAGGTGGGGCACCTACTTGACATTATATGGACCAAAATTGGTCAAGAGTGTCGGCCATAACACCTCCTTTTTCAAAGGATAAGGATCAAGTCTTATTCTCCATTTTGAACTTGCAAAATTTCAGATTTTCTTAAGTTTCTTTCTTGGTCTCTCTTGGCTTCAATAAGCAGCCCTAAAACACCTTAGGGATTCTTGAGTGCTGTCTCATTTTCAAGTAAGAAGTTTGAAGGAGAGTTTGAATTCTTGAAGTACAAGTTTAGAGGATAAATTTCCAGAATTAAGGTAAGATTTCAACCCATTTGTTTTCCTCTCTTTGATCATGTTTGGATTGGAGAATTTTGTATATATTTATCAAGAATTCATGGATGATGATAAATCTTTGAGTCAATATTCTCCTTTTATGCTGAAAGATTTGAGATTGTTAGTGGCTGCCTTATGAATATTGTTGTTGAGGGCTGTTTGGGTATCTCTGGAAATGATGTTTGAAGTTGTATTAATGTGTAGAGGAAGGGTGTGGTGGTTCACCATTTATGTAAGGGTTGTATGGGCCTGATTTCCATCAAATATTTTTTTAGCTACTGTTTTGGAGAACCTTATTGTGATTAGCTGCTGATGTTAGCTTAATCATGACTTATGTTGTAGATTAGCACCCAATAAGGAAGGCTGAATCGTGATAGTGGTATTGGTCATAAATATAAGGTATGTAAGGCTATTCGATTCTATATCCTTTTGGCATGAAATCTGCCACCTGCAATTAATATCAATGAAGTGATTCTCATAAGGTTCTATTTCTAGAAAAGAAAGCATGGTGGCAGCGTACTATCTCCAAATAGCTAACAATATTTCTTTCCCCATTCTAAGTACATGGAACTACTTCATTATATGTTCACTACTCTATACTTGTGTAATTTCCCCTTGTGCTGTTATAGAAATGGTATTTGCAAAAGAAAGTTTAGTAAATCCTTCTTCCTAAGCCAATTGAAGTCAATTCAATTTGTGCCATTAAGGTCTTAAAGTAAGGTGTTTGATGTTTCATAGCTCCTTATGTCCATTGTTTTACTGCCTCAAAGTATTGTTTTCTGTATTCCACTACTGTTCCGTAATTTCATGTCTCCAGATGATTATGTCCACCAAATCAACACTCAAAGTGTTACAATTATCCAAAATAACACTCAAAAAGAGTTATGAACTGATTAACAATAATCTCAAAGGATTAAAGAATCTAAGTGGAAGAAATCTAATTTCAATTAAGGTGGCAGCTCAGGGGCGAAAAGCCTAGCATGGGCCGATCCCTATTGGTATAGAAGGGTGGCAGCTCAGGGGCGAAAGCCTAGATGGGCCGATCCCAAGTTGTGTAATTATGAGGACCGCATCCCAGGGGTTAATACGCCTAGCATGGGTCATCCTCTTCTACCACTGATCAGCTGGTCACTTGTATCACATGCCCAACAAAGATTATAACATACAAAGAAGGTAAAGAAAAGAATCTAGCTTACTTGATTCTACAAGAGTAAGAAAAGGTGGTCTTCTCTCCTAATCTATGCACTCATATGTTGCTACTTGATTTCATTTGTGCCTTGTATTACATATACTTTTTGCCTTACATATTCAGTACATTTTTCGTACTGACGTCCCGTATTGGGGACGCTGCATTTCATGCTGCAGGCTCAGGTACTCCAGCTAGTAGACCTCCTCAGTAGAAGCACTCGAAATTCTGCTACTTTTGGTGAGCTCCAAGTTGATTCGGAGCTTTATTAAGTCCTTGGTAAATTCGTTTGGTATTGTATCGTAGTTAAGGGTAAGGCGGGGTCTGTCCCGACCTACTCTAGTCTTCTATCTTTTAGAGGCTTTGTAGACGTATGTACATGGTTCAGTTGTGTCTTAAGGAGTTGTGGCCTAAACGGCCAAGTCTTGTATATAACTTTTGGATCTACTTACGTTGGTTTGTATCGCTGCATCCAAAGTTAACTTGTCTCAATTGTTATAGTATATGCTCAATAAGAACAGGTTGTGGGTTGGTTCTCTCGGGCCTTTAGGGCATCGGGTGCTTGTCCGTCTTAATGGGTTTTGAGGCGTGACAGACCCTTTAAAAGTGTTGTCATATATCTAAATAATTGTTGCCATTTATTTCATACTACCACAACGCTTATAAAGTGTAGCCTATACCATTAAAGGGTACACTTTACAAGTGTTGCCAATATTATTGTTGCCAAAAGTTAAAAATTTAGGCTACATTTTAAAAGTGTTCCCAAAAATATTTTAGGCAACACTTTTCAATCGTTGCTCAGATTTAGTGTGGCCGTAGGCTGAAAATGGTGTAGTGGCTCCACCATTAATAATTCCTCTTATTTTGAATACCAAATTTCAATATAAAAAAGAAGTTAAGGACAAAGTGATCTGGAAGCCTACTGAATCTGGTAAATTTACTTGTGCCTCAGCCTGGGAAGTATGCAGATATAGAGGTAATGTAGAAGTGGTTAATTCTATTATTTGGCCCAAAAATGTGCCTTTTAAAATGTCATTTCTACTTTGGAGAGCTTTAAAACTAAAGTTACCAACTAATGAAAATATGGCAAACTTTGGAGTGGAACCTGTTAAGTGCTATTGCTGTAGGAATCAAGGTTGGGATGATGTAGATCATATTTTCCTACAAGGACATTTTGCACAACATATATGGAAATACTTTGCCAGTTCTATGGGAATTAATGTTCAGCAGTCTTCTTTGAGTAATAGGTTAATTCATTGGTGTAACACCAAAGGGAAAAATGATGCACATAGAGCTATTATCAAAATATTACCTATTGTTATTTGCTGGAATTTGTGGAAGAACAGGTGCTCTGCGAAATATGGGGGAAAGACTTCCAGCAGTTTCAAAGTTAAATACTGTATACAGAAGGATATTCTGTTTTTTCTATACTCTGTTTTTCCTAATATTAAATGGCCAGGGAAATGGACAGATCTGGTAGAATTACTTGAATAATGCAATCATGAGATAAAGGTTAATATAGTCATCTGGAAACCACTTCCTACTACTAAATATAAGTTGAATACAGATGGTAGTGCATTGAATAATCTGGGAAAGATTGGAGGGGGTAGCATTCTTAGAAATGAATATGGTGACATCATATATGCATTTGCTATTCCTCTTGGGGAAGGTACAAACAATAAGGCAGAGGTACAAGCTGCTACATATGGATGGACTGAATTGGTGTATTCAACATGGTTATAAAAATATTATTCTTGAGGTTGATTCAGAATTATTGACCAAGTGGTTATTACGAAAGGATAAGCCTCCTTGGAGAATACAAAGGTTAGTACAAGAACTTCAAATGCTTACTAACCAATGTATTTTATTTTCATGTGTGCATATTTACAGAGAAGCAAACAGTACAGCAGACATATTATCCAAACATAGTCATAAGCAGGACATCATACAAAATTATTACACTTATAATCAACTACCACAGGCTGCAAAAGGTAGCTATATTCTGGAGAAAATGGGAGTACAAAACTTCAGACGCAGGAAAATGAGGAAGATTAAACAACCTCCTTGACTACTTCACAGTATTTGCCTTTAACATATATTATGTATTGTATAGATATAGATATTCTGTATCTTGTATGGTATATGTGTTGTTGCATGTAAAAAGATAGCAGGTAGTATCAGCATGATTTAATATCAAGTAGTAATTTTATATATTTTTACAACTACAGTTAGCAAAGGAAGGTGAAAGATACAGCAGAGCTAGCAACTGAAGATAACATGATTCAGCAAAGATGAGGAACAAAGATTCCAGATTCACAATTGGAAAAATGGAATAATAAGCATATTCATAAGACTATAGTTAACATAGTTATTTGTATAGGCTTTATTTTATATGTGTAAAGGGAGAGTCTCCTAATTTCTTAGAAAATTGCTTAGGTTTTCTATAGATTTCATCTCAATGTAAGAGGTTGAGTTGACTAACCTTAGTAGGTAAGCCATCTCTATACTCACCATAGGACAGAAGGTAGGTTTATGCCCCCCTTCATGTAATTCTTTGTTTTTATTAATGATAAGGCCTGGGGGTGTTGCTCAGCCCCTGACCCACCACAAGGGTCATTCAAAAAAAAAATAAAAAATCCTAAACACAAAAACCCAAATATTAAACACTAAACCATAGATTTTAAACCTCAAATGCTAAACCCTAAACCATAAAACCTATAAAAACCAACACCCTAACCCTAATCCTAACCTTAACCCTAACCCTAACCTTGAACCCTAAACCCTAAACGCTACTTTAAAAAAAGGTCCAACAAAATCATAAGTCCAAAATACAAAAACCCAAACATTAAACACTAAATAATAGATTTTAAACCTTAAATCCTAAACCACAAATCCTAAAACCTAAAAAAAACTAAACCCTAACGCTAACCCTAACCCAAAACCTAACCCTAAACCTAAATCATTAACCCAAAAACCCAAGCCAAAAATAAAAAAACCCAAACATGAAACACTAAACCATAGAGTTTAAACCAAAAAACCTAAACCCAAAAACCTATAACCTAAAAAAACTCTAAACTCTAACCCTAACCCTATCCCTAAAACGAACCCTAACTCTAACTTGATTCTTAACCCTAACCCTATCCCTAACACGAACCCTAACCCTAACCTGATCCTTAACCCTAACCCTAAACCCTAATTCCTAACCCAAATCTCAAAATACCAAAACTCTAACATTAAACACCAAACCATAGATATTACTATAAGACCACGAAAATGACTTAGGTGAAGCTAGAGCCTAACGTGGTTGTCATGGTGGTCTAAGGTCCTAAAATAGTCTATGAAGTGTTGTTGAGGCAGTAGCTAAGAGTTTATGTGCATTGGAAGTCAAACGTCAAGGGACGAGTAAGACGTTCGACGACTAAGTCACCTAAGTGCCTCATATGTCGTTTTATGTGTTTATGTGTGATTCATGGGCTAATATGGTCCTTAAATGAGTTTATATGGTGTATATAGGAAGTGTGTCAAGTTTCGTGAAGTTTAGAGGTCAAACTCTCAAGAACGTCTATAATGTTCGAAAATGTGCTTTGAGATAACCTTGTGTGTCTAAGTATGATTCGTCAAGTTTTACGTGTTCGTTTTGGATGAACCTCATGTGGTAGGTCCTAAACTTGTATACAAACATATTTAGGTTGTAAACGTCCGGGTATGACTCCACATAGGACCCACAAGGGTCCCTAAAGAAGGACCCCAACATTGGAGCTCAACACTGCCACGCAGTGGGAATCGACGACCCAAACGACAGCCCGTCGACCAGGCAACGGCCCATCTATGGGTATCATCGATGGAGCCACTTGTACTGCAGGTTGGGGAGTCATAGGTGCAACCCACGAGACCCAAACGACGGGGTGTGGGTGAGACCACGGTCCGTTGATATGGGCGTCGATGGTGCAGCCTGTTTCCTGCCAGCTTACTGTTAAGTTGAGGGTGAACTTGTAAATTCACTCAATGCCCCCATAAGTCTTTGGACGATTGTTTTGAGTGTTTATGGGTATTTTAAGAGTATATAAGTCATCAAACTCTCAATTGAACCGTAAGCCTGAAACCCTAAGTTCAAAATACCAAAACCCAAACATGAAATGCCAAACAATAGATTTTAAACCTCAAATGCAAAACCCAGAATCATAAAACCTAAAAAAAAAACTAAACCCTAACCCTAAACCCTAAGTCCAAAAAAAAAACATTAGTCCAAAATACAAAAACCCAGACATTAAACACTAAACCACATATTTTAAACCTCAAATCCTAAACCACAATCCTTAAAAACCTAAAAAATCTAAACCCTAACCCTAACCCTAATTCAAGCGCTAACCATAAACCATTAAACCAAAACCCCAAGCCCAAAATACCAAAACCCAAACATTAAACACTAAACTATAGATTCTAAATCGAAAATCCTAAACCCCAAAACCTAAAATAAAACACTAAACCCTACACCTAAACCCTAACTCTAACTATATCCTTAACCCTAAACCTAAACCCTAAAACCTAAACCCAAAGCCCAAATTGAAACACCCTAACATTGAACACTAAACCATTGATATTAAAACTCAAATCCTTAACATCAAACCCTAAAACGTAAAAAAAAAACTAAACCCTAACCCAAACCCTAACATTAGCCCTAACCCTGACCCTATCATAAATCTTAAACCCAAAGCCGAAAATACAAAAATCCAAATATTAAACAATAAACCATTGATATTAAACCTTCAATCCTAAACCCTAAACCCAAAAACCTAAGAAAACCCAAAACCATAACCTTAACCCTAACCCTAACTCTAAACCATAAACCCAAAACCCTAAGCCCAAAATACCGAAACCTAAACATTAAATACTAATCCATAGATTTTAAACCTCAAATGCTAAACCCTCAACCATTAAACCTACACCCTTACCCTAATCCTAACCCTAACCCTAACCCTATACCCTAAACCCTTAACCCTAAGTCCAAAAAAAACCTAAGTCTAAAATATGAAAACCCAAACATTAAACACTAAACCTTAGATTTTAAACATCAAATCCTAAACCCTTAACCCAAAAACCTAAAAAAAAAAACAAAACACTAACTCTAACCTTAAACCTAACCCTAATCCAAAACCATAAGCCCGAAACCCTTAGCCCAAAATACCAAAACCCAAACATTAAAAACTAAATCATAGATTTTAAACCAAAAAATCATTAACCCCAAAACCTAAAACCTAAAAAAAAAAATAAACACTAACCCTATCCCTAACATGAACCCTAACCCTATCCTTAACCCTAACCCTAAACCCTAAACCCCAAACCCGAAGCAAAAAATACCAAAACCCTAACATTCAACAATAAACCATAGATATTACAATTCAAATCCTTAACTCCAAACCGGGAAACCTAAAAAACAACCTAAACCCTAATTCTACCATTAACCCTAAACCCCAAGCCCAAATACCAAAACCCAAACATTAAACACTAAACCATTGATAGTAAACCTCAAAACCTAAACCTAAACCTAAACCCAAAAATTTTAAAAAGAAACACTTACCCTAACCCTAACTATAACCCTAACCTTTACCCTAACACTAACCCAAACATTAAATACTGAACCATAGATTTTAAACCTCAAATGCTAAGCCCTGAGTCATAAAACCTAAACAAAACTGCACCCTAACCCTAACCCTAGTCCTAACCCTATCCCTAAGCCTAAACCCTAAGTCTAAAATACGAAAACCCAAACATTAAACACTAAACCACATATTTTAAACCTCAAATCATAAACCACAAACCCTAAAACCTAAAAAAAACTAAACCCTAACCCTAACCTTAACCCTAACCATAATATTAACCCTAAATCTAACTCTAAACCATTAACCCGAAACTCCAAGCCCAAGATACAAAATCCCAAACATTATACACTAAATCATAGATTTTAAACAAAATTTCCTAAACCCCAAAACCTAAAACCTAAAAAAAAACTAAACCCTAACCCTAACCCTATCCCTAACACAAACCCTAACCCTATCCCTCACACAAACCCTAACCCTAAACCCTATACACTAAACCCAAAGCCAAAAATACCAAAACCCTAACATTAAACGCTAAACCATAAATATTACAAATCAAATCATTAACCCCAAACCCTAAAACCTAAAAACAACCTAAATCCTAACACTAACCTTAACATTAACCCTAACCTTAACCCTACCATAAACCCTAAACCCCAAGCCCAAAATACCAAAACCCAAACAATAAACACTAAACAATTGATATTAAACCTCAAATTCTACACCCTAAACCAAAAAATCTAAAAGAACCCAAAACCCTAACCCTAACCCTAATCCTAACCTTAACCCTAACCCTAATACTTAACCGTAAAAATGAAACCCTAAGCCCAAATTACCAAAACCCAAATATGAAATGCCAAACAATAGATTTTAAACCTCAAATGCTAAATCCTGAATCATAAAACCTAAAAAAAAACTAAACCCTAACCGTAAACCCTAAGTGGAAAAAAAACATTAGTCCAAAATACAAACACCCGGACATTAAACACTAAACCACAAATTTTAAACCTCAAATCCTAAACCACAATCCTTAAAAACCTAAAAAATCTAAACCCTAACCCTAACCCTAACTCAAGCGCTAACCCTAAACCATTAACCCAAAACCACAAGCCCAAAATACCAAAACCAAAACATTAAACACTAAACTATAGATTCTAAATCGAAAATCCTAAACCCCAAAACCTAAAACCCAAGAAAAACACTAAACCCTAAACCTAAACCCTAACTCTAACCATATCCTTAACCCTAAACCTAAACCCTAAGCCCTAAACCCAAAGCCCAAATACCAACACCCTAACATTGAACACTAAACCATAGATATTAAAACTCAAATCCTTAACATCAAACCCTAAAACGTAAAAAACAACCTAAAACCTAACCCAAACCCTAACATTAGCCCTAACCCTAACCCTACCATAAATCTTAAACCCAAAGCCAAAAATACAAAAATCCAAATATTAAACACTAAACCATTGATCTTAAACCTCAAATCCTAAACCCTAAAACCAAAAACCTAAGAAAACCCAAAACTCTAACCCTAACCCTAACCCTAACTCTAAACCATAAACCCAAAACCTTAAGCCCAAAATACCGAAACCTAAGCATTAAATACTAATCCATAGATTTTAAACCTCAAATGCTAAACCCTGAACCACTAAACCTACACCCTAACCCTAATCCTAACCCTAACCCTAACCCTATACCCTATACCCTAAACCCTTAACCCTATGTCCAAAAAAAACCTAAGTCTAAAATATGAAAACCCAAACATTAAACACTAAACCTTAGATTTTAAACCTCAAATCCTAAACTCTTAACCCAAAAACCTAAAAACAACAAAACACTAACCCTAACCTTAAACCTAACCCTAATCCAAAACTATAAGCCCGAAACCCTTAGCCCAAAATACCAAAACCCAAACATTAAAAACTAAATCATAGATTTTAAACCAAAAAATCCTTAACCCCAAAACCTCAAACCTAAAAAAAAAACCTAAACCCTAACACTAACCCTATCCCTAACATGAACCCTAACCCTATCCTTCACCCTAACCCTAAACCCTAAACCCCAAACCCGAAGCAAAAAAAAACAAAACCCTAACATTCAACACTAAACCATAGATATTACAACTCAAATCCTTAACTCCAAACCGTGAAATCTCAAAAACAACGTAAACCCTAATTCTACCATTAACCCTAATCCCCAACCCCAAAATACAAAAACCCAAACATTAAACACTAAACCATTGATAGTAAACCTCAAATCCTAAACCTAAACCCAAAAATCTAAAAAACAAAAACACTTACCCTAACCCTAACTATAACCCTAACCTTTACCCTAATACTAACCCAAACAGTAAATACTGAACCATAGATTTAAACCTCAAATGCTAAGCTCTGAGTCATAAAACCTAAAAAAAACTGCACCCTAACCCTAACCCTAATCCTAACCCTAACCCTAACCCTAAACCCTAAGTCCAAAATACAAAAACCCAAACATTAAACACTAAACCACATATTTTAAACCTCAAATCATAAACGACAAACCCTAAAACCTAAAAAAAACTAAACCCTAACCCTAACCTTAACCCTAACCCTAATATTAACCCTAAATCTAACGCTAAACCATTAACCCGAAACCCCAAGCCCAAGATACAAAATCCCAAACATTATACACTAAAGCATAGATTTTAAACTAAATATCCTAAACCCCAAAACCTAAAACCTAAAAAAAAAACTAAACCCTAACACTAACCCTATCCCTAACACAAACCCTAACCCTAAGCCTATCCTTAACCTAACCCTAAACCCTAAAACCTAAACCAAAAGCCAAAATACCAAAACCCTAATGTTCAACTCTAAACCATAGATATTACAACTCAAATCTTTAACCCCAAACTATAAAACCTAAAAACAACCAAAACCCTAACCCTAACCCTAGCATTAACCATAACCCTAACCCTACCCTAAACCCTAAACCCCAAGCCCAAAACACCAAAACCTAAACAATAAACACTAAACCATTGATATTAAACCTCAAATTATACACCCTAAACCCAACAATCTAAAAGAACCCAAGACCCTAACCCTAACCTTTACACTAAGCCTAATTCTTAACAATAAACCCAAAACCCTAATCCTAAAATACCAAAACCCAAACATCAAATACTAAATAATAAATTTTAAACCTCAAATGCTAAACCCTGAACCATAAAACCTAAAAAAACCTACACCCTAATACTAAACCCTAAGTCCAAAAAAAAACTAAGTCAAAAATATGAAAAACCAGACATTAAACACTAAACCATAGATTTTAAACCTCAAATCCTAAACCACAAACCCTAAAACCTAAAAAACATAAACTCTAACCCAAACCCTAACCCAAACCCTAATCCTAACCTTAAACCTAACTCTAAACCATTAACGAAAAACCCCAAGCCCAAAATAAGAAAAAAAATCCAAACATTAAACACTAAAGCATATATTTTCAACCGAAAATCCTAAACCCCAAAACCTAAAACCTAAAATAAAACACTAAAACCTAACCGTAACCATATCCCTAACACAAACTCTAACTCTAACCCTATCCTTATCCCTAACCCTAAACCCTAAACTCTAAACCCAAAGCCTAAAATACCAAAACCCTAACATTGAACACTAAACCATAGATATTAAAATTCAAAACCTTAACCCAAACCCAAAACCTAAAAACAACCTAAACCCTAACCCTAACCCTAGCATTAAACCTAACCTAACCCTACCATAAATCCTAAACCCAAGCCCAGAATACATAAATCCAAACATTAAACAATAAACCATTAATATTAAACGTCAAATCTAAACCCTATACCAAAAAACTAAGAAAACCTAAAACCCTAACCCTAACCCTAACCCTAACCTTAACCCTAACCTAACTCTAAACCATAAACCCTAAACCCTAAGCCCAAAATACAAAAACCCAATCATTAAATACTAAACGATAGATTTTATAGCTCAAATGCTATTACCTAAACCATAAAATGTAAAAAACCTACACCTTAACCCTAAACCCTACGTCCAAAGAAAACCTTAGTCAAAAATACAAAAACCATAGATTTTAAACCTAAACCATAGATTGTAAACCTCAAATCCTAAACCACAAACCCTGAAACCTAAAAAACTAAACCCTTACCGTAACCCTAACCCAAACATTAATCCTAACCTTAACCCAAACTATAACCCTAAACCATTAACCCAAAACCTCAAGCCCAAAATACAAAAAACCAAACTGTAAGACACCAAAATGAGATAGGGTGTCTAGAGCCTAACATGTTTTTATTAATGTTATGAGGTCCTAAAATTAATTATAATATGGTTTATAGGCAGTGTATAAAGTTTGAGGTGATTTAGAAGTTAAACGTCAACGGTCGACCGAAACGTTCGACGACTAAGTCACCTAAATGCCTTGTATGTGGTTCTATGTGATTATGTGTGATGCATGTGATTATGAATACTTATAATGGTTTATAATGATGTAAAATTATAGTATATGAAGTTTCGTGAAGTTTGGAGGTCAAACGACCAAGAACGTCCAAGGCATTCGAAAGATAGCCCTTAAGACGTTCAACGTGTGTCTTGATGGGGCTAGGCCTGTTTGGACGAGTTACAGGTGGTTTTTTGGGTGAAACTTTTGTGTAAAGTCTAAAACTTGTTAAGGGTTGTATTTACGTTGGAAATGTCCGGGTACGACCTCTAAGGGCCCCGCAAAAGGGCCCACAAGAAAGACACAAGGCTGGTCGAGACACTGCCTTGGCAGTGTCCATTGACGGACCCAACGACGGCCAGTTGGTCTACCAACGGCCTATTTGTCAGGTCTCGTCAATTGGCACTTTCCTTGGGAAGGTCTCAAGCTAAGAATTTGGTTAAGTACCAGCCGACGGAAGCTAGGCATGGTCCGTTGACAGACCAACGCCTCATCAGTGCCTCCATCGATGGTGGCTTGCAACTTGCAGCAACATCTGTTTTAATTAAAGGGGTGAATGGTAAATTCAACTCACATCCTAAAATGACTCTAATTGGTTTATTTAGCTACTTTTGGGTGTATATAAGTCATCAAAAAACGTGATCAACCCATTCCCAAAACAAACTCACACAAATTGAACCTTTCCCTCCAAAAATGTTCTCTCTAAAACTACCATTGTTGGTGAAGCTCAAGACCTGCTTGGAGCTCAGATTTCTATGGGTGATTCATCAAGTTTTAGAGGTCTTCATGTAGATAAAGGTATGGTGATCCTTAATCTCTAAGTAACCTTTCACTTGGAGAGTTCTTCTCAATGTTTTCAAAGAAAGTTTATGATCAAAGTTCTACTTCTTCAATCTATCCATGGGTTCTTTCTAAAAACGTTTTGAATGATTAAATAATGATGAATTGAAGGGAATACATTGGTTTGAACGTGATTTTTACTCCCATTGCATGATGAACCATGCTCCTTCCTTAAATCGAATTAGCCCTTGCATGGGCATTGTGATCATGACTTGTTATCGATTGAATTGTGATGTTCTTACGTTGAATCACCTATATCTAATGCTGTTTACGTTAATTTTTGTTGCATTATAAGTAATGGATCCATTTGTATCAATGAAGAAAGATTTGAACATGTTTAGCTTAGTTTTACTTGAATTCACTGTAACGTTGGTTCCTAAATGATCTAATGCGAAATTCAATGGTGTAGGGATGATTGTACCTACTGTTTTACTAGGATATTATTGTTCAATTATATAGATGTGATTCATGTGATTCAATATTGGTTTGGCCTATATTCTTCTATCTTTCATGTTCCTCTAATGTAGCATATTCACTGTAATCTAGTCATTTTGTGATCCTAATCCTAGGGTAGATGTAATCATGATTTTGATGTGATTAAGTATGTGTTTATCTACTGACTTAGATGGATATTTTTGATGAAATATGATCTATAATACATAAAAGTGAAATTGGCTAATAGTTTATGTTCTTCTACATTCTAGCATGTTAATGTATCGTAATAGTTGTAATATGACCTTGTAGTAGCTTATGCTTAACTTGATGTATGATCATGATACATTAAGATACTGCCCTATACTTGACTTATTGGTGAAAAAGTAGTAATGGTCAATGGAGACCAAAGGCTAAAGGATTGGTAAGAATTGCTCTACTTTTCTATTTCACTACTCCTCTATAATAATGTTGATGAAGCCGTGAGTGGAATTTTGTGGTATGGTCCACTTATGGTGGCGATGTTTAATTTATTGTCATTATATATGTGTTTACCATGGCCTTGAAGGCAAATTGATGATCACATGAATATGTGCTTATGATGATACTATGAGATGTTTATGCCTACTTTCATATTCTAGTTGTGATCTAGGTTGTATGGCTATTTGTATAAGCACGTGTATATTCATGTTAGGGTAAAGTATAGGTGTTGCCATTGATGTGTTAAAAGGGTTAATAATCCCTTACCTATGTACCCTATGTGAATGCATGAATAGCACAAGTTAGGAGTCTTAAGTGTATTATGAAGTTCGCTTGTCTCGTATGTTATTGTGTGTTGTGTGGCCTATGCTTGATGAAGTATTATGATCTAAGAGGGTGGCTGCCTCAATGTGTTTTGATATCCATTATGGGATCATATTGACCAATGTACACACACACTCACTTCACATCATGTTACAAGTAGTGTAGGTCATGGTGTCTAAATGAAAGGTAGTTCTCATATTCACTAGTGTCTACTACTATGCATGTGAAGGTGATGTTTATGAAAGTATGATATGTGTTTCCTTAGGTAGGACGACTTGATAGGCGTACTAGTATGGGCAAGGGCATGGGACTTTGCCTATGCATTGCACCTGTGTACCTTGATAGGATAGTTCTAGTTTTGGTTTCTATATGTATGAATATGATGTATGAATATGTGTGACTTAAGGTGTTATGTGAAAGGTTTGCTCACATATATGTATACACTTACGCATATGAAAGATAGTCAATAGAGGGGTCTTGAAAGGTGTGCCCAAGAATACTCTATAGCTATATAGGTGCTTGAATATGCTATAAGCATATATATACACATGAATATCTTAAGCCTATGTTTTATGAAAATATAATTAAAGGTTTTTCAATAAAGGGAACTTATTTTAGCACTGAGTGAACTTGTAGATGAGGAGGTGACACTTTTCCAACATAGGGAAGGTAGGGTACACTACGGTTCTCATGTGAGGGGGTGACACTTTCCCAAATAGGGGAGGTAGGGTTCACTACGGTTCTCACGGGGTGGATAGCCTCATGACCCAAAATGGGTGTAGAGTGATGTTTCCATGATAACCCCCAAGTTCCATAAACTATGCTTGCCACATAGGATCTAGCAAGTGATATCACCTAATATGCTAGCATGTGTTAATATTCTACCTTAGCTAGGTAGGAACACCTTCCATTTGTGTAAGGCTCTACAACACCAAATTTCATGTTTAGCACCCATGGTCTTAGTGTCAGTTAAGGCTATAGTTTCCTTAAAGTAAAATGGACAATGGAAATAAATGTTTAGGACCCTCACTAGAATGACTTAAGGGAGGTTACTTAGGATAGGTGGAAGTAATGAACCCATCTAGACATTGCACAAGTAGCTCCTTAGGAAGTTCTAGGAAGGTGTTCTAAGGTGTATGGTTATGAATATGTCTTTATGCATGGTATGGTAGTAATTGTCTACTTGTCATGAAGATGTTCATGGTATGAGTCTAGATGATGTGATCTTATCCTTATATGCATGATGTTGATCTAATTGACTATATGATGAAGGTCTTGCTTGACATGAATGAAGTTGTCTTCTCTTACTATATTGATGTATGACTTGGATGTAAAGGCTTGTGGCCTCATGATAGGTTTACTAAGTATGTGTGAGGTTATGGGGCCTTACATGTACATTGCACTAGTAGACTTAGATTTGGGGGCATGATTTAGGTCTTATAAGGTTCTATGTAAAGTAAAATAAATATATGTGCATAATGATTATGAGTTCACTGTAATGTCCTTATACTCTTGGCTTAACTATGTCTATGTTGTACTTATATGATGGTATGTGTTGTCTTGTGTAGATGATATGTACGTTTCCTTGTGGCCTTAAGGTGATGCATTGCACCAAGTATCACTAAAGGGTTACTTGGGAAGTTAATGAACAAAAGATAAGAGGGTTCACTGTTAAGGGAAAAAGGGCTTACTGTAATGTGCCTTAAGTATGCAGTAAATTCTAAATGTGATCTTATGTGATGTTTGGCCTTTGAATATGTTTATATGAAGTATATGAATGATATAAATGCTATTATTTAAAGGTTTTATGAAGATTTACTCAAAAAGGCATGAAGTATGATTTCAAGAAAATGTCCCTTTTAAATACATGTTTTTGCATGGTTGCCATACTTAGCACATTCTTGTGCTAATCCCATTCTTCTCTACTTTTTACACAAAGTGTAGTTTATGGATGCTTAAAGGATGTATTTAATGGTGAATAGCTTGCTAGATGATTCCCAAGCTCAATGAAAGGAATCCTTAAAGTTCAAGGATGTCCTACTTATGTCTTTAATGTAAAGTCTTCAAATATTGTATAGCTATGTAATGTGTCTTATGGGCCGTGTCCCTAATGTTCACTAAAGTTATTGAGTCTAAGATGACAAAGAGACTTAAGGTCTATATATGTATTATGACTTATGTTTTATTTATATATGGAGTAATGTTTCTAGCATATGATGTGCTATGAAAAGTTTTAAATTTTCCGTTAAAATTTACTATGTCAATGCGATGAATGATATCTATGGGCTTGTATAAGACCTCCGAGAGGTCAAGTACGCCTTGTTACTTCTAGGGGGTGCCCTCCGGATGTGACAAACGTGGTATCAGAGCATCAGGTTTATAAAGTGGATTTAGGTTCTAAAAGTCTCATATTGTCACGTCTAGTAGAGTCTTGTATCATTGGTGGTGAGTCGCGACACATCAAATGGTATGAGAGGCTATAGGATTGTGGAGTTTCCCTTCTTTATCATTCTCATATCGTGCCATAGAACCTAACTCTATAAGATCTCTCTCTTATGTTTTTTGTCCGGTGGTCTTTTAGATGTGATTTCTTGGATGAGATTGTCTCTATATGCTTGAGGGAGAAAAGGTGAGTGTAAATGCTTATCTTGGTTTTATGGTTGAATGAGTATGTGTGAATGTGAATTTTTGAAATGTTTTGATGATATGATGCCAATTTTGGCTATGTATGAGACTTAAGTGAAATAGCATGTTATGTTGAGGAATGCATGGCATGATATAGTTAAAGGATGATTAAAAGTTATTATGGTTGACATGAGTTTCTTTTGAAATAATGTGTTACTATATTGTGTTGCATGATGGTAGCCTTATATTATGGTTTGAGCTTGAAATGCTTAGTGACTACATATGGAAGCATGCTATCTTAAGATTTTGTACTTAAAGGTGTTCAATGTTTCCTTTTGTGTACATGTGGTCCTTGATAAGTTGCCTAGTATGGATTGGAGTCCTTTGTATAGACTTTATCCTAGGTGTTATGATAATATGCTTGTCTTGGTGCAAGTTTTGTATATCATATTGACATGCTTCTTTCCATCAATTGCCTAAATGTTTCATTTTTTGAATTTGGAAGCATGCTCACTACAAAGTTAGGCAGCTCAGTATAATATTTTTGAAGAACCAAGTAAATTGTCCTTTCATTAGATGTTGTTAAAATGTGTATAGAATTGATGTATATGAACATGATAATGAATCTGAAAAGGAGTTTTGCTATTTGGAATGAAGAAAGAGAGTCTTATGGCATGATGAGTCGTAGATTTGTTTCTAACTTCTTATTGTGTTGTGAGTCTCCTTGTTGTCTTCCCCTAATGAGGTATGACCTTGGTGTCTATTGTATTGTGTGAACACCTTATTTTATTGAATGAGATGACCTAACTTGATAATTATGGATTAATTGCCTAGGTGATAAGGCTTAGAGTACCTTGGTGTTCCTATGTTAACTTACTGTAAATCCTTCTAAAGTTGTAATCACTTTTAAGTGATGAAAAAATGAAGGTTGTTAAGTCAAGATCCTTTTAAGATGGGTTAAGTTTCTCTTAATTGGGTTTACCCTAAGTGGGGGATGGTCATGAAATGGTAAGGTTGTAGATATTTTCTACATTGTCCTTCTATTTTTACTTGAACTTGAAACTAATGAATTCTTAGTAAGCTTGTTCATGAATATAGTCTTGCATAAATTATGAGTTGCATGAATCTTATATGTTTAGTATGTATTGATTGACATTACCTTAAGGATATTTCTAAGATTCCAAGGTGCATGAATAAAAGTTTGACTAAATACATGTTTTCTCATGAGTATTGTACATCCTAAAATGCTAATAGTACACTTGACTTCATGAGATAAAGTAGGAAACTTGGTTTTAGTAACTTGTGATATATAAGGTTTAGCCTTATAATGAAAAGTTGAGTCTTTTAAAAATGAAATATGTGGAGTCTCTTGAAAATGATGTGACTTGTATGGCTTAGAAAGTATGATTTTAGGCTCACTTTTGAAGAATGAAAGCATGTTTAGCTAAGTATTAATGTGTGTGCCTATGATTTGTGTTATTCTTCTCAAGTGATGCTGACTGTGAAGGTAAGTACTATGTTAGAAATTGACATTTTGTGAAATTTCTTCCTATTTGTTGTGATGTACTTGGTGTGACTTACCATTTAGACTTCACTAGGAAGAAGACATGATAATGCCTTGGTTTAAAAGTTGAGAATTTCTCATTTTAGAGTACATTGACCTTGTACTTTGCTTAGGTGTGAACTCATGATATATGTAAGTGTGTTGAGGTGAAGGACATTCCTCCATGGACACCACTAAGCATGGTATGGTTGAGTATGACCTTCATGGCACTAGGTCTAACTAATGAAGATCTTTGTTGATGCAATTAACTCAAGTCTATGTGCATTGAAGTATCAGTGCCTACTTGTTTTGAGTATTGTTGAAATCTGCCTTTGTGTGACCTTGCAAGATGATATATTGATGAATTAAGGTTTAATGACCATGTTATGATTAGTATAAGGATGTTCCTCCTATGAACATGATAATATCCTCTTTGATTAATGCATTAAGGGGGTGAGTGAATTGAAGTTTTGTTTGCTTGTGTGCATTGAGTGCTAAAAGGTGTGAAGTGGTGTTCCTTTTAATCTTGGTGAATTAATTTCTATGTGATGATGTTATGAATATGTTGAACTGCTCTATGATGCTTTGAAGTCCTTGTTGTGGTTAAAGTGTTCTAAGTGTCATTCGAGGACGAATGTTCCCAAGTGGGGATATTGTAAGACCCCAAAATGAGATAGGGTGTCTAGAGCCTAAAATATTTCTATTAATGTTCTAAGGTCCTAAAATTACTTATAATATGGTTTACAGGCAGTGTATAAAGTTTGAGGTGATTTGGAAGTCAAACGTCAAGGGTCGACCGAAACGTTCGACGACGAAGTCACCTAAATGCCTCGTATGTGGTTCTATGTGATTATGTGTGATGCATGAGCTTATGAAGTATTAAAATGGTTTATAATGATGTAAAATGATAGTATATGAAGTTTTGTGAAGTTTGGAGGTCAAACGACCAAGAACGTCCAAGGCATTCGAAAGATAGCCCTTAAGACGTTCAACGTGTGTCTTGATGGGGCTAGGCCTGTTTGGACGAGTTACAGGTGGTTGTTTTGGGTGAAACTTTTGTGGAAAGTCTACAACTTGTTAAGGGTTGTATTTATGTTGGAAACGTCTGGGTACGACCTCTAAAGGGCCCCGAAAAAGGGCCCACAAGCAGGACCCAAGGCTGGTCGAGAAACTGGCTTGGCTGTCCATTGACGGACCCAACGACGGCCAGTTGGTCTACCAACGGCCCGTTGGTCAGGTCTCCTCAACTGGCACTTTTCTTGTGCAGGTCTCAAGCCAAGAATTTGGCTAAGTACCAGCCGACGGAAGCTAGGCACGGTCCGTTGACAGACCAACGCCTCGTCAGTGCCTCCGTCAATGGTGGCCTGCAACTGGCAGCAGCGTCTGTTTTAATTAAAGGGGTGAATAGGAAATTCACACCACGTCCTAACCTGACTCTAATAGGTTTATTTATCTACTTTTGGGTGTATATAAGTCATCAAAAAACGTGATCAACCCATTCCCAAAACAAACTCACACAAATTGAACCTTTCCCTCCAAAAATGTTCTTTCTAAAACCACCATTGTTGGTGAAGATCAAGAACTGCTTGGAGCTCAGATTTCTATGGTTGATTCATCATGTTTTATAGGTCTTCATGTAGATAAAGGTATGTTGATCCTTCATATCTAAGTAACCTTTCAATTGGAGAGTTCTTCTCAATGTTTTCAAACAAAGTTTATGATCAAAGTTCTTCTTCTTCAATCTATCCATGGGTTCTTTCTAAAAATATTTTGAATTATTGAATCATTATGAATTGAAGGAAATACATAGGTTTGATCGTGATTTTTACTCCCATTGCATGATGAACCCATGCTCCTTCCTTAAATCGAATTAGCCCTTGCATGGGCATTGTGATCATGACTTGTTATCGATTGAATTTTGAGGTTATTACATTGAATCACCTATATATACTATTGTTTACGTTAATTGTTGTTGAATTATAAGTAATGGATCCATGTGGATCAATGAAGGAAGATTTGAACATGTTTAGCTTAGTTTTACTTGAATTCACTGTAACATTGGTTCCTAAATGATCTAATGCGAAATTCAATGGTGTAGGGATGATTGTACCTACTGTTTTACTAGGATATTATTGTTCAATTATATAGATGTGATTCAAGATTGGTTTGGCCTATATTCTTCTATCTTTCATGTTCCTCTAATGTAGCATATTCACTGTAATCTAGTCATTTTGTGATCCTAATCCTAGGGTAGATGTAATCATGATTTTGATGTGATTAAGTATGTGTTTAGCTACTGCCTTAGATGGATATTGTTGATCAAATATGATCTATAATACATAAAAGTGAAATTGGCTAATGGTTTATGTTCTTCTACATTCTAGCATGTTAATATATCGTATTAGTTATAATATGACCTTGTAGTGGCTTATGCTTAACTTCATGTATGATCATGATACATTAGGATACTGCGCTATACTTGACTTATTGGTGAAAAAGTAGTAATGGTCAATGGAGACCAAAGGCTAAAGGATTTGTAACAATTGATCTACTATGCTACTTCTCTACTCCTCTATAATAATGTTGATGAAGCCGTGAGTGGCATTGTGTGGTATGGTCCACTTATAGTGGCGGTGTTTACTTTATTGTAATTATATATGTGTTGACCATGGCCTTGAAGGAAAATTGATGATCATATGAATATGTGCTTATGATGATACTATGAGAGGTTTACGCCTACTTTCCTATTGTAGTTGTGATCTAGGTTATATGGCTATTTGTATAAGCACGTGTATATTCATGTTAGGGTAAAGTATAGGTGTTGCAATTGATGTGTTAAAAGTGTTAATAATCCCTTACCCATGTACCCTATGCGAATGCATGAATAGCACAAGTTAGGAGTCTTAAGTGTATTATAAAGTTGGCTTGTCTCCTATGTTATTGTGTGTTGTGTGGCCTATGCTTGATGAAGTATTATGATCTAAGAGGGAGGCTGCCCCAATGTGTTTTTATAGACATTATGGGATCATGTTGACCAATTTACACAAACACTCACTTCACATGCATGTTACAAGTAGTATAGGTCATGCTGTCTAAATGAAAGGTAGTTCTCATATTCACTAGTGTCTACTACTATGAATGTAAAGGTGATGTTTATGAAAGTATGATATGTGATTCCTTAGCTAGGACGACTTGATAGGTGTACTAGTATGGGCAAGGTCATGGGACTTTGCCTATGCATTGCACATGTGTACCTTGATAGGATAGTTCTAGTTTTGGTTTCTATATGTATGAATATGATGTATGAATATGTGTGACTTAAGGTGTTATGTGAAAGGTTGCTCACATATATGTATACACTCACACACATGAAAGATGATCTAGTTAATAGAGGGACCTTGAAAGGTGTGCCCAAGAATACTCTATAACTATATAGGTGCTTGAATATGCTATAAGCATATATATATACACATGAATATCTTAAGCCTATGTTTTATGAAAGTATAATTAAAGGTTTTTCAATAAAGGGAACTTAGCTTAGCACCGAGTGAACTTGTAGATGAGGGGGTGACACTTTTCCAACATAGGGAAGGTAGGGTTCACTATGGTCCTCATATGAGGGGGTGACAATTTCCCAAATAGGGGAGGTAGGGTTCACTACGGTCCTCACGGGGTGGATAGCCTCATGACCCAAAATGGGTGTAGAGTGATGTTTCCATGATAACCCCCAAGTTCCATAAACTATGCTTGCCACATAGGATCTAGCAAGTGATATCACCTAATATGCTAGCATGTGTTAATGTTCTACCATGGCTAGGTAAGAACACCTTCCATTGGTGTAAGGCTCTACAATACCAAATTCCATGTTTATCACCCATGGTCTTAATGTCTGTTAAGGCTATAGTTTCCCTAAAGTAAAATGGACTATGGAAGTAAATGGTTAGGACCCTAAGTAGAATGACTTAAGGGAGGTTACTTAGGATAGGTGGAAGTAATGAACCCATCTATACATTGCACAAGTAGCTACTTAGGAAGTTCTAAGAAGGTTTTCTAAGGTTTATGTTATGAATATGTCTTTATGCATGGTATGGTAGTAATTGTCTACTTGTCACGAAGATGTGCATGGTATGAGTCTAGATGATGTGATCTTATCCTTATATGCGTGATGTTGATCTTATTGACTATTTGATGAAGGTCTTGCTTGACATAAATAAAGTTGTCTTCTCTTACTATATTGATGTATGACTTGAATGTAAAGGCTTGTGGCCTCATGATAGGTTTACTAAGTATGTGTGAGGTTATGGGGCCTTACATGTACATTTCACTAGTAGACTTAGATTTGGGGGCATGATTTAGGTCTTATAAGGTTCTATGTAAAGTAAAATAAGTATATGTGCATAATGATTAGGAGTTCACTGTAATGTCCTTATAGTCTTGGCTTAACTATGTCTATGTTGTACTATACTTCTATGAAGGTATGTGTTGTCTTGTGTAGATGATATGTATGTTTCCTTGTGTCCTTACGGTGATGCATTGCACCAAGTATCACTAAAGGGTTACTTGGGAAGTTAATGAACAAAAGAGAAGAGGGTTCACTGTTAAGGGAAAAAGGGCTTACTGTAATGTGCCTTAAGGATGCAATAAATTCTAAATGTGATCTTATGTGATGTTTGGCCTTTGAATATGTTTATATGAAGTATATGAATGATATTAATGCTATTGTATAAAGGTTTTATGAAGATTAACTCAAAAAGACATGAAGTATGATTTTAAGAAAATGTCCCTTTTAAATGCATGTTTTTGCATGGTTGTCATACTTAGTACATTCTTGTGCTAATCCCATTCTTCTCTACTTTTTGAAAAAGTGTAGGTTATGGATGCTTAAAGGATTTCATGAATGGTGAAGAGCTTGCTAGATGATTCCCAAGCTCAATGAAATTAATCCTTAAAGTTCAAGGATGTCCTACTTATGTCTTTAATGTAAAGTCTTTAAATATTGTATAGCTATGTAATGTGTCTTATGGGCCGTGTCCCTAATGTACTCCAAAGTTATTGAGTCTAAGATGGCAAAGAGACTTAAGGTCTATATATGTATTATGACTTATGTTTTATTTATATATGGAGTAATGTTTCTAGCATATGATGTGCTATGAAAAGTTTTAAATTTTCCGCTAAATTTACTATGTCAATGTGATGAATGATATATATGGGCTTGTATAAGACCTTCGAGACGTCAAGTACGCCGTGTTACTTCTAGGGGGTGCCCCCCGGATGTGACACAAACATTAAACACTAAAGCATAGATTTTAAATTGAAAATCCTAAACCCCAAAACATAAAACCAAAGATAAAACACTAAACTCTAACCCTAACCATATTCCTAACACGAACCCTAACTCTAACCCTATCCTTAACCCTAACCCTAAACCCTAAAACCTAAACCCAAAGCACAAAAACCAAAACTCTAACATTCAACACTAAACCATAGATATTAAAACTCAAATCCTTAACCCAAACCATAAAATCTAAAAAACAACCTAAACCCTAACCCTAACCCTACCATAAATCCTAAACCTAAGACCAAAATACCAAAATCCAAACATTAAACACTAAGCCATTGATATTAAACCTAAAATCCTAAACTCTAAACCCAAAACCCTAAGAAAACCAAAACCCTAACCCTAAACCTAACCCTAACCCTAACCTTAACCCTAACTCTAAACCACAAACCCAAAACCCTATGTCCAAAATACAAAAACCCAAACATTAAATACTAAACCATAGATTTTAAACCTCAAATGCTAAACCCTAATACATAAAACCTAAAAAAAACCTACACTCTAACTCTAATCCTAACCCTAACCCTATCCCAATACCTTAAATCCTAAACCCTAAGCCAAAAAAAAACCTAAGTCCAAAATACGAAAACCCAAACATTAAACACTAAACCATAGATTTTAAACCTCAAATCCTAAACCACAAACCATAAAACCTAAAAACAAACCTTAAACCCTAACCCTAACCCTAAACCATTAACCCAAAACACTAAAACCGAAAAATTAAACACAAAACCATAGATTTTAACCAAAAATCCTTAACCCCAAAACCTAAAACCTAAAAAAAACTTAAACCTTAACACTAACCCTGTGTCTAACATGAACCCTAACCCTAACCCTATCCTTAACCCTAACCCTAAACCCTAAACCCCAAACCCAAAGCAAAAAATACCAAAACCTTAACATTCAACACTAAACCATAGATATTACAACTCAAATACTTAACCCTAAACCCTAAAACCTAAAAACCAACCTAAACCCAAACACTAACTCTAACCCTACCATAACTACCAAACCCCAAGGCCAAAATACAAAAACCATAACATTAAACACTAAACCATAGAGGTTATAACTCAAATCTTTAACCCCAAACCCTAAAACCTAAAAAACAACCTAAACCCTAACCCTAACCCTAACATTAACCCTAACCCTAACCCAACCATAAACCTAAACCCCAAGCCCAAAATACAAAAACCCAAACATTAAATACTAAACCATAGATTTTAAACCTCAAATGCTAAACCCTGAATTATAAAACCTAAAAACCTACACCCTAATCCTAATCCTAACCCTAACCCTAACCCTACCTAAACCCTAAACCCTAAGTAAAAATACATAAACCCAAACATTAAACACTAAACCACATATTTTAAACCAAAAATCCTAAACCCCGAAACCAAAAAATTACCTAAACCCTATCTAACATTAACCCTAATCCTAACCCTATCATTAACCTTAACCCTAAACCCTAAACCCAAAGCCCAAAATACCAAAACCTAAAATTAAACACTAAACCATATATATTACTACTCAAATCCATAACCCCAAACCCTAAAATCAAAAAAAAAAACAAAAAAAACCAAACACTAACATTAATCCTAACCCTAAACCTATCATAAACCCAAAACACCAAGCCCAAAATACAAAACCCCAAACATTAAAGACTAAATCATTGATATTAAACCTCAACTCCTAAATCCTAAATCCAAAAAACTAACTAAAAAAAAACCTAACCCTAACCCTAACCCCAACCCTAACCCTAAACCCTAAACCCTAAACCCTAAGTCCAAAAAAACCCAAGTCCAAAATACGAAAACACAAATATTAAACACTAAACCATAGATTTTATATCTCAAATCCTAAACAACAAACCCTAATACCTAAATAAACCAAAACCCTAACCCTATACTTAACCCTAACCCTAACCCCAAACCATTAACCCGAAACCCCAAGCCCAAAATACCAAAACCCAAAGATTAAACCCTAAACCACAGATTTTAAACCAAAAATCCTTAACTCCAAAACCTAAAACCTAAAAAAACTAAACCCTAACACTAACCCTATCCCTAACACGAACTCTAACCATAAACTCTAACCCTAACCCTAACCCTACAATAAATGCTAAACCCCAAGCCCAAAATACCAAAACCCAAACATTAAACACTAAACCATTGATATTAAACCTCAAATCCTAAACCTAAACCCAAAAATCTAAAAATCCAAAACACTAACCCTAACCCTAACCCTAACCCTAACCTTAACCCTAACCCTAACTGTAAACCATAAACCCAAAACCCTAAGCCCAAAATACCAAAACTCAAACATTAACTACTAAACCATAGATTTTAAACCTGAAATGCTTAAACCCTGAACCATAAAATCTAAAAAAATCCCTACACCCTAACCCTAACCCTAAACCCTAAACTCTAAACCCTAAGTCCAAAATACAAAAACCGAAACATTAAAAACTGAACCATAGATTTTAAACCTCAAATCCTAAACCACAAACCCTAAAACCTAAAACAACTTAATCCCTAACTCTAACCCTAACCCAAACCCTAACCCTAACCTTAAACCTAACCCTAAACCCTAAACCCTAAAATATTGAAATTAAACCTCACATCCTAACCCTAAACCCAGAAACCTAAAAAAACCAAAACCCTAACCCTAACGTTAAACCTAACCCTAACGTTAAACCTAACCCTAACTCTAAACCATAAACCCGAAACCCTAAGTCCCAAATATAAAATCCCAAACATTAAATACTAAACAATAGATTTTAAACCTCATATGCTAAACCCTAAACCATTAAACCTAAAATAAAACCTACACCCTAACCCTAACCCTAAGTCCAAAAAAAACCTAAGTCCAAAATACGAAAACCCAAACATTAAACAACAAACTATAGATTTTAAATCTCAAATCCTAAACCACAATCCTAAAACATAACAAAAAACCTAAACCCTAACCCTAACCCTAACCCAAACCCAAACCCTAACCTTAACCCTAACCCTAACCCTAAATCTAAACCATTAACCCAAAACCCCAAGCCAAAAATACCAAAACCCAAACATTAAACAATAAATTTTAAAAAAAAAATCCTAAACCCCAAAACCTAAAACAAAAAAAAAATTAACCTTAACCCTAACCCTATCCCTAACACAACCCTAGCCCTAACCCTAACCTTAACCCTAACCCTAAATCCTATACCCTAAAATCTAAGCCAAAAATACAAAAATCCTAACTTTAAACACTAAACCATAGATATTATAACTCAAATCCTTAACCCAAAACCCTAAAACCTAAAACAACCAAAACCCTAACCCTAACCCTAGCATTAACCCTAACCTTAACCCTACCATAAATCCTAAACCGCAAGCTCAAAATACCAAAACCTAAACAATAAACACTAAACAATTGATATTAAACCTCAAATTCTACACCCTAAACCCAACAATCTAAAGAACCCAAAACACTAACCCTAACCCTAACCCTAACCTTAACCCTAAACCTAATTCTTAACAATAAACCCAAAACCTTTAGCCCAAAATACCAAAACCCAAACATCAAATACTAAATAATAGATTTTGAACCTCAAATGCTAAACCCTGAACCATAAAACCTAAAAAAAACCTACACCCTAAAACTAAACCCTAAGTCAAAAAAAAAAAACCTAAATAAAAAATACGAAAACCCAGACATTAAACACTAAACCATAGATTTTAAACCTCAAATCATAAACCACAAACCCTAAAACCTAAAAAAACATAAAATTGCTTCTCCTGTTCACGATTTTTCTATCTCTTTAACTTATCTCACTAAACCAAACGGTGCCTAAAATTAACTAAAAGGCACGCTCCTAACGGTTAGTTCAGCCTGGTTGACATGGCATGTGAGCCGCTGGCGGTATCTTTCAGACCGCCGAACCAGCCCCAAAAGGGGCGTCTGGAGAAGACGAACATATCCATCCATGAATTACCCTCTAATTCATTGTATAACTCCGGGAATTCACAATCCAAAGGAGCGATGAACAGTGCGTTTTTTCAGAGTGAAGAACATGTGAACCAAAAAATTATTTCCCCAGACTTTATCAGATTGAATCAATAGTATAATGGTTCAGAGAATGATTCTACCCATCAAAAGCTACGACATACTCAAATTTCATAGAATTCCGTCTTGCCAATTGAAAAATATGAAGGTGCGATTTCTCAGAAAATCGCGAATAGGTCGCAAGAAGGTCCATCTCAAAATCGAGCATCTTCCCATATGATTCGCGATGCCCTAATTACTATGGTTTAATCACAAGGGGATGACGTCCATCTTACAACAATTTCTAGTGAAATGGAAGCCCAAGTCACCGGCAAGAGGAATTCAGGTGGTCAAAACAGCAGTCGAAGGAATACTGATACCGACGAGGCTAACGGAGCTTCTTATAATGATTACAAAATCAATATCACTAACATGTCTAATCGTTTATCTCAATAACATACTCCAACTGAAAATTCTGAGCATTCTAACTTGGAGAAACACCTCAACGGAGAAACAGTAAGAGATGAGGTTATGGAAGCAATTCTAGCTCCCAAGGTTCAACAAAACAAGGAAATATCTCCTGAAAAGGATGTTATTGATGTGGAGATTTTTTCAAACTCCTCATTTGGATTCAAGCCTAATGTTAAAGCTATACACAGGGTCAAAAAATCAAACACAGGCATGAGCTCTAATGGCATTGAGGAAGCTGTAGGTGATCGAAGACAGGGCTAACAACAAATATTCAAAGAGAAAACAGGGGAGGCAAACCTAGCATGTATGTATACTAAATCCAACTATAATCATACTCAAGTTAGCAATAGTGTTAATATTGGCCATGTGCATGATAATGCCATGGGAAAATCAGCTGCTATGCCTAGTGTATAGGTGCAGGGGGAGGCAGTCAATCATGTTGTGAGCGAAAGGGATAATATTGGTCATGTGCATGATAATGCCATGGGAAAATTAGCTGCTATGTCTAGTGTTACAGGTACAGGGGGAGGCTATCAATAGTTGTATGAACCAACGTGATCAAAACCAAAAAAATGAAGCTACATATCTGGGGCATAATCAACAGGAAGATCCGAGGGAAAACAGTGATCAAAACCATTAACATAGAGAGTTTCCTAAAATCTCTAGCAACTTTGATAAACAAGTCCCACAAATCCAAAATACTACCCAAAATGCTCCCAACCCCATAACCAATGAGTCCAGCAATCCTAAGAGTCTTCCAGCAAACAAAAAAGAGCATGTCCCTGAACTAGCTCCATATACAGTCGTCGAAACTTTGGCTACAAGACTCAGGCACATCCATACTACTCAAAGTCCTACCATTGTGTTGAAAACAACTCCTAGACAAACTACTAAACAGGGCCAACCTGCTGTGATTTTTGACATGCATGATTACATGCACACGCTTACTGTAAACTGCAAATTCACACTGGTTGGGAAGCTTAGTACTACTATGCCTAAGGTTGAGCTTATCAGGAAGAGTTTTATCAAACATACTCAATTGAGTGGGGGGTGAACATTGCCCATTATAACGCTAAACATGTCTTTATTGACCATCAGAATGATCTAGGCTACAACACTGTTTGGACACAACAAAGAATGACAATTGAGGGTAAACTTATGAGGATGCAATCTTGGACACCATTTTTTACTCCGGAAGAGTAAACACCAATTGTTCATGTATGGATTATACTACTAGGATTACCTTGGCATTGTTTTAAAAAACCATTCCTCACTCCTTTACTGGAAACAGTAGGTAAGGTTTTATACCTGGATACAACCTCAATTAAAAGGTCAAGGGATGGAATGGACAAGGTAAAGATGCAAATAGATTTGACTAAACCTAGACTTAGACATGTATGGATTGGGTTGCACAATGATGATGACACCATAGGCATGTGGCAAACAGTGGAGTATGAAAATATTCCTCCTTACTGTGAGTACTGTAAACACCAGGGACACTAAATTGATGAATGCAAATCCAAAATGAGGGATGAGGATTATAGACAGAGGAAGGAAAAAGAAAATGAGAAGAAAAACAAAAACAAAGAGAACCCAAACCTAAAATAACAGGAAGACAAGACAGACAGGACAAACCAAAAGAGAGTAGAGAACAACAACAACAACACAGTAAAGAAATTAACAAGTAGAAAGAAACAGCACAACAAAAGAAGGATGATTGGCAAACTTAAAGAAGGAAAAATATGAGACAACAGGAGCATGCAACTCAAAAGACAGCTTGGAAACCTACCTCAACTACAAATCAGACAGCAAAAGAGAACAAACATGCAGGTATGACTAATAACTCACAACAAAATATTTTTACTAACTTGGAAATGCAGGAAGAACACAATACAACAGGAGAGGAAACAAGTAGCAGGGAACATATGGATACAGAGACAAAAAATATAGATACAATGGGAAACAATACAGGAAAGCAAGGTATGTCAATGCAAAAGGAAGACAAATAGAGACTCAGGTATCACAACTGTAAAACCTAACTTTAATAATATTTGTGTGTTTGAGCATTTATCAGGTGAAGCTGATGAAGGGATGGATGGGGGATGTTAGGAGAACCTTACTAACCTGCAAGAAGGGGTGACCAAAGGGGGGAATTTACCTCATGTTTTGCATGAGGGGGTACACAATGACCTCAATAGAGACCTTAAAGCCCCATCCAGTCCAAAAAGAAAGAAACAACAATCTAAACAAGAACGCGTTCAACAACATCAATCCAAACAACAACAAGACAAGGCTGCAAAAAGCAAGGAAAACCAACATAAGGAAGTAGGTCACACAGGTCAGCAAAATCCAGTTTCTAAGGCAAAGGAAGTGGGCAATAATCCTAGTACAAGTATACAGAAAAACACTCCAAAGAGTAAGAATAAACCCAGTAAACAAAAAAGAGATTATGCCAAAAGAAGGATGAGTAAAGTGCTGGACAATGTGGAAAAGAAGGAACAGGAAAGAGAGGAGGAACCATGTAAAAAATTCATTATGGTAAATGATCAACATTGCATGGATATTTCTCCATTACAAGACCAGTACATGACTCCTCCTCCCACAGAACCTCCAGACAATAGACAACAGGAATGCCAACTCAACACTGTTCCACTTATTGATGAATATGAGGTATGTAATTTTGAGGATGAGTTTGATGGAGACAATCAATCAATACATGATCAAGAGGATGATGATGAGACAAGTGAGGCATTAATTATAGCTTTTAGCCCACAGAATGATCAGACTATTGAGGATGAGATCAAACAGGTAACTCAGAATCAAGGACTATCTCCAAGGGGGCTTCAACATAGCAAATTTCACTTCAAAAATCAAGATATCACCACTGTCACTGCTGGCAAACCAAATACAAGGTTATTCTCCTCAAGAGAATTCCAATGATTAGTACAATTATATGGAATGTGAGAGGAATCAACACCCAACGTGTTGTGGAAAGGCTCAAAATGCTCAGGAAAATGCACCATCTTTCTATCATTACAATATTGGAACCCTTTTATGATAGTGTTAATGTTAAGAACTTCAAAATTCAATTAGCTATGGAGAATGCTGCTAGCAACAACAATGGTAAAATCTTGGTTTTCTGGAATGGGGATGTTGGTTGTGTCATTAGTGATGAGGATGAACAGCAAATCACCTGTGACTTTACTCATAATGAGGTTCAGAACAAGTTCACTACCACTTTTGTGCATGCCAAATGTAAAGATCAACTCAGAAGGCCTTTATGGGATAAATTGCTTCAACAAGATAGTGGTAATGATAAACCATGGTGCACTGTTGGAGACTTTAATGTTATCACTACAAGAGAGGAAAAAATCGAGGGGGGGGGGTGCCTTATAACATGAAGAAGAGTTTTGAGTTTATATTTGTTATTGAAGCTTGTGGTCTTATAGACTTGGGCTTTAGTGGACAGAAATTTACTTGGTCTAACAAGCGAGGCATTTCTCACATAATTTGGAAAAGATTGGACAGGGCTCTTGTTAATGATACTTGGCTCGAATCCATGCCACAAACTACCATCACTCACTTATCTTCTAAAGGCTCGGATCACTGTCCTCTTCTTATGGAAATGATATCAAAAGACACTGATTATACCAAGTATTTTAAATTTCTCAACTGCTGGGTTGATAATCCTAATTTTCTTAGTACTGTGAAGGCATGTTAGGAGAGGGATATGGAAGGTAATGTGATGTGGAAATTTCATCAAAAACTAAAAAGATTGTCTAACACCTTGAGCACTTGGTCGAACCAAGAATTTGGAGATATTTTCTTACAGGTTAAGGAATATGAAGAAAAGGTAAAAGGTGCTGAGGAGAACCTTATCTTGGATCAAACTGAAACAAACAGAACTCTCCTTCATGAACTCAATGCCAAATATATTAAATTCCTAAAACTGGAGGACTCTATATGAAACAAAAAACTCAACTTCAATGGTTCAAAGAAGGTGACGAACTCCAAATATTTTGATTCTCTGATAAGTGGAAGAAGAAGAAGGCTCTTTATTCACAAAATCATCAATGAAGATAGGGAGTGGTTACAGGGAGATGATATTATTGCTAAAGCTGCTTGTGATCATTTCCAACAAATATTCACTAGTAAGGACAAAGCTATTAATGAGAATAATTTAGAATGCATTCCAAGGATGTTAAGTGAGGATCAAAATGATAGGTTCATTAACATTCCAACTATGGAGAAGTTGAAAGAAGGGGTATTCTCTATGAACCTCACTTCTGTTGCTGGTCCAGATGGAATGAATGGCTACTTTTTCCAAAAATGTTGGCATATCATCAAGTAAGACCTCCTTGGAGTCATTCTTGCCTTTTTCAGTGGTCAGATGATCCCCAAATATTTCTCTCATTCTTGCATTGTTTTATTTCCTAAGGTTAGTAACCCCAGCAAATTGACAGAATTTAGACCTATAAGTCTGAGCAATTTCACCAATAAGATCATTTCTAAACTGGTGAGCAACAGACTTAGTCCTATTCTGCCTAGTTTGATTTCTCTCAACCAATCAGGCTTTGTTAAAGGGAGAAATATTTCAGAGAACATTATGTTGGAACAAGAGATTATACATCAAATTAGAAAGCCTAAAATTGGGAGTAATGTCATTATTAAATTGGATATGGCAAAAGCTTACGATAGAGTTTCTTGGGCCTACATTTTTTTGGTATTAAGGAATATGGGATTTGATGAAAAGTTCATTGATATGGTGTGGCGGATTATGGCTAACAATTGGTACTCTATTATCATTAATGGTAAGAGGTATGGTTTCTTCCACTCCACACGAGGACTCAAACAAGGAGATCCACTGTCACCTACCCTATTTATTTTAGGAGCAGAGGTACTGTCAAGATCTCTCAATAGAGTCAACAACAATCCTAACTTTCATGGTTTCTTTATGGAAAAGAGGGGGCCAATGGTGAATCACTTAAGTTTTGTAGATGATATCATTCTGTTCTCTTCTCGAAGATTCAAGACTTCAAAACTCATCATGCAAAAAGATCATGAAGATACCTCTGGTCAGCTGGTTAATGGAGACAAAAGCCACTTCATGATTCACTCAAATGCTTTTAACACCACAAGGGATAGAATTAAAAGAATTACAGTCTTCAAACAGAAACAGGGTCCCATAACTTATGTAGGATGCCTACTTTTTGTGGGTAGACCTAGAATCATTTATTTTTCTGACCTTGTTAACAAAGTCATTTGCAAGATCACAGGGTAGAAAACTAAGCAGCTAAGTTATGGAGGCAAGGATATACTAATTAAACATGTATTGCAATCTCTCCCCATGCATATTCTCTGAGCAACAACACCACCATCTACTATGCTTAAACAGATTCAAATGCTCATGGCTGACTTCTTCTGGGAAGGAGAAATGACAATAGAAAGTATCATTGGGCTTCCTGGAAAAACATGAGTTTCCCATATGATGAAGGGGGGGGGGGGTTGGTATGAGGAATATTTAAGATGTGTGCATGGCCTTTCAATATAAACAATGGTGGATCTAAGGACCAAACACACATTATGGGGAGAATTCTTGAAAGCAAAATAATGTCAGAGGTCTAATCCTAATTGAAAAAAAGGGGACAGGAGATTCAATTACCTAGAAACACATGCTACAAATAAGGAACAAAATGCAGCAACACATACAGTGGAAACTCAACTCAGGATCTTGTTCTTTGTGGTGGGATAATTGGCTAGGTACTGGTCATCTAGCTCAGTTTTCCACCAATAGTAACAGGTTCAACAATAGTACTGGTGCTAATTTTTTGTGTGATGGCAAATGGAATTGGAACAAGTTAATACAGCAAGCTCCTAGTTGCCAACTAGAAAACATCCTTACTGTAGAACTACCTACTCAAAAACACCTTCTAGATCAAGAAATATGACACTCAACAGTGATGGAAAATTTACATGCTCATCAACATAGAACAAGATCAAGGAGAAAAAATCGAAAACCTTGTTGAATTCTTTTCTTTGGCATAAGATTATTCCTTTCAAAGCATCCTTCCTTGTTTGGAGAGCTTTGAAAGCAAAACTCCCAACTAATGAAAAACTTATTACTTTTGGTAAAGAACCATCTAAGTGTTTTTGTTATTCTAACAGGCAAGGATTGGACACAATAGAACACATTCTTAACAATAAGCAATTTGCAGCTTATGTGTGGCAGAGCCTTGCAGCAGTAGCTGGAATCACACCAAATCACAGCTCCCTACAACACCTCCTCATACAATGGTGGAATACGAAACACAAAAATGGGGCACACAAACTTCTCTTACAGGCCACACCTATCTTCATTTGTGGGAATCTATGGAAGAACAGGTGTGCAAAAAGATATGGAGGAAAATCATCCAACATCAATAGAGTCAAATATGCCATTTATAAGGATACCTACAGCCTATTAACAAACATTCCCTCAAATTAAATGGCCTTCAACTTGGAAAGGTTTAATTCAACTAGGGAAAGCCTGAACCCATGACACAAAAGTAACTATGGTGGCATGGAAAAAACCTCTTGAACAGTGGACAAAAATCAACAAGGATGGCAGTGCGATTGACAATCCTGGCAAGATTGGAGCAGGTGGAATCATAAGGGATCAAAATGGAAAAATGGTGATGGCATTTGCTGTTCCACTTGGTGTTGGTACAAACAGCTAAGCTGAACTTGGAGCTGCTATTTTTGGGTTGACTTGGGGATTGAGCTGGGTTACAGGTAGATTCACATTTTCTCATAGAATGCCTTGCACACAAGGCCAACCTCTAATGGACCATAATGACACAGGTGGAGAAGGGTCAATTTATCATTAATCAAACTCCAGAATTCAAGTGTCAACACATATTCAGGGAAGCTAATTTTGTGGCTGATTCATTATCCAAATTCAGCCACATAGTAACTACTTCTCAACTATTTTTCGACAGTCAGCTCCTACCATTAGAAGCCAGGGCGTATTACAATGTTGATACTCAGGAGATACCAAGTTTCAGAAGGAAGAAAACTAAAAAGATCATAGAACCTCCTTAGACAGTGTACTACACCTTTTCAACTTAGCCATAATTTAAAATTATAGCTTCTTTGAATAGGTTAGATTAGAATAGTTTATTTTTTGAAAATGTAAAGGGAGAGTCTCCCTTTTTTATGCTTTCTAGATACTATGTATTGAGAGGAGTCCTCTCTTCTAGGTACTTAGTGTTTTTGGTTTCATATTTCTTTTAAGGGGATGAGTTGACTTCCTTTTGGAAAGTTAATTCTAAACCACCTTAGGTTCGGAGGTTAGGTTAATGCCCCCCTCCTTGTACTTTTGTTTTTATTATTGATAAGGCCTGGTGGTATCGCTTAGCCCCTACCCCTCAAAGGGTAATTAAACTAAAAAAAAATAAAAAAAATAAACCCTAACCCTAACCCAAACCCTAATCCTAACCTTAACCCTAACCCCAAACCATTAACCCAAAACCCCAAGACCAAAATACGAAAAACCAAACATTAAACACTAAAGCATAGATTTTAAACCAAAAATCCTAAACCCAAAACGTAACCGTATCCCTAACACGAACCCTAACTCTAACCCTATCCTTATCCCTAACCCTTAACCCTAAACTCAAAACCCAAAGCACAAAATACCAAAACCCTAACATTGAACACTAAACCATAGATATTAAAATTCAAATCCTTAACCCAAACCCTAAAACCTAAAAACAACCTAAACCCTAACCCTAACCCTACCATAAATCTTAAACCCCAAGCCCAAAATACCAAAATCCAAAAATTAAACACGAAATCATTGATATTAAACCTCAAATCCTAAACGCTTAACCCAAAACCTTAAGAAAACCCAAAACCCTAACCCTAACCCTAACTCTAACCTTAACCCTAACCCTAACTCTAAACCATAAACCCAAAACCCTAAGCCAAAATACCAAAACCCAAACATTAAATACTACACCATAAATTTTGAACCTCAATTGCTAAACCCTAAACAATAAAACCTAAAAAAAATCTACACCCTAACCCTAAACCCTAAGTCCAAAGAAAACCTTAGTCCAAAATACAAAATCCATAGATTTTAAACCTCAAATCCAAAACCACAAACCCTAAAACCTAAAAAACAACTAAACCCTAATAGTAACCCAAACCCAAACCCTAATCCTAACCTTAACCCTAACCCTAACCCTAAACCATTAACCCAAAACCCCAAGCCCAAAATACAAAAACCCAAACGTTAAACACTAAAGCACATATTTTAAATCGAAAATCCTACACCCCAAACATAAAACCTAAGATAAAACACTAAACTCTAACCCTAACCATATCCCTAACACGAACCCTAACTCTAACCCTATCCTTAACCCTTACCCTAAACCCTAAACCCTAAATCGAAAGCCCAAAATACAAATACCCTAACATTCAACACTAAACCATACATATTAAAACTCAAATCCTTAACCCAAACCCTAAAACCTAAAAAACAACCTAAACCCTAACCCTAACCCTAACATTAACCCTAACCCTAACCCTACCATCAATCCTAAACCCCAAGTCCAAAATACCAAAATCCAAACAATAAACACTAAATCATTGATATTAAACCTCAAATCCTAAACGCTAAACCAAAAACCCTAAGAAAACCCAAAACCCTAACCCTAACCCTAACTCTAACTCTAAACCATAAACCCCAAACCCTAAGCCCAAAATACCAAAACCCAAACATTAAATACTAAACCATAAATTTTAAACCTCAAATGCTAAACCCTAAACCATAGAACCTAAAAAACACTACAAACTAACCCTAACCCTAAACCTATACCTTAAGCCCTAAACCCTAAGTCCAAAATACCAAAACTCAAACATTAACTACTAAACCATAGAATATAAACTCAAATGCTTAAACCCTGAACCATAAAACATAAAAAAAAACTACACCCTAACCCTAATCCTAACCCTAACCTTAACCCTAAACCCTAAACTCTAAACCCTATGTCCAAATTAAGAAAACCAAAATATTAAAAACTAAACCATAGATTTTAAACCTCAAATCCTAAACCACAAACACTAAAACCTAAAAAAAAAACGTAATCCCTAATTCTAACCCTAACCCAAACGAACCGGTACCCTAACCTTAAACCTAACCCTAAACCCTAAAACCTAAACCATTGATATTAAACCTCAAATCCTAAACCATAAACCCAAAAACCTAAAAAAAAAAAACCTAACCCTAACCTTAATCCTAATCCTCACTCTAAATCATAAACCCAAAACCCTAAGCCCAAAATATCCAAACCCAAACATTAAATACTAAACCATAGATTTTAAACCTCAAATGCTAAACCCTGAACCATTAAACCTAAAAACACTTACACCCTAACCCTTATCCTAACCCTAACCCTAACCCTAAACCCTAAATCCTAAAGCCTAAGTCCAAAAAAACCCTAAGTCCAAAATAAGAAAACCCAAACATTAAACAATAAACTATTGATTTCAAAAATCAAATGCTAAACCACAAACCCTAAAACCTAAAAAAACCTAAACCCTAACCCTAACCCTAACCCTAAATCATTAACCCGAAATCCCAAGCCCAAAATACCAAAACCCAAACATTAAACACTAAACCATAAATTTAAAAAACAAATCCTAAAACCCAAAACCTAAAACCAAAAAAACACTAAATCCTAACCCTAACCCTATCCCTTACACGAACCCTAACCCTAACCCTATCCTTAACCCTAACCCTAAACCCTATACCCTAAACTCAAAGCCAAAAATACAAAAACTGTAATGTTAAACACTAAACCATAGATACTACAACTCAAATCCTTAACCCCAAACCCAAAAACCTAAAACAACCAAAAACCTAACCCTAACCTAGCTTTAACCCTAACCCTAACCCTACCATAAATACTAAACCCTAAGCCCAAAATACCAAAACCTAAACAATAAACACTAAACCATTGATATTACACCTCAAATTCTACACCATAAACCCAACAATCTAAAAGAACCCAAAACCCTAACCCTAACCTTAACCCTAACAATAACTCTAAACCATAAACCCTAAATTCTAAGCCCAAATTATCAAAACCCAAACATCAAACACTAAACTATATATTTTGAACCTCAAATGCTAAACCCTGAACCTGAAAACCTAAAAAAAACCTACACCCTAAACCTAATCCTAACCCTAACCCTAACCCTAACCCCTAAACCCTAAGTCCAAATATGAAAACTCAAACATTAAACACTAAAACATAGATTTTAGATCTCAAATCCTAAACCACAAACCCTAAAACCTAAAAAAACCTAAACCCTAACCATTACCCTAACTCAAACCGTAACCCTAACCTTAACCCTAATGCTAACCCTAAACCATTAACCCGAACCCCAAGCCCAAAGTATGAAAACCCAAATACTAAACACTAAACCATTGATTTTAAACAAAAAATCCTAAACCCCAAAACCTAAAACCAAAAAAAAAAAACTAAATCCTAACCATAACCCTATCCCTAACACGAACCCTAACCCTAACCCTATCCCTAACCCTAACACTAAACCCTATACCCTAAACTCCAAGCAAAAAATACCAAAATCCCTAACATTAAACACTAAACCATAGATATTACAACTCAAATCCTTTACCCCAAACCCTAAAACCTAAATAACAACCTCACCCCTAACCCTAACCCTAACCCTATCATAAATCTTAAACCCCAAGCCCATTTACCAAAACCCTAACATTAAACACTAAACCATAGATGTTATAAGTCAAATCATTAACCCTAAACCCTAAACCCTAAAAACCAACCTAAACCCTAACCCAAACCCTAACATTAACCCTACCTGTAACCCTATCATAAACCCTAAACCCCAAGCTCAAAATACCAAAACCCAAACAATAAATTCTGAACTATTGATATTACACCTTAAATTCTACACCCTAAACACAAAAATCTAAAAGAACCCAAAACACTAACCCTAACCATAACCCTAACCTTAACCCTAACCGTAACTCTAAACCATAAAGCCAAAACCCTAAGCCCAAAATACCAAAACCCAAACATTAAATACTAAACAAAAGATTTTAAACATCAAATGCTAAACCTTGAACCATATTGAAAAAAACTACACCCTAACCCTAAACCCAGAGTCCAAAAAAAACCTAAGTCCAAAATACAAAAACCTACACATTAAACTAGTGCATCAGTTGGAAAGGTTCAAGATTACTCATGTTTACAGGGAGGCAAACAACACGGCTGATCGGCTATCCAAATATAATCACAACACAGACATTGTTCAACACTTTTACATCAAGGATCAATTACCTACTCTTGCGAGAGGAAGCTTCATTCTAGAAAAGCTTGGCATGGTTAATTTCATGAGAAAGAAATTGAAAAGAATCAAGAAACCTCCATGATCGTCACTTTCTGTTATGGTATATTTTTATACCGTTTTTGGTTAGGAGCCTATTCACTTAGACTATGCTATTTGGTATAGTCTCTTTGAATAGGATAGATTTTTATTCTCGTCTTACTTTTGTAAGGGGAGAGTCTCCCTTATTTACTTTTCCTAGATACTTTGTATTGAGAGGAGTCCTCTCTTCTAGGTGCTTAGTATTTGGTTTTTTCTTTTATTGTAAAGGGATGAGTCGAATTTCCTTTTTAGGATAGTTGACTTCTGAACCATCTTAGGATCGAAGGTAAGGTTTATGCCCCCCTCCTTGTATCTTTTACTTTTATTAATGTTAAGGCCTGGGGTGTTTATCAGCCCCTTACCCCCCCAAGGGTACATAAAAAAAAATCCATACAAAAACCTAAGTCTAAAACCCAAAACGCAAACCCTAACCCTATCCCTAACACGAACCCAAACCTTATCCCTACCCTAACCTTAAACCATTCACCCAAAACCCCAAGCCCAAAATGCCAAAACCCGAACATTAAACACTATACGATATATTTTAAACAAAAAATCCTAAACCCCTAAACCTAAAACCAAAAAAAAAACTAAACCCTAACCCTAACCCTAACCCAAACCCTAACCCTAACCTTAACCCTAACCCTAACCATAAACCATTAACCCAAAACCCCAAGCCCAAAATATAAAACCCAAAAATTAAAAACTAAACCATATATTTTAAACCAAAAATCCTAAACCAAAAACCAAAAACCTAAAAAAAAAAACTAAACCATAACCTTAACCCTAACCCTATCCACAACCCTAACCCTAAACCCTAAACGCAAAGCCCAAAATACAAAACCCTAACATTGAACACTAAACCATAGATATTACAACTTAAATCCTTAACCCAAGCCCTAAAACCTAAAAATAACATAAACCTTAACCCTAACCTCCTAACCCTACCATATATCCTAAACACCATGCCAAAATACCAAAACTCAAACATTAAACACCAAACCACTGATATTAAACCTCAAATCCTAAACCCTAAACCCAAAAATCTAAAAAAAAAAAAAAAACTTAAAACTAACCCTAACCCTAACTTAACCCTAACACTAACTCTAAACCATAAAACCCGGAACCTAAGCCCAAAATACCAAATCCCATACTTTAAATACTAAACCATAGATTTTAAACCCCAAATACTAAACCCTGAACCATAAAACCTAAAAAACCTACACCCTAACCCTAATCCTAAGGCTAACCCTATACCCTAAACCCTAAACCCTAAACCCTAAGTCCAAAAAAAACACTAAGTCAAAAATACAAAACCCAAACATTAAACACTAAACCATAGATTTTAAACCTCAAATCCTAAACCACAAACCCTAAAACCTAAAGAAAAAAAAAGTAAACCCTATCCCTAAGCCTAACCTAAACCCTAACCCTTACTCTACACCATTAATCCGAAACATTAAGCCCTAATAACCTAAACCCAATAATTAAACACTAAACCATAGATTTTAAACTAAAAATCCTAAACCCCAAAACCTAAAACCGAAAAAACCCCGTAAACCCTAACTCTAACCCTATTCTTAACCCTAACCCTCAAATACTAAACCCTAAACCCAAAAACCTAAAAAAACCAAAACCCTAACCCTAACCTTAACCCTAACACTAACTCTAAACCATAAAACCCGGAACCCTAAGCCCAAAATAGCAAATCCCATACTTTTAATACTAAACCATAGATTTTAAACCCCAAATGCTAACCCTTAACCATATAATCTAAAAAACCTACACCCTAACAATAATCCCAACCCTAACCCTATACCCTAAACCCTAAACCCTAAACCCTAAGTCCAAAAAAAACATTAAGTCCAAAATACAAAACCCAAATATTTAAAACTAAACCATAAGATTTTAAACCGCAAATCCTAAATCACAAACCCTAAAACCTAAAAAAAAAAACCTATCCCTAAGTCTAACCTAAATCCTAACCCTAATTTTAAACCATTAACCCGAAACATTGAGCCCAAAAAACCTAACCTAAACATTAAAAACTAAACCATAGATTTTAAACAAAAAATCCTAAACCCCAAAACCTAAAACCTAAAAAAAAATGTACACCCTAACCCTAACCCTATCCCTAACATGAACCAAAACCCTAACCTATCCTTAACCCTAACCCTAAACCCTAAACCCTAAATTAAAAGCACAAAATACCAAAACCCTAACATTTAAGACTAAACCATAGATATTACAACTCAAATACTTAACCCCAAATCCTAAAACCTAAAAAACAACCTAAACCCTTGCCCTAACCCTAACCCTAACCCTACCATAAATCCTAAACCCAAAGCCCAAAATACTAAAACCTAAACATTAAACACTAAACCATTGATGTTAAACCTCAAATCCTAACCCCTAAACCCATAAACCTAAAAAAACCAAAACCCTAACCCTAACATTAAACCTAACCCTGATGCTAAATAATAAACCCCAAAACCAAAGCCCAAAATATCAAAACCCAAACATTGAACACTAAACCACATATTTCAAACCTCAAATGCTAAACCCTGAACCATAAAACCTAAAATAAAACACTAAACTCTAACCCTAACCATATACCTAACAGGAACCCTAACTTTAACCCTATCCTTAAGCTTAACCCTAAACCCAAAACCCTAAATCCAAATCCCAAAATACCAAAACCCTAACATTCAACACTAAACCATAGATATTAAAACTGAAATCCTTAACGCAAACCCTAAAACATAAAGAACAACCTAAACCCTAAACCTAACCCTAACATTAACCTTAACCCTAACCCTATCATAAATCCTAAACCACAAGACCAAAATACAAAAATTCAAACATTAAACACTAAATCATTGATATTAAACCTCAAATCCAAAACGTTAAACCCAAAACAATAAGAAAACCCAAAACCCTAACTCTAACCCTAACCCTAACATTAACCCTAACACTAACTCTAAACCATAAACACAAAATCCTAAGCCCAAAATATCAAAACCCAAACATTAAATACTAAACCATAGATTTTAAACCTCAAATGCTAAACCCTGAACCATTAAACCTAAAAACACTTACACCCTAACCCTTATCCTAACCCTAACCCTAACCCTAAACCCTAAATCCTAAAGCCTAAGTCCAAAAAAACCCTAAGTCCAAAATAAGAAAACCCAAACATTAAACAATAAACTATTGATTTCAAAACTCAAATGCTAAACCACAAACCCTAAAACCTAAAAAAACCTAAACCCTAACCCTAACCCTAACCCAAACCCAAAACTCTAAACCCTTAGTCCAAATTAAGAAAACCAAAACATTAAAAACTAAACCATAGATTTTAAGCCTCAAATCCTAAACCACAAACCCTAAAACCTAAAACTTAATCCCTAACTCTAACCCAAACCCTAACCCTAACCCGTACCATAACCTTAAACCTAACCCTAAACCCTAAACCCTCAACCATTAATATTAAAGCTCAAATCCTAAACCCTAAACACAAAAACCTAAAAACAATGAAAACCCTAACCCTAACTCTAAACGATAAACCCGAAACCCTAAGCCCAAAATATCAACGCCCAAACATTAAATACTAAACCATAGATTTTAAACATCAAATGCTAAACCCTGAACCATTAAACCTAAAAACAACTTACACCCTAACCCTAATCCTAACCCTAACCCTAACCCTAAACCCTAAATACTAAACCCTAAGTCCAAAAAAACCCAATGTCCAAAATAAGAAAACCGAAACATCAAACAAAAAAGTATAGATTTTACATCTCAAATCCTAAACCACAAAACCTAAAACCTAAAAAAAACCTAAACCCTAACCCTAACCCTAACCCAAACCCAAACCCTAACCTTAACCTTAACCCTAACCCTAACCCTAAACCATTAACCCGAAACTCCAAGCCCAAAATACAAAAAAACCTAACATTAAACACTAAACCATAAATTTAAAAAATAAATCCTAAAACCCAAAACCTAAAACCAAAAAAAAAACTTAAACCCTAACCCTAACCCTATTCCTAACACGAATCCTAACCCTAAACCATAAACACAAAATCCTAAGCCCAAAATACCAAAACCCAAACATTAAATACTAAACCATAGATTTTAAACCTCAAATGCTAAACCCTGAACCATTAAACCTAAAAACACTTACACCCTAACCCTTATCCTAACCCTAACCCTAACCCTAAACCCTAAATCCTAAAGCCTAAGTCCAAAAAAACCCTAAGTCCAAAATAAGAAAACCCAAACATTAAACAATAAACTATTGATTTCAAAACTCAAATGCTAAACCACAAACCCTAAAACCTAAAAAAACCTAAACCCTAACCCTAACCCTAACCCAAACCCAAAACTCTAAACCCTTAGTCCAAATTAAGAAAACCAAAACATTAAAAACTAAACCATAGATTTTAAGCCTCAAATCCTAAACCACAAACCCTAAAACCTAAAACTTAATCCCTAACTCTAACCCAAACCCTAACCCTAACCCGTACCATAACCTTAAACCTAACCCTAAACCCTAAACCCTCAACCATTAATATTAAAGCTCAAATCCTAAACCCTAAACACAAAAACCTAAAAACAATGAAAACCCTAACCCTAACTCTAAACGATAAACCCGAAACCCTAAGCCCAAAATATCAACGCCCAAACATTAAATACTAAACCATAGATTTTAAACATCAAATGCTAAACCCTGAACCATTAAACCTAAAAACAACTTACACCCTAACCCTAATCCTAACCCTAACCCTAACCCTAAACCCTAAATACTAAACCCTAAGTCCAAAAAAACCCAATGTCCAAAATAAGAAAACTGAAACATCAAACAAAAAAGTATAGATTTTACATCTCAAATCCTAAACCACAAAACCTAAAACCTAAAAAAAACCTAAACCCTAACCCTAACCCTAACCCAAACCCAAACCCTAACCTTAACCTTAACCCTAACCCTAACCCTAAACCATTAACCCGAAACCCCAAGCCCAAAATACAAAAAAAACTAACATTAAACACTAAACCATAAATTTAAAAAATAAATCCTAAAACCCAAAACCTAAAACCAAAAAAAAAAACTTAAACCCTAACCCTAACCCTATTCCTAACACGAATCCTAACCCTAAACCTATCCTTAACCCTAACCCTAAACCCTATACCCTAAACTCAAAGCCAAAAATACAAAAACCCTAACTTTAAACACTAAACCATAGATATTACAACTCAAATCCTTAACACAAACCCTTAAACATAAAACAACCAAAACCCTAAACCTAACCCTAGCATTAACACTAACTCTAACCCTACCATAAATCCTAAACCCCAAGAGAAAAAATACCAAAACCTAAACAATAAACACTAAACCATTGATATTAAACGTCAAATTCTACACCCTAAACCCGACAATCTAAAAGAAACCAAACCTCTAACCCTAACCCTAACCCTAACCTTAACCCAAACCCTAACTCAAAACCAAAAACCCAATATGCGAAGCCTAAAATACCAAAACCAAACATCAAACACTAAACCATATATTTTAAACCTCAAATGCTAAACCCTGAACCAAAAAACCTAAAAAAAAAACTACACCCTAACCCTAATCCTAACCCTAACCCTAACCCTAAACCCTAAACCCTAAGTCAAAAATAAAACCATAAGTTCAAAATACGAAAACCCAAACATTAAACACTAAATCATTGATTTTAAATCTCAAACCCTAAACCAAAAACCCTAAAACCTAAAAAAATCTAAACCCTAACCCTTACCCTAGCCCAAACCCTAAACCTAACCTTAACCCTAACCCTATCCCAAAACCTAAACCATTAACCCGAAACCCCAAGCCCAAATTACCAAAACCCAAACATTAAACACTGAGCCATTGATTTTAAACCAAAAATCCTAAAACCCAAAACCTAACACAAAAAAAAACTTAAACCCTAACCCTAACCCAATCCCTAACCCTAACCCTAACCCTAACCCTATCCTTAACCCTAACCTTAAGCCCTATACCCTAAACTCAAAGACAAAAGTACAAAAACCCTAACGTTATACACTAAAACATAGATATTACAACTCAAATCCTTTTCCCAAAACCCTAAAACCTAAATAACCCTTAACCCTAATGCTAACCCTAACCCTACCATAAATCCTAAATCCCAAGCCCAAAATACCAAAACCCTAACATTAAACACTAAACCATAGATGTTATGACTCAAATCTTTAACCGCAAACCCTAAACCTAAAAAAATAACCTAAACCCTAACCCTAACCCTACCATAAGCCCTAAACCCCAAGCCCAAAATACCACAAACCAAACAATAAACATTAAACCATTGATATTAAACATCAAATTCTACACCCTAAACCCAAAAATCTAAAAGAACCAAAAACCTTAACCCTAACCCTAACCCTAACCCTAGCCTTACCCTAACCCTATCTCTAAACCATAAACCCAAAAACCTAAGCCCAAAATACCAAAACCCAAACATTAAATACTAAACAATATATTTTAAACCTCAAATGCTAAACACTGAAAAATATCTAAAAAAATTACACCCTATCCCTAAACCCTAAGTCCAAAAAAAACCTATGTCCAATATATGAAAACCCACACATTAAACACTAAACCATAGCTTTTAAACAGCAAATCCTAAACGACAAACCCTAAAACCTAAAAAAAAAACTAAATCCTAACCTTAACCCAAACTGTAACCCTAGCCCTAACCTTAACCCTAACCCTAACCCTAACCCTAAACCATTAACCGAAAACTTCAAGCCATAAATACCAAAACCCAAACATTAAACACTAAACCATATATTTTAAACCGAATTTCCTAAACCCAAAAACCTAAAACCTAAAAAAACAATAAACCCTAACACTAACACTAACACGAACCCTAAACCTAACCCTAAACCCGAAACCCGAAACCTAAAGCCCAAATACCAAAACCCTAACATTGAACACTAAACCATAGATATTACAACTCAAATCCTTAACCCCAAACCCTAAAACCTACAAAACAACCTAAACCCTAACCCTAACCTTAATCCTACCAAAAATTCTAAACCCCAAGGCCAAAATACCAAAGCCCAAATATTAAACACTAAACTATTGATATTAAACCTCAAATCCTAAACCCCAAAAAACTAAAAAACCCTAATCTTTACCTAACCCTAACCCTAATCCTAAATCTTAACCATAAACCCCAAACCCTACATTTTAGACCTCAAATGCTAAACCCTGAACCTAAAAACCTAAATAAAAACCTAGACCCTAACCCTAACCCTAAACCCTAAACCCTAAGTCAAAAAAAAACATAAGTCCAAAATACAAAAACTCAAACATTAAACACTAAACCATAGAGATCACATCTCAAATCCTAAACCACAAACCCTAAAACCTAAAAAAAAACTAAACCCTAACCCTTACCCTATTTCAAACCCTAACCCTAATCTTAACCCTAACCCTAACCCTAAACCATTAACCCGAAACCCCAAGCCCAAAGTACCAAAACCCAAATATTAAACACTAAACCATTGATTTTAAACCAAAAATCCTAAACCCCAAAACCTTAAACAAAAAAAAAAACCTAAATCCTAACCCTAACCCTATCCCTAACACGAACTAACCCTAACCCTATTCTTAACACTAACCATAAACCCTATACTCTAAACTCAAAGCCAAAAATACCAAAACCCTAACATTAGACACTAAACCATAGATATTACAACTCAAATCCTTTACCCCAAACCCTAAAACCTAAATAACAGCCTCAACCCTAACCCTAACCCTAACCCTAACGCTATCACAAATCCTAAACCCCAAGCCCAAAATACCAAAACACTAACATTAAACTCTAAACAATATATGTTATAAGTCAACTCTTTAACCCAAAACCCTAAAACCTAAAAAACAACCTAGACCCTAACCCAAACCTTAACTTTAACCCTAACCCTAACCCTACCATAAACCCTAAACCCCAAGCCCAAAATAGCTAAACCCAAACAATAAACAATAAACTGTTTATATTACATCTCAAATCTACACCCTAAGCCCAAAAATCTAAAAGAACCCAAAATCCTAAACCTACCATAACCCTAACATTAACCCTAACCCTAACTCTAAACCATAAACCCAAAACCCTAAGCCCAAAATACCAAAACCCAAACATTAAATACTAAACAAAAGATTGTAAACCTCAAATGCTAAATCGTGAACCATATTGAAAAAAACTACACCCTAACCCCAAACCGAAAGTCCAAAAAAAAAACCTAAGTCCAAAATACGAAACCTACACATTAAACACTAAACCATGGATTTTATACCTCAAATCCTAAACCACAAACCCTAAAACCTAAAAAAAACTAAACCCTAACCCTAACCCTAACCCTAACCTTAACCTTAACCCTAATCCTCAATCATTAACCCAAAACCCCAAGCCCAAAATACCAAAACCCAAACATCAAACAGTAAACCATATATTTTAAACCATAAATCCTAAACCCCAAAAACCTAAAACCTTAAAAAAAATCTAAACCCTAACCCTAACTCTACACCTAACACAAACCCTAACCCTAATTCTATTCTTAACCCTAACCGTAAACCCTAATCCCTAAACCCAAAGAACAAAATGCCAAAACCCTAACATTGAACACTAAACCATAGATATTACAACTCAAATACTTAACCCAAACCCGAAATCCTAAAAACCAACCTAAACCCAAACCCTAACCCTAACCCAACAATAAATCCTAAACCCCAAGCCTAAAATACCAAAACGCAAACATTAAACACTAAACCATTGATATTAAACCTCAAATCCTAAACCCTAAACTCAAAAACCTAAAACAAATAACACTAAACCATAAACCGGAAACCCTAAGCTTAAATACCAAAACCCAAACATTAAATACTAAACCATAGATTTTAAACCTCAAAAGCTAAACCCTAAACCATAAAACCTAAAAAAACCTACACCCCAACCCTAATCCTAACCGTAACCCTAACCCTAACCCTATATGATAAACCCTAAACCCTAATTGCATTAAAAACAACCTTAGTCTAAAATATGAAAATCCAAACATTAAATACTAAACAATAGATTTTATATCTCAAATCCTAAACAACAAACCCTAATACCTAAAAAACCGAAAACCCTAACCCTAATCATATCCTTAACCCTAACACTAACCCTAAATCATTAACCTGAAAACCCAAGCCCAAAATACCAAAACCCAAACATTAAACACTAAACCATAGATTTTAAACAAAAAATCCTAAACCCCAAAAGGTCAAACCTAAGAAAACCCAAAACCCTAACCCTGACCCTATCCCAAACACGAACCCAAACCTTAGCCCTAACCCAAACCCTAAACCATTAACCCAAAACACCAAGCCCAAAATACCAAAACGCAAACACTAAACACTATAAGATAGATTTTAAACCAAAAATCCTAAACCCCAAAACCTAAAACCAAAAAAAAAACTAAACCCTAACCCTTACCCAAACCCAAACCCTAATCCTAACCTTAACACTAACCCTAACATTTAAGACTAAACCATAGATATTACAACTCAAATACTTAACCCCAAATCCTAAAACCTAAAAAACAACCTAAACCCTTGCCCTAACCCTAACCCTAACCCTACCATAAATCCTAAACCCAAAGCCCAAAATACTAAAACCTAAACATTAAACACTAAACCATTGATGTTAAACCTCAAATCCTAACCCCTAAACCCATAAACCTAAAAAAACCAAAACCCTAACCCTAACATTAAACCTAACCCTGATGCTAAATAATAAACCCCAAAACCAAAGCCCAAAATATCAAAACCCAAACATTGAACACTAAACCACATATTTCAAACCTCAAATGCTAAACCCTGAACCATAAAACCTAAAATAAAACACTAAACTCTAACCCTAACCATATACCTAACAGGAACCCTAACTTTAACCCTATCCTTAAGCTTAACCCTAAACCCAAAACCCTAAATCCAAATCCCAAAATACCAAAACCCTAACATTCAACACTAAACCATAGATATTAAAACTGAAATCCTTAACGCAAACCCTAAAACATAAAGAACAACCTAAACCCTAAACCTAACCCTAACATTAACCTTAACCCTAACCCTATCATAAATCCTAAACCATAAGACCAAAATACAAAAATTCAAACATTAAACACTAAATCATTGATATTAAACCTCAAATCCAAAACGTTAAACCCAAAACAATAAGAAAACCCAAAACCCTAACTCTAACCCTAACCCTAACATTAACCCTAACACTAACTCTAAACCATAAACACAAAATCCTAAGCCCAAAATATCAAAACCCAAACATTAAATACTAAACCATAGATTTTAAACCTCAAATGCTAAACCCTGAACCATTAAACCTAAAAACACTTACACCCTAACCCTTATCCTAACCCTAACCCTAACCCTAAACCCTAAATCCTAAAGCCTAAGTCCAAAAAAACCCTAAGTCCAAAATAAGAAAACCCAAACATTAAACAATAAACTATTGATTTCAAAACTCAAATGCTAAACCACAAACCCTAAAACCTAAAAAAACCTAAACCCTAACCCTAACCCTAACCCAAACCCAAAACTCTAAACCCTTAGTCCAAATTAAGAAAACCAAAACATTAAAAACTAAACCATAGATTTTAAGCCTCAAATCCTAAACCACAAACCCTAAAACCTAAAACTTAATCCCTAACTCTAACCCAAACCCTAACCCTAACCCGTACCATAACCTTAAACCTAACCCTAAACCCTAAACCCTCAACCATTAATATTAAAGCTCAAATCCTAAACCCTAAACACAAAAACCTAAAAACAATGAAAACCCTAACCCTAACTCTAAACGATAAACCCGAAACCCTAAGCCCAAAATATCAACGCCCAAACATTAAATACTAAACCATAGATTTTAAACATCAAATGCTAAACCCTGAACCATTAAACCTAAAAACAACTTACACCCTAACCCTAATCCTAACCCTAACCCTAACCCTAAACCCTAAATACTAAACCCTAAGTCCAAAAAAACCCAATGTCCAAAATAAGAAAACCGAAACATCAAACAAAAAAGTATAGATTTTACATCTCAAATCCTAAACCACAAAACCTAAAACCTAAAAAAAACCTAAACCCTAACCCTAACCCTAACCCAAACCCAAACCCTAACCTTAACCTTAACCCTAACCCTAACCCTAAACCATTAACCCGAAACTCCAAGCCCAAAATACAAAAAAACCTAACATTAAACACTAAACCATAAATTTAAAAAATAAATCCTAAAACCCAAAACCTAAAACCAAAAAAAAAACTTAAACCCTAACCCTAACCCTATTCCTAACACGAATCCTAACCCTAAACCATAAACACAAAATCCTAAGCCCAAAATACCAAAACCCAAACATTAAATACTAAACCATAGATTTTAAACCTCAAATGCTAAACCCTGAACCATTAAACCTAAAAACACTTACACCCTAACCCTTATCCTAACCCTAACCCTAACCCTAAACCCTAAATCCTAAAGCCTAAGTCCAAAAAAACCCTAAGTCCAAAATAAGAAAACCCAAACATTAAACAATAAACTATTGATTTCAAAACTCAAATGCTAAACCACAAACCCTAAAACCTAAAAAAACCTAAACCCTAACCCTAACCCTAACCCAAACCCAAAACTCTAAACCCTTAGTCCAAATTAAGAAAACCAAAACATTAAAAACTAAACCATAGATTTTAAGCCTCAAATCCTAAACCACAAACCCTAAAACCTAAAACTTAATCCCTAACTCTAACCCAAACCCTAACCCTAACCCGTACCATAACCTTAAACCTAACCCTAAACCCTAAACCCTCAACCATTAATATTAAAGCTCAAATCCTAAACCCTAAACACAAAAACCTAAAAACAATGAAAACCCTAACCCTAACTCTAAATGATAAACCCGAAACCCTAAGCCCAAAATATCAACGCCCAAACATTAAATACTAAACCATAGATTTTAAACATCAAATGCTAAACCCTGAACCATTAAACCTAAAAACAACTTACACCCTAACCCTAATCCTAACCCTAACCCTAACCCTAAACCCTAAATACTAAACCCTAAGTCCAAAAAAACCCAATGTCCAAAATAAGAAAACTGAAACATCAAACAAAAAAGTATAGATTTTACATCTCAAATCCTAAACCACAAAACCTAAAACCTAAAAAAAACCTAAACCCTAACCCTAACCCTAACCCAAACCCAAACCCTAACCTTAACCTTAACCCTAACCCTAACCCTAAACCATTAACCCGAAACCCCAAGCCCAAAATACAAAAAAAACTAACATTAAACACTAAACCATAAATTTAAAAAATAAATCCTAAAACCCAAAACCTAAAACCAAAAAAAAAACTTAAACCCTAACCCTAACCCTATTCCTAACACGAATCCTAACCCTAAACCTATCCTTAACCCTAACCCTAAACCCTATACCCTAAACTCAAAGCCAAAAATACAAAAACCCTAACTTTAAACACTAAACCATAGATATTACAACTCAAATCCTTAACACAAACCCTTAAACATAAAACAACCAAAACCCTAAACCTAACCCTAGCATTAACACTAACTCTAACCCTACCATAAATCCTAAACCCCAAGAGAAAAAATACCAAAACCTAAACAATAAACACTAAACCATTGATATTAAACGTCAAATTCTACACCCTAAACCCGACAATCTAAAAGAAACCAAACCTCTAACCCTAACCCTAACCCTAACCTTAACCCAAACCCTAACTCAAAACCAAAAACCCAATATGCGAAGCCTAAAATACCAAAACCAAACATCAAACACTAAACCATATATTTTAAACCTCAAATGCTAAACCCTGAACCAAAAAACCTAAAAAAAAAACTACACCCTAACCCTAATCCTAACCCTAACCCTAACCCTAAACCCTAAACCCTAAGTCAAAAATAAAACCATAAGTTCAAAATACGAAAACCCAAACATTAAACACTAAATCATTGATTTTAAATCTCAAACCCTAAACCAAAAACCCTAAAACCTAAAAAAATCTAAACCCTAACCCTTACCCTAGCCCAAACCCTAAACCTAACCTTAACCCTAACCCTATCCCAAAACCTAAACCATTAACCCGAAACCCCAAGCCCAAATTACCAAAACCCAAACATTAAACACTGAGCCATTGATTTTAAACCAAAAATCCTAAAACCCAAAACCTAACACAAAAAAAAACTTAAACCCTAACCCTAACCCAATCCCTAACCCTAACCCTAACCCTAACCCTATCCTTAACCCTAACCTTAAGCCCTATACCCTAAACTCAAAGACAAAAGTACAAAAACCCTAACGTTATACACTAAAACATAGATATTACAACTCAAATCCTTTTCCCAAAACCCTAAAACCTAAATAACCCTTAACCCTAATGCTAACCCTAACCCTACCATAAATCCTAAATCCCAAGCCCAAAATACCAAAACCCTAACATTAAACACTAAACCATAGATGTTATGACTCAAATCTTTAACCGCAAACCCTAAACCTAAAAAAATAACCTAAACCCTAACCCTAACCCTACCATAAGCCCTAAACCCCAAGCCCAAAATACCACAAACCAAACAATAAACATTAAACCATTGATATTAAACATCAAATTCTACACCCTAAACCCAAAAATCTAAAAGAACCAAAAACCTTAACCCTAACCCTAACCCTAACCCTAGCCTTACCCTAACCCTATCTCTAAACCATAAACCCAAAAACCTAAGCCCAAAATACCAAAACCCAAACATTAAATACTAAACAATATATTTTAAACCTCAAATGCTAAACACTGAAAAATATCTAAAAAAATTACACCCTATCCCTAAACCCTAAGTCCAAAAAAAACCTATGTCCAATATATGAAAACCCACACATTAAACACTAAACCATAGCTTTTAAACAGCAAATCCTAAACGACAAACCCTAAAACCTAAAAAAAAAACTAAATCCTAACCTTAACCCAAACTGTAACCCTAGCCCTAACCTTAACCCTAACCCTAACCCTAACCCTAAACCATTAACCGAAAACTTCAAGCCATAAATACCAAAACCCAAACATTAAACACTAAACCATATATTTTAAACCGAATTTCCTAAACCCAAAAACCTAAAACCTAAAAAAACAATAAACCCTAACACTAACACTAACACGAACCCTAAACCTAACCCTAAACCCGAAACCCGAAACCTAAAGCCCAAATACCAAAACCCTAACATTGAACACTAAACCATAGATATTACAACTCAAATCCTTAACCCCAAACCCTAAAACCTACAAAACAACCTAAACCCTAACCCTAACCTTAATCCTACCAAAAATTCTAAACCCCAAGGCCAAAATACCAAAGCCCAAATATTAAACACTAAACTATTGATATTAAACCTCAAATCCTAAACCCCAAAAAACTAAAAAACCCTAATCTTTACCTAACCCTAACCCTAATCCTAAATCTTAACCATAAACCCCAAACCCTACATTTTAGACCTCAAATGCTAAACCCTGAACCTAAAAACCTAAATAAAAACCTAGACCCTAACCCTAACCCTAAACCCTAAACCCTAAGTCAAAAAAAAACATAAGTCCAAAATACAAAAACTCAAACATTAAACACTAAACCATAGAGATCACATCTCAAATCCTAAACCACAAACCCTAAAACCTAAAAAAAAACTAAACCCTAACCCTTACCCTATTTCAAACCCTAACCCTAATCTTAACCCTAACCCTAACCCTAAACCATTAACCCGAAACCCCAAGCCCAAAGTACCAAAACCCAAATATTAAACACTAAACCATTGATTTTAAACCAAAAATCCTAAACCCCAAAACCTTAAACAAAAAAAAAAACCTAAATCCTAACCCTAACCCTATCCCTAACACGAACTAACCCTAACCCTATTCTTAACACTAACCATAAACCCTATACTCTAAACTCAAAGCCAAAAATACCAAAACCCTAACATTAGACACTAAACCATAGATATTACAACTCAAATCCTTTACCCCAAACCCTAAAACCTAAATAACAGCCTCAACCCTAACCCTAACCCTAACCCTAACGCTATCACAAATCCTAAACCCCAAGCCCAAAATACCAAAACACTAACATTAAACTCTAAACAATATATGTTATAAGTCAACTCTTTAACCCAAAACCCTAAAACCTAAAAAACAACCTAGACCCTAACCCAAACCTTAACTTTAACCCTAACCCTAACCCTACCATAAACCCTAAACCCCAAGCCCAAAATAGCTAAACCCAAACAATAAACAATAAACTGTTTATATTACATCTCAAATCTACACCCTAAGCCCAAAAATCTAAAAGAACCCAAAATCCTAAACCTACCATAACCCTAACATTAACCCTAACCCTAACTCTAAACCATAAACCCAAAACCCTAAGCCCAAAATACCAAAACCCAAACATTAAATACTAAACAAAAGATTGTAAACCTCAAATGCTAAATCGTGAACCATATTGAAAAAAACTACACCCTAACCCCAAACCGAAAGTCCAAAAAAAAAACCTAAGTCCAAAATACGAAACCTACACATTAAACACTAAACCATGGATTTTATACCTCAAATCCTAAACCACAAACCCTAAAACCTAAAAAAAACTAAACCCTAACCCTAACCCTAACCCTAACCTTAACCTTAACCCTAATCCTCAATCATTAACCCAAAACCCCAAGCCCAAAATACCAAAACCCAAACATCAAACAGTAAACCATATATTTTAAACCAAAAATCCTAAACCCCAAAAACCTAAAACCTTAAAAAAAATCTAAACCCTAACCCTAACTCTACGCCTAACACAAACCCTAACCCTAATTCTATTCTTAACCCTAACCGTAAACCCTAATCCCTAAACCCAAAGCACAAAATGCCAAAACCCTAACATTGAACACTAAACCATAGATATTACAACTCAAATACTTAACCCAAACCCGAAATCCTAAAAACCAACCTAAACCCAAACCCTAACCCTAACCCAACAATAAATCCTAAACCCCAAGCCTAAAATACCAAAACGCAAACATTAAACACTAAACCATTGATATTAAACCTCAAATTCTAAACCTTAAACTCAAAAACCTAAAACAAATAACACTAAACCATAAACCGGAAACCCTAAGCTTAAATACCAAAACCCAAACATTAAATACTAAACCATAGATTTTAAACCTCAAAAGCTAAACCCTAAACCATAAAACCTAAAAAAACCTACACCCCAACCCTAATCCTAACCGTAACCCTAACCCTAACCCTATATGATAAACCCTAAACCCTAATTGCATTAAAAACAGCCTTAGTCTAAAATATGAAAATCCAAACATTAAATACTAAACAATAGATTTTATATCTCAAATCCTAAACAACAAACCCTAATACCTAAAAAACCGAAAACCCTAACCCTAATCATATCCTTAACCCTAACACTAACCCTAAATCATTAACCTGAAAACCCAAGCCCAAAATACCAAAACCCAAACATTAAACACTAAACCATAGATTTTAAACAAAAAATCCTAAACCCCAAAAGGTCAAACCTAAGAAAACCCAAAACCCTAACCCTGACCCTATCCCAAACACGAACCCAAACCTTAGCCCTAACCCAAACCCTAAACCATTAACCCAAAACACCAAGCCCAAAATACCAAAACGCAAACACTAAACACTATAAGATAGATTTTAAACCAAAAATCCTAAACCCCAAAACCTAAAACCAAAAAAAAAACTAAACCCTAACCCTTACCCAAACCCAAACCCTAATCCTAACCTTAACACTAACCCTAACCATAAACCATTAACCCAAAACACCTAGCCCAAAATATCAAAAAAACATTAAACAATAAACCATAGATTTTAGACCAAAAATCCTAAACCCCAAAACCAAAAACCTAAGAAAAACCACTAAACCCTAACCTTAACCCTAGCGATATCCTTAACCCTAACCCTAAACCCTAAATCCTAAACCCAAATCCCAAAATACCAAAATCCTAACATTGAACACTAAACCATAGATAATACAACTCAAATCCTAAACCCAAGCCCTAAAACTTAAAAAATAACCTAAACCCTAACCCTAACCATCTAACCCTACCATAAATCTGAAGCCCCTAGCCAAAAATACCAAAATCCAAACATTAAACACTAAATCATTGATATTAAACCTCAAATCATAAAACCTAAACCCAAAAACCAATAAAAACTAAAACCCTAACCCTAACCCTAACCCTAACCTTAACCCTAACACTAACTCTAAACTATAAAACCCAGAACCCTAAGCCCAAAATACCAAATCCCATACTTTAAATACTAAACCATAGATTTTAAACCCCGCCCTGAACCATAAAACCTAAAAAACCTACACCCTAACCCTAATCCTAACCCTAACCCTATACCATAAACCATAAACCATAAACCCTAATTCCAAAAAAAACACTAAGTCCAAAATACAAAAACCAAACATTAAACACTAAACCATAGATTTTAAACATCAAATCCTAAACGACAAACCCTAAAACCTAAAAAAAAAACTAAATCCTAACCTTAAACCAAACCCTAACCCTAGCCCTAACCTTAACCCTAACCCTAACCCTAAACCATTAACCCAAAACACCAAGCCCAAAATACCAAACCCCAAACATTAAACACTAAACCGTAGATTTTAAATCAAATTTCCTAAACCCAAAAACCTAAAACCTAAAAAAACCCTAAACCCTAACCCAAAAACCGAAACCCGAAACCCAAAGTCCAAAATACGAAAACCCTAACATTGAACACTAAACCATAGATATTACAACTCAAATCCTTAACCCAAACCCTAAAACCTATAAAATAACCTAAACCCTAACCCTAACCCTAATCCTACCATAAATCCTAAACCCCAAGCCCAACAAACCAAAGCCCAAACATTAAACATTAAATCATTGATATTAAACCTCAAATCCTAAACCATAAACCCAAAAATCTAAAATAACCCAAAGCCCTAACCCTAACCATAACCCTAACCCTAAATCTAAACCATAAACCTGAAACCCTAAGCCCAAAATATCAAAACCTAAATATTAAACCCTAAACCATACATTTTAAACCTCAAATGCTAAACCCTGAACCTAGAAACCTAAAAAAAAACTACACCCTAACCCTAATCCTAACCCTAAACCTAAACCCTAAACCCTAAGTCCAAAAAAAAACATAAATCCAAAATACGTAAACTCAAACATTAAACACTAAACCATAGTTATTAAATCTCAAATCCTAAACCACAAACCCTAAAACCTAAAAAAACCTAAACCCTAACCCTTACCCTATTTCAAACCCTAACCCTAATCTGAACCCTAACCCTAACCCTAAATAATTAACCCGAAACCCCAAGCCCAAAGTACCAAAACCCAAATATTAAACACTAAACCGTTGATTTTAAACAATAAAATCCTAAACCCCAAAACCTTAAACCAAAAAAAAACTAAATCCTAACCCTAACCGTATCCCTAACACGAACCCTAACCCTAACCCTATCCTTAACCCTAACCCTAAACTCTATACCCTAAACTCAAAGCCAAAAATACCAAAACCCTAACATTAAACACTAAACGATAGATATTAAAACTCAAATCCTTTACCCCAAACTCTAAAACCTAAATAACAACCTCATCCCTAACCCTAAGCCTAACCTTATCACAAATCCTAAACCCCAAGCCCAAAATTCCAAAACCCTAACATTAAACACTAAACCATAAATGTTATAAGTCAAATCTTAACCCCAAACCCTAAAACCTAAAAAACAACCTAGACCCTAACCCAAACCTTAACATTAACCCTAACCCTAACCCTACCATAAACTCTAAACCCCATGCCCAAAATACCAAAAACCAAACAATAAGCACTAAACTATTGATATTACTGTAACAACCCTAAAAATGGATATAATAAGTAATACTTAATGTGTCTAGAATGCCTACAATTAGACCGGGTTCTCACAGATTGATGCGCGTAGAACCAGACCTCGGAACCCTTGCTACAGACAATACAACTAACATTCGGTGTTATTTGAGCTAGGAAAGGTTGGGTCCAGCCATGTAGGGCTCTAGAATATGAAGATTTACTCGAATTAGTCTTTACCGGACTTAAAAAGGGAAAATCTTAGGTTTGGAGGGCCTATGGGTAAAATGGTCTTTTTCCAGGATAAGGGTAGTATCGTAATTAGCCTAAATACATAATTAATTATTTAATTAATAAGGTGGAGGGGCATTTTGGGGAGAGATGGCCGAAAATTGGCTCTTGAAGTGAAGTCTTGCTCCACCCGGGTTCGAACCTAGGTGGAAGCAATGAATTAAAGTTGTTTTTATTTAAGTTGGTAAATTAATGTAATTAATTAATATTTATTATTTATTAGCTAATATAAAATAAAAGGAAATCAGATTTTTAATATTTAATAAAAACCTTATTTGACTAAGTCCTAAACTAGACTCCTAAGCCTAATAAAACTCTCACTCTCTCACGTTTATCTCCTCAACATTCACGACCAATATCTGTTCTTTCTCACATGTTCTCTCTGCCAAAATAACATACAAGAACAGAAAATTTAGTAAAGTTCTTCACACTTGAAGAACTTACAACGGAAAATAAAATCATACGCTAAGCAAAATACGTTAGGCAAAGGGAGGGTTTTCCGTCGAAAGTTTGGTGTTGAAACTTGGTTTTGGACGTGAGTGTTGGAGAAGGTTTGGGCATCAACTTCAAGGTTTGAACGTCATAAAAGGTATGGGTTCTCTTCTCTCTTGGTACCTTTCCCAAGAGACCCCTTAAGGTTCAGACGAATCTATTCCGAAAACTAGGGTTGTTCCTCGTTGCATGTCCCTGTCACTAGCTCCCATTGAATCATAGGTTGGTTATGTTTGCTGGTAGAAAACTAGGGATGAAATGTGTTTTCGTGATGATTATGTGTTTATATGTATGTTCGGAATTATGTGACTTATGTTGATGTTTTCCTAAAATGTAACTACGTGTATTTGGGTGTGTTGCCGTGGCTATTGGTCACGGTTTAGGACTTGAAATGACATGTTAGTTCTTTGTATTACATGTACACATGTTTATGTAAGTCGTAATGTTCATATGAAATATTATGTGGCTGAATTGAGTGAGAAACTCTTGGCTAAATGAATCCATGAAAATGCACCTAAAACGTTATAAATGAACCATGAAATTTCCCTAAGAACAAATGTGTAATTTGATGAAAAAGGTGCAGAAAAATCGTGGAATAAATTTCAAGAACTTGGAAATAGGCTTTAGAAAGATTCTGGAAATTTTGGGTGTAAAAAAAAAAAAAGTGAGGTCTGCAGGGATCGAACCCAGGACCTCACTAAGGCTTACCCTAATAAATAAACAAAAAAGGAATGCGTTAGGCAGGCCTCGAACTGGGGCTGGGGTCAGCAAAATTCGCAAGGGAAAAAGGGAATAAAATAAAATATTGTTGTGGGGTTTCGATCCCACGACACGGAAGACCCCAGTTTAGTTAAAAAAAATATATGGGGTTGTGGAGAATCGATACCACGCCCCTCAGCGAATGCAGAAATAATAATAAAAAGGGGGGTCGTGGGGAATCGATCCCACGCCCCTCAACAACTGCAGTAAATTAAAAAAAAAAAGGGTGTGGGGGATCGATCCCACAACCCCTTGGTCAGTAGAGAAAATGAGAGCATAGGAGAAGGTAGAAAAAATTCATTAAAAATTATGGGGTCGTGGGGAATCGATCCCACGCCCCTCAGTAAGCTGCAGCAAATTTAAAAGAGAAGAAAAAAAGAAGGGAAAAATTAATGTGGGCATTGGTGATCGAACCTGGATCCCCAAGCCAAGGGACACAAAAATTGAAATTTAAGAAAAATGGCTAAGTGTTGTTCAAGGGATTCAAAACCGGGTTCCCTTGCCCAAATTCTGTATTGACACATAAGTCTTACGTGATTTAAATAATTAACGAATATTGTCTATAAGAATTAAATTGAGACTTCGATATACTTACAAGATGCATAAATCTTGTACCACCTAATCTTAGAAAGATATGAATCACTTAAACAAACTATGAATGAAGCCTCATGGTTTGTATCTATAGACCCATAAGTCTGGCATACGTTTAAAAATAAGTGAACCTAAGATGTATGTAATGAAATGATGAAACCCTAGAAGGGTTAAGTAAGAGTGTGAAACACACAAATGGCCAAGTGCTTTGGCATATGATGACATGAACATTCACATAAAAAGGGGTGAGTAATTATGAAGAGAAAATGTTCTAATGTTAATGAATGTGGTCACAACATGATAAGAGGCTAATGTGAAAGATGAGAGCAATCTCAAAAGAGCCTAAGTAAATGTTACCAAAACGTACTCACCTATGAGAGTGTAAAGTTAATGAACAGACCAGTCTCTATGAACACTCTAATGAAAGTATTGAGAATAATGTATACTTATTACTAATGATGAGATGAGAAATCATATATTGAGCTATGATGTCCTCATACTATAAGTCATCTTCCATGACGTATGAGTTGAATGAAATGGAACTTTATTCTGAGCACCGATAGACTAGCTATGAGCGGTGATGCCTTCTTTCGGGAAGGTCGGAGGTTCACGTAACTCTCATGAGATGAGACTGTCCGGCATGTCGATGGTTCTCCTTATATCTCCTAGTCTTCGAACCTATACTGCCAATAGAGGGATCTGGCGGGGTTCAACTCCCATATACGCTAGCATGTTTTGGGTCACTTTGTCCAGTGATTCCACCTCTTTTTAGTGTGGGGGAGACACTGGATTTCATGATGCTCACATGATCTATGTAAAGTTCCCAATGAATGAATGAAGCCAGCCTCAAATGATGCATATAATGACACTAGGTTATTCTTGATCATTGCACAGCAAACCCGATGAGAGTCTTAAACTACATCCTAGGTATAGCTGGTGTTTACACAAGCTTATGAATGAATGAAATGAAGTACGTATGAATGAATGAAACAGACTCTATGTTTGTTAAATGAGGCTCCCTAGTTGAGGTCCCATATGTTGAGCCCTCATTTTGGGAAGTCTTAATATTAAGTCCATGATTCCAAGGTCTCAGGGCATAGGAATGAATGATATGAAAGATGTTATGTGCTATATGCAATATGATATGTGCTATGTGTAAAATGTTATGTGCTGTGTGCAATGTGATAAGTATGATGATGCATGTTACTCTCATGGCATGACTTTCCTAATTGAAATTTGGAAAGCTCACTAACTTTCCTAATCCAAATTTGGAAAGCTCACTAACTTTCCTAATCCAAATTTGGAAAGTTCACTAACTTTCCTAATCCCAATTTGGCAAGTCCACTGACTTGACTTTCCATAATCATGTTGTTAGGAAAGAGCTATTCTTACTCATGCATGTCCTTGGTGTGTTCTTGCATATACCCATACTTAGTACAACTGTGTACTAATCCCATACAACTCTATATTTTTAGGTGCAGGCACAGGTGGGCGCTAGAGCTTACAGGTTAAAATTGCAGTTATCCGGACGTGCAACTTTCATCCGGACTTGGTAGGCCCTCACACTTTCGAGGATGTCTACCGTTACTATCTAGCTTTGATGTAGGCTTTAGCTAGTGGAGTATGTTCCACTAGTGTTTCTTTCCATTTTTATTTCAGACATTGTATTGGTGCCATTTTGGCAATTATACATTTAATGCAGTATTGAACTATTTCTTTCACTTGATAATCTTAATGTTAGATGGTTGATGGTGAACACTATGAATGTAAGTAGAATGACCTTTATGCATGATAAGAAACAAAAAGTTTCAAATTTTCCGCTAAAATTAACCTAGATGAAGTAAGAATGAGGTATGTAGGCTTGTCTATGACCTCTGAGAGGTCAACGACGACGGTCTCGTCTGGGGTCTAGATTCCGGTCGTGACAATTACACCTCAAATTCTTCACCCTAAACCCAAATATCTAAAAGAACCCAAAACCCTAACTCTAACCCTAACCCTAACCTTAACCCTAACCCTAACTCTAAACCATAAACCCAAAACCCTAAGCCCAAAATACCAAAACACAAACATTAAATACTAAACAAAAGATTTTAAACCTCAAATGCTAAACCCTGAACCATATTGAAAAAAAAAACACCCTAACCCTAAACACAAAGTCCAAAAAAGAACCTAAGTCCAAAATACGAAACCTACACATTAAACACTAAACCATGGATTTTAAACCTCAAATCCTAAACAATAAACCCTAAAACCTAAAAATACCTAAACCCTAACCCTAACCCTAACCCAAAACAAAACCCTAACCTTAACCCTAACCTTAACCCTCAACCATTAACCCCAAAACCCAAGCCCAAAATACCAAAACCCAAACATCAAACACTAAACCATAGATTTAAAACCAAAAATCCTAAACCCCGAAAACCTAAAACCTTTTGGTCAGGCTGCTGGTCTAGCGAGCCTTCCTAGCCGCCTAGAGTGCAGCCTGCCTGCTGAAGACCGTAACGTAAGTAACTCAGTGCTCCATACGGGGGAAATGAAAGCAGAATTCATTCGGATCCTCCCACATGTTCAATCTAAAAAAATACTAAACCCTAACCCTAACTCTATGTCCAAAACAAACCCTAACCCTAACCCTATTATTAACCCTAACCCTAAACCCTAAACCCTAAACCCAAAGAACAAAATACCAAAACCCTAACATTGAGAACTAAACCATAGATATTACAACTCAAATCCTTAACCCAAACCCAAAATCCTAAAACCCAACCTAAACCCTAACCCTAACCCTAACCCTACAATAAATCCTAAACCCCAAGCCCAAAATACCAAAACCCAAACATTTAACGCTAAACCATTGATATTAAACCTCAAATCCTAAACCCTAAACTCAATAACCTAAAAAAACAAAATCTTAACCCTAACCCTAACCCTAAGATTAACCCTAACCCTAACTCTAAACCATAAACCGGAAACCCTAAGCTTAAATACAAAAACCCAAACATTAAATACTAAACCATAGATTTTAAACCTCAGAAGCTAAACCCTAAACCATAAACCTAAAAAAATCTACACCCCAACCTTAATCCTAACCCTAATCCTAACCCTAACCTTCTAACCCTACCATAAATCCGAAGCCCCAAGCCAAAAATACCAAAACTCAAACATTAAACACTAAATCATTGATATTAAACCTCAAATCCTAAACCCTAAACCCAAAAACCTATAAAAAACAAAAACCCTAACCCTAACCCTAACCTTAATGCTAACACTAACTCTAAACCATAAAACCCGGAACCCTAAGCCCATATACCAAATCCCATACTTTAAATACTAAACCATAGATTTTAAACCCCAAATTCTAAACCCTGAACCATAAAAGCTAAAAAACCTACACCCTAATCCTAATCCTAACCCTAACCCTATACCCTAAACTATAACAACCTTAAAATGACTATGCTAAGTAATGCTTAAACGTACCTAGAATGCCTAGATAAGATTTGGTTAACACGGCTTGTTGCGCGTGGAATCAAACCTCAGAACCTATGCACTAGCCAATCCAACCAACTTGGTGAGTTAGTTGAGCTAGGCAAGGTTGGGACCAACCACGTAGGGCACCCGAATTGAAGAGATTTACCTGGATGAGTTTTTACCAGACTTGAAAGGGGTAATCTTAGGTTTAGAGAGTCTAGGGGTAAAATGGTCTTTTCCAAGCTAGGGGTAGTATTGTAATTATCCTAAGTATATAATTACTTAATTAATTAATATAAAGAGGTGGGCAATTCGGGTAGGGTTGGCCAAATTTGACCCTTTTTTTGCAAGTTAAGCTTCACCCGGGTTCGATCCTTGGTGGAAGCATTGATAAATCGAATTAAATTGTATTTAAATATCTGGTTTAAGTAAGGGCATAGTGGTAATTTCACTTAGCCTTAGAAAAATCATATTTTTATAAATTCATGAGGAGTCCTAGTTTGACTAATTCCTAAACTAAAACTCCTAATCCTAAGCTACCTATCCGCTCTCATTCTCACGTCTCTCAACCATCTCTCTCACGTCTGACTATCAAAAAAAGAACAGAGAAAAACTAAAGTGCAACTCTTGAAGAACTTACACACAAAAACTCAAATGAAAAACTAAGCTAAAAATAAAAAAACGCAACAACTTTATTCTCGACGGGTTGTGATTGGGATTTTGGTGGTGAGGCAGTGGTGTCGTGGGAATTGGCAGCACTTGAGGTCATCTTGGAAAGGGTTGAACGACGAAAAAAGGTATGGGTTTTCTTACTCTTGGTCCCGTTCTCAAGAGACCCCTAGGATTCAGTCGATTTTAATCCAAAAACTAGGATTGTTTCCCCGTTGCATGTCCCTGTCACTAGCTCCTATTGATGGTTGTAGGTTGGAATGTCTGCTGGTATATATTAGTCGTGTAACGTATTTTTGTGATGATTATGTGTATGTATGGATGTTCGGAATTATGTGAGTAATGAAAGATGTTTTCCGAAAATATGTATTACGATTTTGTGTGTGCATTGTCGTGACTACTGCTCATGAATTGGAGCATGAAATTGCATGTTTAATTACTTGTATTTTACGTGCAATTGCTTGTGTAAATCGTGATGTTCATAAGTGGTGTAATATTGCTGAATTGAGTGCCAACTCTTGATCAAATGTAACCATGAAAATGCACCTAAAGATGTACTAAATGTTCCACGAAATGTCCTAAGAACTAACGTGTTAATGTGGCAAAAAGGGACTGGAAAAACGTGATCAAATTTCCAGCATTCTGGAAATTTGGTTTCGGCCAAATAAGATTGAAAATCTAGAATTTTAAAAATGAACTAAAATAAGTGAGGTCACTAGGGATTTAACCCGAGACGTCACCATGTGGAAGTTACTAAAAAGGAAAATAATGAAATGATGTTAGGGGGAATCGAACTCGGGTCTTAGCCGAGTAAGAGAACCTAGAAAACTAAAAATAAATGAAATGAGGTGTGTACGGTTCAAACCTACAACCTCTCGGCTAAATGAGAAAAACGAGGAGGATAACTAAAGGAAAAATAAAATGAGGTTGTGGGGGATCGATCCCACATCCTTTCGGTCCAAAAACGAAAAAGGGAAAGAAAGAAAATAAAGGAGAAAAAAAAATGTAGGCGTTGGGGCTCGATCTTGGGTCCTCAAGCCGAGTTGGTTAATTCAAAACTTAAACAAAAAAATTAAGTGTTGCCCAAGGGATTCGAAATCGGGTTCCCTTGGCCAATTCCGTATTGTCACGTAAGTCTTACATGATTAAATATTTAATGAATGCTGCCTATAGGAATCAAAATTGAGACCTTGGAATACTGACAAGATGCATAAGACTTGTACCATATAATCTTGGATAAGTATAAGTCACTTAGATGAATTATTAGTGAAGCCTCATGGCTTGTACGTATGGGTTCATAAGTCCAGCGTACATTAAAAGTAAGTGAACCTAAGATGTATGTGATGAACTGAAGTGACCCCAGGAGGGTTAAGTAAGGGTGTGAAACACACTAAAAAGCCAAGTGCATTAGCATATGATGAAATGAACATTCACGTAAAAAGGGGTGAGTATTTATGATGAGCTAATATGCTAAAGTTAATGAATGTGCTGATAACATGATAAGGGGCTAATGTGAAAGATGAGATCAATCTCAGATGAGCCTAAGTAAGTGTTACCAATAATGTACTCAAACGAGAGTGTAAATTTAATGAAGAGACCAGTCTCTAAGAAACACTTTAATGTAAGTATTGAGATTAATACACACTTAATACTAATGATGAGATGAGAAATCATCTAATGAGCAATGATAACCTCATGCTAGAATCCAACTTCTATGATGTGTGAGATGAATGTAATGGAACTTTATACGGAGCACCGATAGGCTAGCAATGAGTCGCGATTCCTTCTTTCGGGAAGGCAGATGTTCGTGTAAATCTCATGAGATGAAACTGTCCGTTTAGTCGGATATGGGTCTCCTTATATCTCCCAGTCTTTGAACCTATGTAGCCAACATAGGGATCGAGCAGGGTTCAATTCCCTATATACGCTAGCATGTTTTGGTTTAACTTTTGCTGGTTATTCCACCTTTTATTGGTGTAGGGTAGACACAGGATTTCATGGAGCTCACATAATCTATGTCGGTTAAAGTTAAAGTTCCCAAAGAAACAAAGAGGCCAGCCTCAGTAACGCACAATATGAAATGAATGATACCAAAGGTGTTTGGTTAGGATAATCAAGAGGTTAACTAGACTTAAGTAATGACACTAGGTCGTTCTTGGTCATTGTACAGTGAACCCGATGAGAATCTTAAACTACATCTTAGGTATAGCTGTTGTTGCACTAGTCTATGAATGAATGAAATGAATTAAAATGAAGTAAGCATGAATGAATGAAGCAGACTCTGTGTTTGCTAAAGAAGGCTCCCTAGTTGAGGTCCCATATGTTGAGCCCTCATTTTGGGAAGTCCTAATGTTAAGTCCATGATTCCAAGGTCTCATGGCATATGAACGAATGATATGTGGTATATGTACGTGCTATATGAAATGTGTTATATGTTGTGTGCAATATGAAAAGAATGATGATGCATGTTACTCTTATAGCATGACTTTCCTAATCCGATTTGGCAAGTCCAACTAACTGGGCTTTCCATAACTCATATTTTTGGGAGAGAGCTTTCCTTAATCATGCATGTCCTTGGTGTTTGCTTGCATACACACATACTTAGTACAAGTGTGTACTAATCCCATACAATACTCTACTTTTATGTGCAGGTGCAGGTGGACGCTAGAGCTTACGAGACTACGTTGGAGCTATTCGGACGTGGAGCATTCATCCGGACTTGGTAGGACCTCATGCTTTCGAGGATGCTTATCTTTTATATTCTAGCTTAGACGTAGGCATGAGCTAGTGGAGAGTGCTCCACTAGCGTTTCTTTCTTACTTATTTCAGACGTTGTATTGGTGCCGTTTTGGCAACTTTATATTTATGCATTTATGAACTATTTCCTTCATTGTATATCTCATTAATAGATGGTTGTGGTGAACTGATGTGATATATTGTATTTCTTACTATGAAGTCTATGTATATTTCAAAGCAAATAAAAGTTTTAAATTTTCCGCTAAAATTAACTTATACGATGTAATGATGACGTATGTAGGCTGGTCTGCGACCTCTGAGAGGTCAAGGACGCCGGTTTCGACTAGAGTCTAGACCCCGGTCGTGACAAACGTGGTATCAGAGCATTAGGTTAAATTCCAAGGTTAATAAGTTCACATCAACCACATCGAGTAGTTTCTAACTTATGGTAGTTAAGTGCACCACTATCATGAATTAGAGACTGCATGATGCGTAGGAAAATTTCCCTTCTTCTGATCTTATCGTGCTTCCTTAATGTCTGATTTCTTGGTGTTATGAGTGTATCTAACATCAATTCTTATTTTTTTCAGAAAATGAACACAAGGGGGAACGCTGGTCAGAAAAGAGTAGGAGTAGCTGTTGGGGACGACCAAGTTCCACCCAGTCTCCAGCTATAGTAATGTCCATGCCAGTTAACCCAGCTGGGTTGACTGATACTGAGGTGCGGACAACTTTGGCATAGATGGCTCAAGCCATCACTGTGCAGGGTCACTATGACGGCCCATGCCAACAGACAGGTGGTTCATCGGGAGAACCCACCAGCCCACAACATGGCGAACAGGTTGCGAGATTTTACGAGGATGAATCCTCAAATCTTTACAGGATCTAAGACTGCAGAGGATCCTCAGAATTTTGTAGAGGAGGTCCAGAAGATTCTGGTGGCGATGGGGGCCACGGAGATTGAGAAAGCTGAGCTGGCCTCGTACGAGCTGAAGGACATTGCACAGACTTGGTGCAAGATGTGGCAGGGAGCAGCGCATTGGGCGGAGGTCCGATCACATGGGAGCTATTTAAGACAGCCTTTCTGGAAAGGTTCTTCTCAGAGAGATGAGAGAGGCTAAGGTTGAGGAGTTTATCAACCTTAAGCAGGGCTCGATGACTGTCAGGGAGTACTCCCTGAAATTCGTTAAATTGTCCAGGTATGCCACTTCTCTTGTGTCGAACAACAAGGATGAGATGAGCAGGTTTCTTACAGGAATCTCAGAGGAATTAGAGGAGGAGTGTCGGGCTGCGATGCTCCATGATAGCATGGACTTGTCCAGGCTGATAGTACATGTCCAGCAGGTTGAGGACAGCCGGAAGAAGAGGAGAGTCCGTGAGTTCAGGAGGCCTAACCCTTCAGACCAGACAGGTTCCAGCAGAGGTGGCGGCAGGAGCACTTTTGGAGTTCGTGATTAGCCCAGATTTAAGAAGGGGCATCAAAGTTCAGGGAACTCTAACTCTCAAAAGAGTGCAGCACCTAGAGGAGGCAGACCCGAGCACAAGAAGGGCAATGGAGGTGATGTGCAGCGTCCCAGAAAGGAATATGGCAAGTGTGGCCGTATTCACAGTGGAAAGTGCAGACTAGGCAAAAATGCCTGCTTCGGTTGCGGAAAGAGAGGACACATGGTCAGGGATTGTCCACAAAATAGGGGTCAGGCTGGAGGTAATGCTCATCCTAGGCCTAATCCCCAGAATGCTACTACAGCCGAGCCTCCTAATAGCAACAGATTCTACGCCTTGAAGGGAAGGAAGGAGCAGGAGAAGTCTGCTGATGTGGTCACAGGTATGCTGCAAGTTTTCTCAACCTCTGTTTATGCTTTACTTGATCCAGGGTCTATGCTTTCTTTTGTGACTCCCTTGCTTGCTCTTACTTTTGAAACACTACCTAAGGTTTTGCATGATCCTATTGTAGTTAGTACTACCTTAGGAGAAAATATGAGATCTGATAGGGTTCATAAAGACTGCCCAATAGTAGTATGTGGTAAGACTATGTGTGCATACCTTGTTGAGTTACCCATGAATGACTTCGATATTATACTTGGTATGGACTAGATCCATAAATGTTATGCCTTCATGGATTGTCGTAGTAAGGTTGTGAGATTCCATTTCCCTAATGAAGTAGAGCTGGTCTGGGAGGGGTACGATTCGAGTCGTTCAAGTCCCTTGATTTCGAACTTAAAAGCTAATAAAATGATGTCCAAGGGATTGTTATGCAATCTTGTGAGTGTAAATGATCTAGATCATGATATTCCTTCCATAGACTCTGTGCGTGTAGTGAATGAGTTCCAAGATGTTTTCTCCGATGATTTGCCTGGAGTCCCTCCCCCTCGAGAGATTGATTTTGGTATCGACCTAGATCCTGATACCAAACTGATTTGAATTCCTCCCTACAGTATGGCTCTAGCTGAACTCAAAGAGTTGAAGCTACAGTTAAAAGATCTCACTGATAAGGGATTCATTCAGCCAAGCATATCCCCTTGGAGCGCTCCAGTGCTGTTTGTGAAAAAGAAGGATGGAACCCTTAGGATGTGTATCGATTATCGGCAGCTCAACAAAGTCACTATAAAGAACAAGTATCCACTTCCCAAAATAGATGACTTATTCTATCATCTCCAAGGGTCTAGTTTCTTCTCGAAGATTGATCTTCGCTCCGGGTATCATCAGCTTAGGGTTAGGGAAGAAGATATCCCAAAAATAGCCTTTCGTACCTGTTATAGTCATTTTGAGTTCCTAGTAATGTCATTTGGTACCACTAATGCACCAGCTGCATTTATGGACCTCAGAAACCGAGTCTTCCGTGAATACCTTGATTATTTTGTCATAGTACTCATTCATGACATCCTCATCTACTCTAAGACCAAGGAAGAGCATGAACAACATTTGAGACTAACCATGCAGGTACTTAGACAACATCAGATGTATGCCAAATTTAGCAAGTGTGGATTCTGGCTTAGATCAGTGACCTTCCTGGGTCATGTTGTGTCCGATCAGGGTGTGGAGGTGGACCCCAGGAAGACTGAGGCTGTTAAGAATAGTCCAAGACCTCTTACTCCCATCGATATCCATAGCTTTCTGGGATTGGCTGGTTACTACCGCAAGTTCGTGGAGGGTTTTTCTTCCATTGCTTCCCCACTGACAACTTTGACTAAGAAGAAATTCAAGTTCGAATGGGTGGAGACTTGTGAGAAGAATTTGTAGGAGCTCAAGGATAGACTCACTTCAGCCCCAGTGCTTACGTTGCCTAATTGTGGTGAGAAATACACTACTTATTATGATGCATCTATGGTTGGTTTGGGTTGTGTTCTTATGCAGGGTGGTAAGGTGATAACCTATGCGTCTAGACAGCTCAAGGTTCATGAGAAGAATTATCCCACTCATGTCCAGGAGTTGGCAGCTATGGTGTTTCCATTGAAGCTGTGAATTCATTACTTGTACGGAGTGCATATGGATGTATTCAAAGACCACAAGAGTCTCCAATACGTGTTCACACAGAGAGAGTTGAATCTACGTCAGTGGAGATGGTTGGAGTTGTTGAAGGACTATGACATGAGTGTCCACTACCATCCAGGGAAAGCAAATGTTGTAGCTGATGCTTTGAGCAGGTTGAGCATGGGGAGTACAACCCACGTTGATGATGGGAAGAAGGAGTTGGTGAAGGATGTACATAGACTGGCCAGACTGGGTGTGTGGTTGATGGATTCTACTAGCGGGGGTGTTTCAGTTCATCCTAGTTCTGAATCATCATTGGTAGTTGAAGTCAAGAAGGGTCAGCATCTTGATCCTGTTTTGATGGAGTTGAAGGACTCAGTGCTAATAAAGATGAATGAGTCCTTTGCTTTGGGAGGTGACGGCATACTTAGGTATTAGGATAGGCTGTGTGTACCAGATGTAGATGATTTGCGGACCAAGATTGTTGCAGAGGTCCATGGTTCCAAGTATTCGATACATCCATATTCCACCAAGATGTACCATGACCTCAAGCAGATCTATTGGTGGCATGGCATGAAGAAGGACATTGTTGAGTATGTGGCCAAGTGTCCTTATTGTCAGCACGTTCAGGTGGAGCACCTTAAGCCTCGTGGTCTCAGTCAGATGATTGAGGTTCCGACATAGAAGTGAGAGGCCATTAATATGGTTTTGTGGTTGGTCTTTCGAGGACTAGGAGACAACATGACTCTTTATGGGTTATTGTGGATAGGATGACTAAGTCTGCCCACTTTATCCATGTGAAGTCTACTTACAGGGCCGAGGATTATGCGAGACTCAATATTGATGAGATTGTGACGTGGCATGGTATTCCTTTGTCTATCTTTTCATATAGAGGATCTCAGTTCACTTCGCATTTCTGGAGAGCCTTCCAGAAGAGCTTAGGCACGCAGGTAAAGCTCAGTACTGCCTTCCATCCTTTAGACAGATGGGCAGACAGAGCGCATCCGGACATTGGAGGACATGTTGAGGGCATGTGTGATCGACTTCAGAGGTAGTTGGGACGACCATCTGCCATTGATAGAGTTCTCATACAATAACAGCTATCACTCCAGCATTGGGATGGCACCGTTTGAGGCACTGTATGGTAGGAGGTGTAGGTCTCTAGTTGGGTGGTTCGAGGTTGGAGAGTCATTCATTTTGGGTCCAAAGATCATTCATGAGGCCTTAGAGAAGGTCAGGGTGATTACGGACAGGTTGGCTACTGCTTACAGTCGGCAGAAGTCTTATGCAGATAACAGGAAGCGGCCCTTAGAGTTTTATGTTGGTGACCAAGTATACTTCAAGATATCACCCATGAAGGGGGTGATGAGGTTTGGCAGGAAGGGGAAGTTGAGTTCGAGGTACGTCGGGCCATACGAGATTCTACAGCGTGTGAGTGAGGTGGCCTATGAGTTGGCATTGCATGCGGAGCTAGCTTCTGTTCATCCAGTCTTTCATGTCTCTTTGTTAAAGAAGTGCCTTGGTGATCCAGCATCGATCCTGCCTGTTGAAGGTTTGGGGGTTGATGAAGACTTGTCCTATGAGGAGGTTCCTGTTGAGATTTTAGACCGGCAGGTAAAGCGGCTGAGAAACAAAGAGGTTGCCACAGTGAAGGTATTGTGGAGGAACCATCTTGTTGAGGGTGCTACGTGGGAGGCCAAGGCCAATATGAGATCCCGATATCCTCATCTTTTCAGCTCTTGAGGTTAGACTCCTTACTCTTAAGTCTAAGTTTCCTTGTCTCCTCTATTCTTTGTTGATATTGCTTGACTGTGTAAAGTACTTATATTATGATATGACTGCATTGTGCTAGATAATTAGAAGTGTCATTCGGGGACGAATATTCCGAAGGGGGGCATAATGTAACAACCTGAAAATGACTATGCTAAGTAATGCTTAAACGTACCTAGAATGCCTAGATTAGACCGGGTTCACACAGCTTGTTGAGCGTGGAACCAGACCTCAGAACCTATGCACTACCCAAGCCTACCAACTTGGTGAGTTAGTTGAGCTAGGGAAGGTTGGGACCAATTATGTAGGGCACCCGAATTAAATAGATTCGCCCGGATGAGTTTTTACCGGACTTGAAAGGGGTAATCTTAGGTTTGGAGGGTCTAGGGGTAAAATGGTCTTTTTCAAGCTATGGGTAGTATTGTAATTACCCTAAGTATTTAATTAATTAATTAATTAATATAAATAGGTGGGCAATTCGGATGGGGTTTGCCGAGTTTGACCCTTTTTCGCAAGTTAAGCTTCACCCGGGTTCGATCTTTGGTGGAAGCAATGATAAATTGAATTAAATTGTTTTTAAATATCTGGTTTAAGTAAGGGCATAGTGGTCATTTCACTTAGCCTTAGAAAAATCATATTTTTATTAATTAATGAGGAGTCCTAGTTTGACTAATTACTAACCTAAAACTCCTAATCCTAAGCTACCTATCCGCTCTAATTCTCACGTCTCTCCACCATCTCTCTCATGTCAGAATATCAATAAAAGAATAGATAAAAACTAAATTTCTACTCTTGAAGAACTTACACACAAAAACTCAATGAAAAACTAAGCTAAAAACGAAAAAAAACAAGTATATTCTCGACGGGTTGTGAATGGGATTTCGGTGGTGAGGCAGTGGTGTCGTGGGAATTGGCAGCACTTGAGGTCAGCTTGGAAAGGGTTAAACGACGAAAAAAGGTATGGGTTTTCTTACTCTTGGTCCCGTTCCCAAAAGACCCCTAGTATTCAGTCGATTCTAATCCGAAAACTAGGATTGTTTCCCCGTTCCATGTCACTGTCACTAGCTCCTATTGATGGTTGTAGGTTTGTATGTCTGCTGGTATATATTAGTCGTGTAACGTGTTTTCGTGATGATTATGTGTATGTATGGATGTTTGGAATTATGTGAGTAACGAAAGATGTTTTCCGAAAATATGTATTACGGTTGTGTGTGTGCATTGTCGTGACTATTGGTCACGAATTGGAGCATGAAATTGCATGTTTAATTACTTGTATTTTACGTGCAATTGCTTGTGTAAATTGTGATGTTCATAAGTGGTGTAACTGAATTGAGTGCCAACTCTTGATCCAATATAACCATGAAAATGCACCTAAAGATGTACTAAATGTTCCACGAAATGTCCTAAGAACAAACGTGTAAATGTTGCAAAAAGGACTGGAAAAACATGATCAAATTTCCAGCATTCTGGAAATTTGGTTTCGGCCAAATAAGATTGAAAATTTGGAATTTTAAAAATGAACTAAAATAAGTGAGGTCACTAGGGAGTTAACCCGAGACGTCACCATTTGGAAGTTACTAAAAAGGAAAATAATGAAATGATGTTAGGGGGAATCGAGCTCGGGTCTTAGCCGAGTGAGAGAACCTAGAAAACTAAAAATAAATGAAATGAGGCATGTGAGGGTCGAACCCACAACCTCTCGGCTAAATGAGAAAAACGAGGAGGATAATTAAAGGAAAAATAAAATGAGGTTGTGGGGGATCGATCCCACTTCCTCTCGGTCCTAAAACGAAAAAGGGAAAGAAAGAAAATAAAGGAGAAAAAAAATGTAGGCATTGGGGCTCATTCGCGGGTCCCCAAGCCGAGTTGGTTAAATCAAAACTTAAACAAAAAAATAAAGTTTTGCCCAAGGGATTCAAAATCGGGTTCCCTTGCCCAATTTCGTATTGACACATAAGTCTTACGTGATTAAATATTTAATGAATGCTGCCTATAGGAATCAAAATTGAGACCTTGGCATACATACAAGATGCATAAGTCTTGTACCACATAATCTTGGGTAAGTATAAGTCACTTAGATGAATTATGAGTGAATCCTCATGGCTTCTACATATGGGTTCATAAGTTCAGCGTACGTTAAAAGTAAGTGAACCTAAGATGTATGTGATGAATTGAAGTGACCCCAGGAGGGTTAAGTAAGGGTGTGAAACACACTAAAAGGCCAAGTGCATTGGCATATAATGAAATGAACATTCACGTAAAAAGGGGTGAGTAATTATGATGAGCTAATATGCTAAAGTTAATGAATGTGGTGATAACATGATAAGGGGCTTATGTGAAAGATGAGATCAATCTCAGATGAGCCTAAGTAAGTGTTACCAATAACGTACTCACCTACGAGAGTGTAAAGTTAATGAAGAGACCAGTCTCTAAGAATCACTCTAATGAAAATATTGAGATTTATACACACTTAATACTAATGATGAGATGAGAAATCATCTAATGAGCAATGATGCCCTCATGCTAGAAGCCAACTTCTACGATGTGTGAGATGAATGTAATGGAACTTTATACATAGCACCGATAGGCTAGCTATGAGTCGCGATTACTTCTTTTGGGAAGGCTGATGTTCGTGTAAATCTCATGAGATGAGACTGTCCATTTAGGCGGGTATGGATCTCCTTATATCTCCTAGTCTTTGAACCTATGCAGCCAACATAGGGATCTAGCAGGGTTCAATTCCCTATGTACGCTAGCATGTTTTGGTTTCACTTTGGCCGGTGATTCCACCTCTTTTCGGTGTAGGGTAGACACATGATTTCATGGAGCTCACATGATCTATATCGGTTAAAGTTAAAGTTCCCAAAGAAAGAATGAGGCCAGCCTCAGTAATGCAAAATATGAAATGAATGATACCAAAGGTGTTTGGTTAGGATAATCAAGAGGTGAACTAGACTCAGGTAATGACATTAGGTCGTTCTTTGTCATTACACAGTGAACCCGATGAGAATCTTAAACTACATCCTAGGTATAGCTGTTGTTGCACCTGTCTATGAATGAATGAAACGAATGAAAATGAAGTAACATGAATGAATGAAGCAGACTCTGTGTTTGCTAAAGAACGCTCCCTAGTTAAGGTCCCATATGTTGATCCCTCATTTAGGGAAGTCCTAATGTTAAGTCCATGATTCCAAGGTCTCATGGCATATGAACGAATGATATGTGGTATATGTACGTGCTATATGAAATATGTTATGTGCTGTGAGCAATCTGAAAAGAATGATGATGCATATTACTCTTATAGCATGACTTTCCTAGTCCGATTTGTCAAGTCCAACTGACTGGGCTTTCCATAACTCATATCGATAGGAGAGAGATTTACTTAATCATGCATGTCCTTGGTGTGTGCTTGCATACACCCAAACTTAGTACAAGTGTGTACTAATCCCATATAATACTCTACTTTTAGGTGCAGGTGCAGGTGGACGCTAGATATTACGAGACTACGTTGGAGCTATCCGGACGTGGAGCATTCATCCGGACTTGGTAGGCCCTCATGCTTTCGAGGATGCTTATCTTTTATATTCACTAGCGTTTCTTTCTTGCTTATTTCAGACGTTGTATTGGTTCCATTTTGGCAACTTTATATTCATGCAGTTATGAACTATTTCCGTCATTTGAATATCTCATTATTAGATGGTTGTGGTGAACTGATGTGATATATTGTATTTCTTACTATGAAGTCTATGTATACTTCAAAGCAAACAAAAGTTTTAAATTTTCCGCTAAAATTAACTTATACGATGTAATAATGACGTATGTAGGCTTGTCTGCGACCTCTGAGAGGTGAATGACGCCGGTTTCGACTAGGGTCTAGACCCCGATCGTGACATAAACCATAAACCATAAACCCTAAGTACAAAAAAACACTAAGTCCAAAATACAAAATCCAAACATTAAACACTAAACCATAGATTTTAAACCTCAAATCCTAAACCACAAACCCTAAAACCTAAACAAAAACTAAACCCTATCCCTAAGTCTAACCTAAACCCTAACCCTAACTCTAAACCATTAACCCGAAACATTAAGCCCAAAAATACTAAACCTAAACATTAAACACTAAACCATAGATTTTAAACCAAAAATCCTAAACCCTTAAACCTAAAAACTAAAAAAAACGTAAACCCTAACCCTAACCCTAACCCTAACACGAACCCTAACCCTAACCCTATCTTTGACCCTAACGCTCAACCCTAAACCTTAAATCCAAAGCACAAAATACTAAAATCCTAACATTTAACACTAAACCATAGATATTACAACTCAAATACTTAACCCCAAACCCTAACCCTAACCCTACCATAAATCCTAAACCGCAAGACCAAAATACAAAACCCAAACATTAAACACTAAACCATTGACATTAAACCTTATATCCTAAACTCTAAACCCAAAAACCTAAAAAAAACAAATCCCTAACCCTAACCCTAATCCTAACATTAAACCTAACCCTAACGCTAAACCATAAACCCAAAACCCTAAGCCCAAAATATCAAAACCCAAACATTGAACACTAAACCACAGATTTTAAACCTCAAATGCTAAACCCTGAACCATAAAACCTAAAATAAAACACTAAACTCTAACCCTAACCATATCCCTAACACGAACCCTAACTCTAACCCTATCCTTAACCCTAACCCTAAGCCCTAAACCCTAAATCCAAAGCCCAAAATACTAAAACCCTAACATTCAACACTAAACCATAGATATTAAAACTCAAATCCTTAACCCAAACCCTAAACCCTAAAAAACAACCTAAAACCTAACCCTAACCCTACCATAAATTCTAAACCACAAAACAAAAATACCAAAATCCAAACATTAAACACTAAATCATTGATATTGAACCTTAAATCCTAAATGCTAAACCCAAAACCCTGAGAAAACCCAAAATCCAAACCCTAACCCTAACCCTAACCCTATCCTTAACCCTAACCCTAACTCTAAACCATAAACCCAAAACCCTAAGCCCAAAATACCAAAATTAAAACATTAAATACTAAACCATATATTTTAAACCAAAAATCCTAAACCCCAAAACCTAAAACCTAAAAAAAATCGTAAACCCTAACCCTAACCCTATCCCTAACATGAACACTAACCCTAACCCTATCCTTAACCCTAACTCTCAACCTTAAACCCTAAATCCAAAGCACAAGTTACCAAAACCCTAACATTTAACACTAAACCATAGAAATTACAACTCAAATACTTAACCCCAAAACCTAAAACCTAAAAAAAAACTAAACCCTAACCCTAACCCTAACCTAACCCTACCATAAATCCTAAGCCCCAATCCCAAAATACCAAAACCGAAACATTAAATACTAAACCATTGATATTAAACCTCAAATCATAAACCCTAAACCCACAAACCTAGAAAAAACCTAACCCTAACAATAACCCTAACCCTAACATTAACCCTAACCCTAACTCTAAATCCTAAACTCGGAACCCTATACCCAAAATAACAAAACCCAAACATTGAATACTAAACCAAAGAATTTAAACCTCACATGCTAAACCCTTAACCATAAAACCTATAAAAAAAACTACACCTTAACCCTAATCCTAACCCTAACCCTAACCTTAAGTCCTAAACCCTAAGTCCAAAATACAAAACCCAATCATTAAACACTAAACCATTCATTTTAAATCACAAATCATAAACCACAAACCCTAGAACCTAAAAAAACCTAAACCTTACCCTAAACCATTAACCCAAAACCCCAAGCCCAAAATACCAAAACCCAAACATTAAACACTAAAACATTGATTTTGAACCAAAAATCCAAAACACCAAAACCTAAAATAAAAAAAAATAGGTAAACCCTATACCCTAAACTCAAAGCCAAAAATACCAAAACCTTAACGTTAAACACTAAAACATAGATATTAGAACTCAAATCCTTAACCCCAAACCCTAATACCTAAATACAACCTTAACCCTAACGTTTACCCCAACATCAACCCAAATCCTAACCCTACCATAAACCTTAAACCCCAAGACCAAAATACCAATACCAAAACAATAAACACGAAACCATTGATATTTAACCTCAAATTCTATACCCTAAACCCAAAAATCTAAAAGAACCCAAAACTCTAACCCTAACCATAACCCTAACTCTAACCCTAACCTTAACCCTAACCCTAACTCTAAATCATAAACCCAAAACCCTAAGCCCAAAATACCAAAACCCCAACTTTGAATACTAAACAATAGATTTTAAACCTCAAATGCTAAACCCTAAACCATATTAAAAAAACACTACACCCTAACCCTTAACCCTATGTCCAAAATACGAAAACCTAGACATTAAACACTAAACCATATAGTTTAAACCTCAAATCCTAAATCACATACCCTAAGACCTAAAAAAAACTAAAGCATAGCCCTAACCCTAACCATATCCTTTACCCCAACCCTAAACCCTAAACCCTAAACTCAAAGTCCAAAATACCAATATCCTAACATTGAACACTAAACCATATATATTACAACTCAAATCCTTAACCCAAACCCTAAAATCTAAAAAAAACTAAACCCTAACCCTAACCCTAACCTTAACCTTAACCCTAACCCTAAACCATTAACCTGAAACATTAAGCCCAAAAAACTTAAACTCAAACATTAAACACTAAACTATAGATTTTAAACCAAAAATCCTAAACCCCAAAACCTAAAACCTAAAAAAAAACTGTAAACCCTAACCCAAAACCTATCCCTAAAATGAACCCTAACCCTAACCCCATCCTTAACCATAACCCTCAACCCTAAACCCTAAATCCAAAGAACAAAATACCAAAACCCTAACATTTAACACTAAACCATAGATATTACAAATGAAATACTTAACCCCAAACCCTAAAACCTAAAAAACAACATAAACCCGAACCCGAACCCTATCTCTACCATAAATCCTAAACCCCAAGCCCAAAATACCCAAACCCAAACATTAAACACTAAACAATTGATATTAAACCTCAAATCCTAAACCCTAAACCCAAAAAACTAAAAAAACTAAAAAAACCTAACCTTAACATTAACCCTAACCCTAACCCTAAACCCTAAACCCAAAATATCAAAACCCAAACATTGAATACTAAACCACAGATTTTAAACCTCAAATGCTAATGTCACATCCCGAAACCACACCCTAGAAATTAGGGTGCAATCTTGGATTGCGACCGGTGTATTCGACCTCTCGGAGGTCTCATACAAGCCTCTCATATCATTCATCGCATATACATAATGAAAAGTAGTGCGGAATTAAAACTTTTTATAAAAACAACATAGAAGTCTTTAAACTCTTTCATATATGTAGAAATAGGAAAACACTAAGTCTCGATTCATCATCTAAGACACAATAATACTTGGAACACGGCCCATACGAACTTAAAACATACTACTATATAGTCTATTACAAAACTTCATTAAAGAAACATAAAATGACATATATGCCCTTGAGTAAAGTGAGGACATACTTCAACTCTTCTTGAACGATATCCTTGTCCAAGTCTTCTTCCCAAAGCTCTTCACCTACCAAGAACTATAGATAGAAACTAAAGCATGGAATTAGTACAACCACATGTACTAAGTATGACATTATGCATAAAATTATGAAAACGGACTTTTATTGGAAATATGTATCTTTTCTTTAAAACATCATAATATCATCATAAGAATAACATTTAGAAACTTAGAAACACATAGGAAATCATTAATCGAAAAACATAATTTTTAACTCACATTACAGTGAGTTCACTTCACTGTACAGTGAGGTCCCTTCACTGTTACAGTGAAGTCTAAGCCCTCTCTTTTGAACATATTTTAGCATGTAGTCTTCTCACTAACGTCATACTAATATTCACTTAAGTCACACAAAGAGAGACCGCCCATACACCCTCTCTATATGTGCCTAAACGACCCTTAAGATCACTCCTAATGAGATACATACACACCTACAAAGTATCAAAATCATCAAGGTAATATTCTTCTACCAAAGGAAGTCTCACTTGAGTGAGTTGTGAAGCAACCGCCCATACAATCCCTTACACACACACTCAAGAGATCCTATAGACTCCCTAGGGTAGAATCATTCTCACTAAACACACCAACACATAGATGATATGACATTCTCCATCCAAAGGCTATCAAAAGACCTATTTAATTAAATCAAGAAGATAACGTCCATGATTGACCTCTTCAAGATTACCTAAATAGTCCTTAAGACTACCTAAGGCTTAGATCATGTCCACAACACCAAACATCTTCCCTAACTAGAGTCATTCTTAAGACTTCCATATATAAGACATAAAGAGATCATCCTTTATGCCTTCTTCACACTTTAACTAAGGAATCCTTAAGTCACTTTAGATTAGGTACTTGTTCACTTACATACTTCCACTACAAGAAAAATGGCTATTAACGAAGGGAAATCTGGTCCCTAAAACTCTATTTCTGGTCCTTAAATGTCAATAGCGACAAAAAAATATGGTCGCCTCCCGTCCTTATCGCCTTCGTCACTAAATATCAACTACGACGAGAATTTCCTACTTGTCCCTAAAAGTAGTTAGTGACTGGGAAAACTATCGTCTCTAAAACTACATATGGCGACCATTTTTCTGGTCCCTAATTAAAGATAACTAGCATGATCCTTTAGTCCCTACAGACTTCTAGCGACCAGTTTATTTTAGTACTCTAAAGATATATGACCCCTAAAGATGTTTTATAGACCATAAATTATGATCCCCAACTAAATATATAATTTTCTATGTTGAATTTCTAAAAATGTTATAAATATAAAATATAGAGAATGAATTGGATGTAAAATATAAAAAGAACTATTGTATATATAACAAATGTTACATACTAACTATCATATACACATCACATATCCATAACATTGTTTATACAATCCCAAACCTAACATCCCTAGTATGTATTGTAATGTTTTCCACAAAAATCTTAGCAAAGATGATAATCAGCTTTGTAAAGCCTGTTCGTGGTCTTCAGAAGTCAAAACCTGAAAAACGTAACACGACATTAATCCATAGAGAAATATGAAAATCGATAAAAAAAAAATTCTTGAATAAATTTTTACTCACTTGAACAAAGAACCTCAAATTCTTCAAGTTTATTTATTCTGAAAAATCTCGGCAAATACAACCACACACTTCAAAATAAAACATCAGTGTAAAAGAGGCCGCAAGAATACGAATAATAATGAATTAGTGTGTGGATGAGAGAAGAAAGAACAAAGAACCTCAAATTCTTCAAGTTTAGTTATTCTGAAAAATCTCTGCAAGTACAACCACACACTTCAAAGTAAAACATTAGTGTAAAAGAGGCCGCAAGAAAACAAATAATAATGAATTAGTGAGTGGATGTGAGAAGAAAGAGTGTGTATGTAATGAAGGAGTTTTCAAGACAGACTTAGCATAAATAACAAAAAAATTATGTCAGTTACGTTTTACATTTCAAGAGAGTGACAACTAATAACAAGCAATAATCAATAGATCCTCAAGATGGTTAGAAAAATTATCTGTCCTCCAAGAAACAAAAGATAGTTTATTCCAATTACATTTTACATTAGTCATCATCAAATGATTCCTCTAATTTTCTAGCTACAACTTTCTATTTATTTTTTAATTAGTGGACAAGTTTCCTCTTCAACAGTTGTATTTGGCTTCAGAATATTATGATATACTTAAGCCATCAAACATACGCCAGAGAAATATTTTCACTTAGTCATTCTCCTTCATCATATAATTTAACTATAGCTCCATTGAAAGGTGGCGCAAAGTTCTTTCAATCAACCAAGTTGTAGTGTAAATATGTCCTCACAAAACACACCGAGATCATATGTCACAGTCATAATATAATTTGTAGAACGAAAATCTATCATAATGGCGTATTATAAACTGGACATTGATGTTCAAAATAAGTGCATGCATAACTTTTAAAATAACATTTGAAATTAATAATCACCCCAATAGCTAATATACTTATTATCTAAAGCAATTTGTTAAAACAGAGAACTTCTCATTAAGTTTCTCGATCAAGTTAATCATCATAACTGATTCCTACATCTATGAGATATCATATGACAATAGCATAAAATTCATATAACTTTCTTTTAAGAAAATTTATACCTGAAATATGAGGGATATCGTAGGGAGCTATCTATGTTAAGCTGCAATATATTGAGAACCTATTGTTATATAATATCATCACCTTCACTATAAATACCTGATCATACAAGAAGTGATTAACTTGTTCAGTCTTTTAATGAGACATATTTTGAAAGGGAAGCTCTGTAATTGTAATTATGATAACATAAAGGACACACGTCCTCTACTTTGTTGCTTGTTCTATCTGGATACCAATTAATTATCTCAACATTTTAAGTAACTTTTATAGCAACCTCAATTGTAATCGACTTTTTAGCTTCTATTTTTTAGAAATGAAATTTCATATAAATCATAACAAGACAAATAATAAAAAATTCACCTTTCCTCGACATTTTTCCTCAATTTTCCTGCAATTGTCATCTATAGCAGAAGGGAGAAGGAGAATCAGTCACAAAAAATGAGAAAAACACTACATTTGTCAAACACTAGAGAAGATGAAACAGAATTTTAACATGGTTGTATTTAATTATTTGAAATTATGTTAAATAAATGCTATAGAAGAAAAGGATACCAGGGTAATGATGAGCAGCTTTGCACAATATACTTCTCGCAGGACTTCACAAGTTTAGATGTTTTACCGTCAAAGCTCCTGCCAAGCTCAAGTCCATCCTTAACCATGATTTCACAGAGCTATTAGAACACTTGTAAATTTAGGAGATCACATTATTTTAATTCACATCAATTATGACTTCTGCAACATCAATAGAATACATGTAATTCAAAAATAATTAAAGCTTACTGAAACATTAAAACAAGGAATAAAAAATGAAATCAAGAATTAAGAAGTGTGCCTCCCATTCAATAAGCTTACATGTTCATTCTCCATAGGTAGTAGTCTTGGCTAGTTCAATTTTTTTTAATGATTAAGAACCTAAAAATTGGTGTTTAGAATGAGTTTATATTTGAAAAAAAAAAAAAGAAATATGCAGGGCAAGCTAGAAGATTTCATAACCTAAAACAATCAATACATTTGACAAATTATATATATTAATTGGCATGAATGTTTAAGGATAAAAAGTTATACACTAGTACTTTTACATAAGTACAACAATGAAGTTTCCTATCACTTTTGTCTATCATGCACCCAATTCCTTGAAAGAATGAGAACATTGTATAACATACCGATTGTCAATAGAGCTCTAATGCTCACGAAAACCCAACCAAACTCACATTAAATTTAAAAGAAAATACAGTTATATTACAATAGGTAAAAAAAAAGGTTAATCGCATAAAAACAAAAAAAAAACGATCATTTATAAGGACGTTGTATTGTAAAAGCATTTTCAGACCGTATAACAGATTTTGCATCTATCAAATTAACAAGGCTCTCTATGACTAACTTAATGTTAAACTTAATAAAGTTTGTAGCAAGAAGTAGAAATTTTAATTAATTAAAAATGAACAGATTTGACCTCAAAATTAAATGACAAGGCAGTGACAATATAGATATAGACACTTATTAATAATCATATTATAGCTGGATAACATAACAGTTAAAAAAAATGATAACACCAACATAATCCAATAATACCTTAAACAAATATTTTAATGTTAGCAATATTAATCAAATTGTTAGCTAAGTCATCCGCACTTAAAAGAACTACTAAGTAAAGATAGAGCAATTTTTTTGGAACTTTTTGTACCAACACCTCTCTTCCTCCACTCCCCTTAAGCCACGAAAAACAAGAATATGACATATTAGTAGTGCGACTACCGCAAATTATATCAAGCATTAAACTATTTCTATTATAAAGAGATTAGTTCTATCATGCGAACCTACCAAATCAATTGCTGATGAAACAACAAGGTAAAGTGCAAACTAGATATATCAGAATTAAAATAGATAATCTATCCGCTAAATATAACTAAAGTAAATAAATAACAATGAATCTCAAGATTAGCCCAAACAATGACTATTATTTCATGATATATTTCTCAAAGAATCAGGAAAGGATGAACATATTTTAACTAATTGGTGAACCCCTAAAAAGTAATAAAACACCACACTTCCCAGAAGCTCAACCAAAATGACATCAATAATGAGAAACTCCAAATCGTCATCATCTAAATTTGTCGTGGACCCAAAAAGTTGAGAATCTTAACAGAATAGTTGGAGAGTAAAAATAAACACAATTGTTCTAAAATATATAATGAAGGTTGAGTTCACAGCCTTCCAAACTATAAAACTAAATCTGAAACTTTTTTGTCTTTCCTATCTTCAGATAAAATATACTTTCTCAAAAGTGATTTAACGCGTTTTCACACAAATTCATAACCAACAAGCCCTTGTCCCTTATTTAGAATAAAAATAAGAAAAAATCTCAGTATACTCTCCATTTATAAATTACACAAAATAAAAGAAAAAGAAGAATTTTAACAAATGAGGACTTACATCTCTTCTGTAGCTTTCATGATCCTCCGCCACTGAACAATGGAGTTCGATTTCAAGGGTTCACAGGCTATCATTTTCGAAACAAGAGGATTTACATTAATGTTAGTAGAAGTTTGTACCATAAATTTTAGAATTAAGCATTTTGGAGAGGTTTTGGATATCTGAAGAACCAATTTACACAGAAAAGGTTTAATTTGGAAAAAGAGAAGTGGATGGGGTTAGGGTCGGGGTGAGGTAATATTAAAATATGTTTTACCTTCACCGCTCATTTTACCCAATTAGGACAAGTTATTTACTATTTTAGAGACTAAATATTTTCGCTTCCCTAAATTAAAAACGAGATACGAAAATTAAAGACTAGAAAAAAATCCAGTCCCTCTCTGTATACAATTAAGGACCAAAATTTCTATTCGTCCCAAATTATTGGTCCCTAGTGATACTTTTTCTTGTAGTGTTCATAACGTAATTCATTAGTTCATTAGTTCATTTAAAAGACATACATCACATAAAGGACATTCAAATAATGGTATTAGACAAGACCTAGGGACTCTGACTAACATCTTCAAAGTATATTGTGCAATGTATAGATAGCGTCTCATACCACCACCTAAACTTCATAGAACTTCTCTAATGCTAATAGGTATCCCATATGATGAGAATAGGCAATAACCGACATAGACCATGGTTGCAAAGCATGGAATCCGAAGTTCCATCCTACTTCGATGAGGTGTTCTACTTGCCAATGGTAGAACATAGAAATCCCATGTAGGCACATGGTTAAGGAATATGAAGGGCGTGCCAAGCATTCTAGGCTCATACTTAACTAGAACTACTCCCCCTTGCCATACTCACTCGGTGCTAGCCTTAGTTCTCATAGATCAATTCACATTAAGGTTCATACAAATAGGTCCCATATCATGTTCATGACCCAATTACATTTACCCTACCAAAGCAAGGTCCATTAGGGCTATCTCACTATGGCAACAAAAAGCTCACAGCGACTTTCCTAAGGTATGATATGATGCCATTCCATCCAATCAACCTTAACTCTATCACTTATTACATGAAGGATACCATTTTGAATTACTGCTTCAGGATTCATAACCTTACCACTTGGTTCAAAGCTCCACATAAATGACCCTTTAATCATCATTCAAGGTCTCACCTATATTCATTTATTCAAGGCTAAGACCCTTTATGTTCCTAAGTCAAGACGTCACATATTTCACATAAGCATCAAGTAAGGGACAAGTCTACCTAAATAAGACACAACATACTTCCATTTAACACATATAGCCTATCTTCCTTTAGACTCTTAGGAATAACCCTTAACCTTATTTAGTCAACCTATTCATTACCTTAACATTATCAACTTAACCATTTTAGACTCATATAGCCAAATTAGGAACAACCATGATCCAACTGTAAGATTATATAATTAACACATAGCCATAGCATAACATGATTACCTAGATAGTATCAATAGTCTAACACGTACTTCACATATAGGTAGATATGATCACACATCACTAAATTAACTACACGAATAGACATATAAGTTCAAGTAGTTGTTAACAAGGCCAAGATCATCATATTGCATGAAGTAACGCCGATAAGACCACATCTATTGCAAGTAAAGCACATAACACCGCCACCATAAGTGGACCATACCAATCACAATAGAATCGAAGTATAAATAACATCAAAATAAAGGAATGGGGCAGCATACCTCCACTCCATCATCAACATTTCAATTCAAGTCAACTTACTCAATTTGATAACACAAGACCCTTACCCAATGCCATAACCAACAATTCAACATAAAAAATACAATAATCAATGAACTAGGTCAATTCAATGTAAATTCATCAATATAATACAACCTAGATATCAATTTACGCCAATTATTACATCAATGAATATCCCACATAAAACTACATAAGAATTCATCAACATTAGATCAATATCAAGTAACCCAAAACTTAGTAAAAAACTAGGGTTCATCAAATTCATGGGTTCATAGGTAATTTAAGTTAAATTCATCAATACAATATCATTTAAATCATTATTTAATGTTTAGAAATCATTTATGCAAGAACCCATGGTAGAATCATGAAATTGGACAATTCACCTTTGAAAACTTTGAAAACATCTTTGAAAGTTGGGCTCCTTGATGAAACGAGTTTCAAGGATCAAAAGCCATACCTCAATGATAATTCTTCACTTTGATGAAGAATTTTCACGCAAAACGTCACCTCCAAGCTGGTCCTTGATTTGGACTTCAATGGAGTCTTTGGTATTTTCTAAAGGATTTTGGGGTTTTGATTTTTGAAGAATGAAATATTTTAAGTGTTAAACACATATATACACATTTAAAATACCCAATATACCCTTAATAAACAGCCAATACTCTTATTTGGAAGTGGGGTGAATTTACAAATTCACCCCTAGCTTGGCAGTGAAACTGCACGCAGGGACAGCCCACAGACGACGTCCCCATCGACGGGGCGTACGCCCACTTACGGGCCATGCTGGCAACCGTCGATGGGTTATGAGGCTTGGAAATGGAAGCTTAGCTTCCCAGGATAAGGCTCCAATGACACCCACCACCTACAGGGCGTCTACCAGGCCACTGGCCGTCGATTGCCCTCCGTAGGTGGACTGCCTTTTGGCAGTTTTGGCCACCGACATGGGTCCTTCCTCAAGGACCCTTGGTTGGTCCTTGGGGATAATTTCCCGGATGTTTCCAACCAAAATACAATTTCCTATGATTTTAACACCTCTCACATAAATTTCATCCAAAACGAACATGTAAAACTCGACAAAACATGCCTAGACACACAAGGTAATTTCAATATATATCTTTCGAACTTCATGAACGTTCTTGGACGTTTGACCTCCAAACTTCACGAAAATTGACACACTTCCTATAAACACCGTTTAAACTCATTTAAGAACCTTACAACCTCATGAATCACACATAAACACATAAAACCACATATGAGGCATTTAGGTGACTTAGTCGTCGAACGTCTTAGTCATCCCTTGACGTTTGACTTCCAATGCACCTAATACTTTAGCTATTGCCTCTATACCATATTATAGACCACATTAGGTGTCACATCCGGTTTTACCCCTAGACGTAACTGGCGTCGTCGTCCTCTTTGAGAACTAAGACAAGCCTCTTAGCCTCGTCATAGCATTCATCGATTAAAATGTGAAAGAATTTAAAACATTTTATCTATATCTACTCGAAGGTTTACATAGACCTCTACATACACATAATCGTATTTATATCAAGTATACATAGACTTGTTCATATACGAAGATTTACATAGACTTCTACTTTTATTTCACCCATTTATATAGTAAAGAAATAATAGTCATAAAATCCATCTCATCTCATAAACCATCTAACAAAGACAATAAATCTTGGGCATAGCACTACATCAATAAAAGAAGCCACATATAGGCTATATACAACATCGTCTCAAATGATTAATAGAGTCAATACAGAATTATAGTACCTAAGTAGCATGGTAGTAGAATGTCGGCATCGCCCTCGGGAGAATGAGGACCTACCACTTGGATGATAAGATATCCAAGTCTTCCTTCCAAGCACCTCGAATCCAAATCAATGACCGGAACCTAAATGTTTGGGAAAAGGGAAGGAAACGGGGTTAGTACTACACATGTACTAAGTATGAAACCATATGCACAATTACCAATCAAGTATGCTTAGAAAGGGACATTTAAGAAACAATCATGCTATTTAGACCAATTACTTGAGTATACAAAGCAACTAACTATACCACATGCATACCATCACATTTAAGCCCTTAATGTCCTAAGATCCTATCATCAAGAAATATCATTCTAAAACATGGGTAAGAGTAAAGCATAGCAAAGCAAATCATACTAACTATAATCTTCATGTTGTATTCTTCTTCAACAAAAATACAACATGAAGGATATCAACCTCATACTCATAAGCATGTTATTCAATGTACAAAGTCATTTACATTATATCACCATTTACATACATAATATTGACTTCTCAAAACTCCTATCAAGGGAAACTAGTGCAAGGCGTAGGTAGAGTCCCATACCCCTACCCAATCTAAAGTCAAACCCCTCAAGTCACTTCGATTAGTATACATCTTATTCAATCATTTTAGTTTAGGGAACTCTTACCTTAACCGACATAGACCACATGAGCAAATGTGGAATCCGGTGTCATAAAACCTTACACCGATGGAAGGTGGTCTACCGGCCAAGGTAGAACTTAACATAAACGTAGCTATCTAGGTGGATCCACTAGCTAGTATCCTATGGTGGCAACATAGTTGATGGAGCTTGGGCAAAAGAACCATGGACATATCAACTCTACATCCTACCTTGGGTCATGAGGCTATCCACCCCGTGAGGACCGTAGTGAACCCTACCTTTCCTTATGTAAGAAAGTGTCACTCCCTCACATACACGCTCACTCGGTGCTAATCTAGGTTCCTTTATTTAAAAGCCTTTACTCTTATTAAAATCATAAATATATATATTAGGTCATAAAGCCTAGCCCTCATATATTCGTTGTCATAGCACAATAAGAATTTCAGCAGAATTAGTCCTTTCATTCACAATTCTTATAGGTGAAGTTGACACTTGCACATCTTATCATAATAGAGCACATCTTTACGTAACAACTTCTCTATAACATGTACTCCAAGGCAACCTCACAACCAAAACCTAAAGCATTTCAATTCAATCATCATACCATCCTATCATCTTAAACAAGGTATACTTCAACACAACATCATAGCTTAATGACAATTAACCACAATAGAAGTAAGAATTAGGATAATCAAGACTTACCAATACTCCTCCATAGCTCACCAATAAAAGGGCCTTACCATCAACCCATAGACCAAACCAAATTGGATCATCACACCAATGTAATTCAACAATCCACATAAGAACTAATTTAGAAGAGTCACTACACTATAATTCAATACTAAATCAAAGCTTGATAACATGATATCTAATTCTATCTTCTTACCCTAAATTCAACACTCAAGAATTAGCTTGAAAGACTTCAATTCATTAAAATAGCTTCATGATTAATGCAATAACAATCATTAAAGATGATTTAACCAATAATAAGATCAATTACATCAAACCCACCCTAATTAATATCAGTCTCATAACTAGGGTTAAGGGTTAACGGTCATCATCTTCAATCTAAACAAAACCACCTCAAATCATAATAATCAAGTTACAATATATGATAATCTACTCATTATGACCCAAAGAATACATGAACAACTTAATTCGTAACAACAAATTCGAAATTGGTTGAAACCCATATGAAACTCAACTTTTGGAAAATCTTTGAAGGAGCCCTTTGAGGAAAGAAGTCCCAAGGTGAATTAGATCCCATACCTTAAGGTTTGATGACGTTTTGATGGTGATTTCGTCTAAACCAGCCCCTAACTATAATCTTCATGTAGAATTCTTTTTCAACAAAGGACATCAACCTCATACTCATAAGCATGTTATTCAATGTACAAAGTCATTTACATTATCTCACCTTTTACATACATAATATTGACTTCTCAAAACTCCTATCAAGGGAAACTAGTGCAAGGCGTAGGTCTCCCCATACCCCTACCCAATCTAAAGTCAAACCCCTCAAGTCACTTCGATTAGTATACATCTTATTCAATCATTTTAGTTTAGGGAACTCTTGCCTTAACCGACATAGACCACATGAGCAAATGTGGAATCCGGTGTCATAAAACCTTACACCGATGGAAGGTGGTCTACCGGCCAAGGTAGAACTTAACATAAACGTAGCTATCTAGGTGGATCCACTAGCTAGTATCCTATGGTGGCAACATAGTTGATGGAGCTTGGGGAAAAGAACCATGGACATATCAACTCTACACCCTACCTTGGGTCATGAGGCTATCCACCCCGTGAGGACCGTAGTGAACCCTACCTTTCCTTATGTAAGAAAGTGTCACTCCCTCACATACACGCTCACTCGGTGCTAAGCTAGGTTCCTTTATTTAAAACCCTTTACTCTTATTAAAATCATAAATATATATATTAGGTCATAAAGCCTAGCCCTCATATATTCGTTGTCATAGCGCAATAAGAATTTCAGCAGAATTAGTCCTTTCATTCACAATTCTTATAGGTGAAGTTGACACTTGCACATCTTATCATAATAGAGCACATCTTTACGTAACAACTTCTCTATAACATGTACTCCAAGGCAACCTCACAACCAAAACCTAAAGAATTTCAATTCAATCATCATACCATCCTATCATCTTAAACAAGGTATACTTCAACACAACATCATAGCTTAATGACAATTAACCACAATAGAAGTAAGAATTAGGATAATCAAGACTTACCAATACTCCTCCATAGCTCACCAATAAAAGGGCCTTACCATCAACCCATAGACCAACCCAAATTGGATCATCACACCAATGTAATTCAACAATCCACATAAGAACTAATTTAGAAGAGTCACTACACTATAATTCAATACTAAATCAAAGCTTGATAACATGATATCTAATTCTATCTTCTTACCCTAAATTCAACACTCAAGAATTAGCTTGAAAGACTTCAATTCATTAAAATAGCTTCATGATTAATGCAATAACAATCATTAAAGATGATTTAACCAATAATAAGATCAATTACATCAAACCCACCCTAATTCATATCAGTCTCATAACTAGGGTTAAGGGTTAACGGTCATCATCTTCAATATAAACAAAACCACCTCAAATCATAATAATCAAGTTACAATATATGATAATCTACTCATTATGACCCAAAGAATACATGAACAACTTAATTCGTAACAACAAATTCGAAATTGGTTGAAACCCATATGAAACTCAACTTTTGGAAAATCTTTGAAGGAGCCCTTTGAGTAAAAGAAGTCCCAAGGTGAATTAGATCCCATACCTTAAGGTTTGATGACGTTTTGATGGTGATTTCGTCTAAACCAGCCCCTAACTATAATCTTCATGTAGAATTCTTCTTCAACAAAGGACATCAACCTCATACTCATAAGCATGTTATTCAATGTACAAAGTCATTTACATTATCTCACCATTTACATACATAATATTGACTTCTCAAAACTCCTATCAAGGGAAACTAGTGCAAGGCGTAGGTAGAGTCCCATACCCCTACCCAAGCTAAAGTCAAACACCTCAAGTCACTTTGATTAGTCTACATATTATTCAATCATTTTAGTTTAGGGAACTCTTGCCTTAACCGACATAGACCACATGAGCAAATGTGGAATCCTGTGTCATAAAACCTTACACCGATGGAAGGTGGTCTACCGGCCAAGGTAGAAATTAACATAAACGTAGCTATCTAGGTGGATCCACTAGCTAGTATCCTATGGTGGCAACATAGTTGATGGAGCTTGGGGAAAAGAACCATGGACATATCAACTCTACACCCTACCTTGGGTCATGAGGCTATCCACCCCGTGAGGACCGTAGGGAACCCTACCTTTCCTTATGTAAGAAAGTGTCACTCCCTCACATACACGCTCACTCGGTGCTAAGCTAGGTTCCTTTATTTAAAAGCCTTTACTCTTGTTAAAATCATAAATATATATATTAGGTCATAAAGCCTAGCCCTCATATATTCGTTGTCATAGCGCAATAAGAATTTCAGCAGAATTAGTCCTTTCATTCACAATTCTTATAGGTGAAGTTGACACTTGCACATCTTATCATAATAGAGCACATCTTTACGTAACAACTTCTCTATAACATGTACTCCAAGGCAACCTCACAACCAAAACCTAAAGCATTTCAATTCAATCATCATACCATCCTATCATCTTAAACAAGGTATACTTCAACACAACATCACAGCTTAATGACAATTAACCACAATAGAAGTAAGAATTAGGATAATCAAGACTTACCAATACTCCTCCATAGCTCACCAATAAAAGGGCCTTACCATCAACCCATAGACCAACCCAAATTGGATCATCACACCAATGTAATTCAACAATCCACATAAGAACTAATTTAGAAGAGTCACTACACTATAATTCAATACTAAATCAAAGCTTGATAACATGATATCTAATTCTATCTTCTTACCCTAAATTCAACACTCAAGAATTAGCTTGAAAGACTTCAATTCATTAAAATAGCTTCATGATTAATGCAATAACAATCATTAAAGATGATTTAACCAATAATAAGATCAATTACATCAAACCCACCCTAATTCATATCAGTCTCATAACTAGGGTTAAGGGTTAACGGTCATCATCTTCAATCTAAACAAAACCACCTCAAATCATAATAATCAAGTTACAATATATGATAATCTACTCATTATGACCCAAAGAATACATGAACAACTTAATTCGTAACAACAAATTCGAAATTGGTTGAAACCCATATGAAACTCAACTTTTGGAAAATCTTTGAAGGAGCCCTTTGAGGAAAGAAGTCCCAAGGTGAATTAGATCCCATACCTTAAGGTTTGATGACGTTTTGATGGTGATTTCGTCTAAACCAGCCCCTAACTATAATCTTCATGTAGAATTCTTTTTCAACAAAGGACATCAACCTCATACTCATAAGCATGTTATTCAATGTACAAAGTCATTTACATTATCTCACCTTTTACATACATAATATTGACTTCTCAAAACTCCTATCAAGGGAAACTAGTGCAAGGCGTAGGTAGAGTCCCATACCCCTACCCAATCTAAAGTCAAACCCCTCAAGTCACTTCGATTAGTATACATCTTATTCAATCATTTTAGTTTAGGGAACTCTTACCTTAACCGACATAGACCACATGAGCAAATGTGGAATCCGGTGTCATAAAACCTTACACCGATGGAAGGTGGTCTACCGGCCAAGGTAGAACTTAACATAAACGTAGCTATCTAGGTGGATCCACTAGCTAGTATCCTATGGTGGCAACATAGTTGATGGAGCTTGGGGAAAAGAACCATGGACATATCAACTCTACACCCTACCTTGGGTCATGAGGCTATCCACCCCGTGAGGACCGTAGTGAACCCTACCTTTCCTTATGTAAGAAAGTGTCACTCCCTCACATACACGCTCACTCGGTGCTAAGCTAGGTTCCTTTATTTAAAACCCTTTACTCTTATTAAAATCATAAATATGTATATTAGGTCATAAAGCCTAGCCCTCATATATTCGTTGTCATAGCGCAATAAGAATTTCAGCAGAATTAGTCCTTTCATTCACAATTCTTATAGGTGAAGTTGACACTTGCACATCTTATCATAATAGAGCACATCTTTACGTAACAACTTCTCTATAACATGTACTCCAAGGCAACCTCACAACCAAAACCTAAAGCATTTCAATTCAATCATCATACCATCCTATCATCTTAAACAAGGTATACTTCTAAACAACATCATAGCTTAATGACAATTAACCACAATAGAAGTAAGAATTAGGATAATCAAGACTTACCAATACTCCTCCATAGCTCACCAATAAAAGGGCCTTACCATCAACCCATATACCAACCCAAATTGGATCATCACACCAATGTAATTCAACAATCCACATAAGAACTAATTTAGAAGAGTCACTACACTATAATTCAATACTAAATCAAAGATTGATAACATGATATCTAATTCTATCTTCTTACCCTAAATTCAACACTCAAGAATTAGCTTGAAAGACTTCAATTCATTAAAATAGCTTCATGATTAATGCAATAACAATCATTAAAGATGATTTAACCAATAATAAGATCAATTACATCAAACCCACCCTAATTCATATCAGTCTCATAACTAGGGTTAAGGGTTAACGGTCATCATCTTCAATCTAAACAAAACCACCTCAAATCATAATAATCAAGTTACAATATATGATAATCTACTCATTATGACCCAAAGAATACATGAACAACTTAATTCGTAACAACAAATTCGAAATTGGTTGAAACCCATATGAAACTCAACTTTTGGAAAATCTTTGAAGGAGCCCTTTGAGGAAAGAAGTCCCAAGGTGAATTAGATCCCATACCTTAAGGTTTGATGACGTTTTGATGGTGATTTCGTCTAAACCAGCCCCTAACTATAATCTTCATGTAGAATTCTTCTTCAACAAAGGACATTAACCTCATACTCATAAGCATGTTATTCAATGTACAAAGTCATTTACATTATCTCACCATTTACATACATAATATTGACTTCTCAAAACTCCTATCAAGGGAAACTAGTGTAAGGCGTAGGTAGAGTCCCATACCCCTACCCAAGCTAAAGTCAAACCCCTCAAGTCACTTTGATTAGTCTACATATTATTCAATCATTTTAGTTTAGGGAACTCTTGCCTTAACCGACATAGACCACATGAGCAAATGTGGAATCCGGTGTCATAAAACCTTACACCGATGGAAGGTGGTCTATCGGCCAAGGTAGAACTTAACATAAACGTAGCTATCTAGGTGGATGCACTAGCTAGTATCCTATGGTGGCAACATAGTTGATGGAGCTTGGGGAAAAGAACCATGGACATATCAACTCTACACCCTACCTTGGGTCATGAGGCTATCCACCCCGTGAGGACAGTAGTGAACCCTACCTTTCCTTATGTAAGAAAGTGTCACTCCCTCACATACACGATCACTCGGTGCTAAGCTAGGTCCCTTTATTTAAAAGCCTTTACTCTTATTAAAATCATAAATATATTTATTAGGTCATAAAGCCTAGCCCTCATATATTCGTTGTCATAGCGCAATAAGAATTTCAGCAGAATTAGTCCTTTCATTCACAATTCTTATAGGTGAAGTTGACACTTGCACATCTTATCATAATAGAGCACATCTTTACGTAACAACTTCTCTATAACATGTACTCCAAGGCAACCTCACAACCAAAACCTAAAGCATTTCAACTCAATCATCATACCATCCTATCATCTTAAACAAGGTATACTTCAACACAACATCATAGCTTAATGACAATTAACCACAATAGAAGTAAGAATTAGGATAATCAAGACTTACCAACACTCCTCCATAGCTCACCAATAAAAGGGCCTTACCATCAACCCATATACCAACCCAAATTGGATCATCACACCAATGTAATTCAACAATCCACATAAGAACTAATTTAGAAGAGTCACTACACTATAATTCAATACTAAATCAAAGCTTGATAACATGATATCTAATTTATCTTCTTACCCTAAATTCAACACTCAAGAATTAGCATGAAAGACTTCAATTCATAAATATAGATTCATGATTAATGCAATAACAATCATTACAGATGATTTAACCAAAAATAAGATCAATTACATCAAACCCAACCTAATTCATATCAGTCTCATAACTAGGGTTAAGGGTCAGCATCTTCAATCTAAACAAAACCACCTCAAATCATCATTATCAAGTTACAATATATGATAATCTACTCATTTTGATCCAAAGAATACATGAACAACTTAATTCATAACAACAAATTCGAAATTGGTTGAAACCCATATGAAACTCAACTTTTGGAAAATCTTTGAAGGAGCCCTTTGAGGAAAGAAGTCCCAAGGTGAATTAGATCCCATACCTTAAGTTTTGATGACGTTTTGATTGTGATTTCGGCTAAATCAGCCCCTAATTCACCTCCCAAGCTATTCTTCAATGGTGTCTTCCAATAGAGAGAGAAAGTAGAGAGAATGAAGAAAGTTTATTTTGAGAATTGTGTTTAGGCTAATGAGGATTGGGGGTATTTATAGTGGGGCTAAGTCAACTTAATTAGTCTTCCCTTAATCCCCAATTACCCCTAATACACTTAACAAATTAAATGAACTATACTTTAACTCATCGATACATAACAGGCCCCCCACCGACGGAACCCCGTCGACGGTTCGTCGGTGGCGTGACGGACGACCCTCCCTCCGTCATGCACTTCCGTCTTCTCGATCAGAGACTGTTCAGGTAATGGTTCTTGAGGAGGCGACTAAGGGTGGGATGACGGTGGCCTCGATGCCCCGTTGTGCCCGTGATGCCTCGTCGAGCCATCTGTCTAGGCACACTGCCAGGCATTGTTGCACCTTCCTGCAACAAGGGTCCTCCTCGAGGGCCCTTGGTTTGTCCTTGGGGGAATGTACCCTGACTTTTCCATCATGAAACCATCCCTCACTATGTGATACACCTATTTCTGCAAACTTTCACTCGATTCCGACCCTTAAACTTAGTCAAACTAATTAGAACACACTAGCCCTTTCATGAACCAACTTTCCGTACGTCATGGACGTTCTTGAACATTTTGGTTCTACAACACTTTAACCACGCTACATACACCTAATTTGGCTAGGAAAAATGATTTAGACCTTAAGGATCCTGGTTAAGTCTTACCACGTGACTTGGGATTTCGAAATGTTACATTAGGACCTAATACCACCATTAACAACATGTTAGGCTCTAGTTAACCTAAGTCATTTTTGGGGTCTTATAGCTAAACCCTGAACCATAAAACCGAAAAAAAAAGTAAACCCTAACCCTAACCCTAACCTTAACCCGAACCCTAACCCTAAACCATTAACCCGATACCCCAAGCCCAAAATACCAAAAACCAAACATTAAACACTAAACCATAGATTTTAAACAAAAAATCTTAAACCCCAAAATCTAAAACTAGAAAAAAAACTAAACCCTAACATTAAACACTAAACCATAGATGTTATAACTTAAATTTTTAACCCCAAACCCTAAAACCTAAAAAACAACCTAAAACCTAACCCTAACCCTAACATTAACTATAACCCTAACCCTACCATAAACCTAAACCCCAAGCCCAAAATACAAAACCCCAAACATTAAATACTAAACCATAGATTTTAAATCAAAAATCTTAAACCCCAAAACCTAAAACCTAATAAAACCCTAAACCCTAATCCAAACCCTATCTAACATTAACCCTAAATCTTACCCTAACATTAACCCTAACCTGAACCTATCATAAACCCTAAACCTAAAGCCCAAAATACAAAAACCAAAAATTAAACACTTAACCATAGATATAACTACTCAAATCCTTACCCCCAAACCCTAAAAACTAAAAAAAAATAATATCTAACCCTAACATTAACCCTAACCCTAATCCTATCATAAACCCTAAACACCAAGCCCAAAATACAAAAACCCAAACATTAAACAATAAACCATTGATATTAAACCTCAAATCCTAAGCCCTAAACCCAAAAACCTAACAAAAACAAAACCCTAACCCTAACCCTAAAACCTAAACCCTAAGTCCAAAAAAAAAAATCTAAGTCAAAAATACGAAAACACAAACATTAAACACTAAACCATAGTTTTTAAATCTCAAATCCTAAACTACAAACCTTAAAACCTAAAAAAAAACTAAACCCTAACACTAACCCTAACCTTAACCGTAACATTAATTCGCCAGCAAATTGGAAAGGTTTAATTCAAATGGCTGAAAAATGTATCCATGACATCAAAGTATGCATGGTAGCATGGATTAAACCTCCGGATCAATGGATTAAGATAAATACAGATGGAAGCGCACTCACTAACCCTGGAAAACTTGGGGCTGGAGGTATCCTTAGAGACAAAGAAGGCAAGATGGTGATGGTATTCTCAACACCACTTGGAGAAGGAACGAATAACAAAGCTGAAATTGAAGCGGCCCTTTTTGGGTTGACTTGGGTACTTGAGATGGGTTACAGAAATATAGCGGTTGAGCTAGATTCTGAATTGGTGGTGCACTGGATTTCAAAGAAAGCAGCCCCACAGTGGAGTATTACCACTCAACTTGAAAAGCTCCAACTCCTTATCAACCAAACACACAACTTCAAATGCACTCATGTTTTCAGAGAAGCGAATTGGGTAGCAGATGCACTTTCAAAACACAGCCACAACACAGCAACTCCTGAGGTATATTTCAGCAGCAATCAACTCCCTAAAGAAGCAAAGGCCTACTATCAACTTGACTTAATGAATATGATAAGCTTTAGAAGAAAGAAGACTAAGAAGATTTTTGATCCGCCTTGAGCTTACCTACCTATTCAACTTAGCTATATTCAAAGTATAGCTAACTTAATTATGTTCTTTAGTTTATAGGCTTTCTTGTAAAGGGAGAGTCTCCCTATTTTATGCTTCCTAGATACTTTGTAACGAGAGGAGTCCTCTCCTTAGGTTCTTAGTATTTTGGTCTCATCATTTATTGTAAGGGGAGGAGTTGACCTTCTTTTGGAAAGTTGACTCTAAACCATCGTAGGTTTGGAGGTTAGGTTTATGCCCCCCTCCTTGTATTTTGCTTTTGTTATTAATGAAAAAAAAAGCCCCAAAAAAAAAAAGTCCAAAATACCAACACCCCAACATTAAACACTAAACCATAGATTTTAAACCAAAAATCCTTAACCCCAAAACCTAAAACCTAATAAAACCCTAAACCCAAACAATAACCATATCCCTAACACGAACCCTAACCCTAAACCCTAACCCTAACCCTAACCCTACAATAAACCCTAAACCCCGAGTCCAAAATACCCAAACCCAAATATTAAACACTAAACTATTGATATTAAACCTCAAATAATAAACCTAAACCCAAAAATCTAAAAACCCAAAATACTAACCCTAACCATAACCCTAACATTAACCCTAATCCTAATTGTAACCCATAAACCCAAAACCGTAAGCCCAAAATATCAAAACTCAAACAATAAATACTAAACCATAGATTTTAAACCTCAAATGCTTTAACCCAGAACCATAAAACCTAAAAAATACCTACACCCTAACCCTAATCCTAACGCTAACCCTAAACCTAAACCCTAAACTCTAAACCCTAAGTCCAAAATACAAAAAACAGAAACATTAAAAACAAAAGCATAGACTTTAAACCTCAAATCCTAAACCACAAACCCTAAAACCTCAAAAAAACTTAATCCCTAACTCGAACCCTAACCCAAACCCTAACCAGTACACTAACCTTCAACCTAATCCAAAACCCTAAGCCGTAAACCATTGATATTAAACATCAATCCTAAACCCTAAACCCAAAAACCTAAAAAAAAAACAAAAAACTAACCCTAACCTTAACCCTAACCCTAACTCTAAACCATAAACCAGAAACCCTAAGCCCAAAATACCAAAACCCAAACATTACAAACTAAACAATAGATTTTAAACCTCAAATGTTAAACCTTGAACCATAAAACCTAAACAAAACCTAAACCCTAACCCTAATCCTAACCATAACCCTAACCCTAAACCCTAAACTCTAAACCTAAGTCCAAAATATTTAGACTGAAACATTAAAAACTAAACCATAGATTTTAAACCTCAAATCCTAAAACCTAAAAAAAACTTAATCCCTAACTCTAACCCTAACCCAAACCCTAACCCTTCCCTTAAACCTAACGCTAAATCCATGTTAAATTTCGGAAAATGTACTTGTCTAGTGAAGAGCCTATTAGGTTTTAAGAATATGTATTGAGGTACATAGGCATCCCAATGCCCAATATTGAGTTATATTGGCCATGTTAGAGAATATTGGCTTAAGTGTGTTAGCAAATTTTATGTTTTAATAGGTAACTAAAAATACACCTTGATGTTCAAATGCTCCAATACAAGCTTATTTTAGGAATTGTACCTGCAATGAAGACCCTAAGCTAAAATTATTGAATTCTTAGCACATTAGATACGAGACATCCAAGTGTCAAGCTTAAGTAACATAGCACATGATCATTTAAAATGGTCATGTAGATTAAGCAGTGTCCAAGGACATAGTTAGAATCCTTGGACAAGAAGTGAACTTTCCAGAAGTGCACGTTTAGGAAAGTGCACAGCAACACATGTGCAAGTATATGTGCTACCAACGGCCGATAGACAAGCCCAACCGATTCAGTTAGGGCAGTAAAGGGACAGCCATGCGTTGGGTCCAGCCACATGGGGCCGAGCTCCCTAACTAATTTTAGGTCCTAAATAACTAACCTAACTATATAATTAACCCAGGACTAACTAAAATAAACCAACTAGTGTGCCCGAAATCCTAACACCTAACCGGGTGACACTAACTGAATAACTAACTAAAGAAACACCCTAGTACCTAACCTAGGATGGTCCATAAGGGTTGGTTATGGTCCTAATGACCTAGGGGTACTTTAGTAATTACCCTAGGTCATAATTAAATTAGCAACTTAATTAATTAATTTAATTCCTGGTCAAACCCGAGACCCTTAGTCAAATGCTTTCCTAGTTTTAGTCGATTTAGGGGGGGGCGTTTTGGTAATTTCAGTGGAGGGTCTTTAGGGTAATTCTTGGGACGTCTATATATTGATATTAGGTCAGTGTTAGACCACTTTTACATGTTCCAAATCAGAATCAAACGAAATTCTCTTAATCTCTCAAGAACGCTCTCTTTTTCCAAACTCCATTCAAGAACAAGAAAAGCTTAAGGAAGAAGACGAAGGTCTTGAAGTTTCCAATCATATTTCTGTGGATTCTTCATCTATAAAGTATGGGTTATCACTCTTAGGATTCCTTTACCCAAGAGGTACTTTCAAGATAAGTTTTCAAGAACTTCAAATACTAGAGTTTTTACTCTATAAACGGATTTTCTTCCTAACCCTAGATTTATGATTTTCAATGAAAACTAAACGTTTTCTATATTCAATTTCGCATGAATTTTTGAGTAATTGATTGATAATGTTTGAATGTCGTGTGATACATGATCTTTCTCGATGTGATGATTTCGAATGGGTTGTTTGTAGTGTTTGATAATGTGAAAACGTAGGGTTAGAATTTAAGGTTTGAATGAACCCTTTAACGACCTGTTTACCTTTTCCTACACTATGCATTGATCTTGTACATTATTTGATGAGTTGTTCTTGATTATGTCATTGAGTATTTCACTATGTATGATTATGAATATTGCATGATGAATAAGGTTCTTGGAAGCAAGAGGTATGTCTTTTAAAATTATGATTACTCTAAGATATTTATGTTAGCCTATAAGTTGTGATGCTATGTTATGAAAAGTATGTATGATGTTGCTATGTGAATATGCTGGATATGAACATGTAAATTGTGAGATCATGATAAGAACACGAATATGCAAGTTTATGATATCCCTTGTATGCTTTACACAAGGTGATTATGTTATTTTGATCATACATAAGATAGGTTACGATGAAAGGACAATTCTCATCTTATCTAAAAGAGCTCATGATCATGTTATACAAGGAGATAATCTCCTAAGACCTATGATAAATTTTTGATAAAAGACAAATTAAAGGTTATTTCAAGAAAAGGGACTTAAGCTAAGCACCGATGAACTAGATATGGGAAGTGTCCCTTCCCCAGCAGGAAGGAAGGTTCACAATGATTCTCATGAGATTGAGGCTGCCATGTAATGTTGAACTATGGGTCTCTACTACATCTCCTAGTTCTCGAACTATGATGCCACCATAGGTTACTAGCAAGTGGATCCACAAAAGAAAGCTAGGTAGTATTCGGTTCTACTTTGGCAGGTAGACCACCTCTTTTCGGTGTGGGGAAGACACCGAATTCCATTTTTAGCTCACATGGTCTATGTCGGTTAATGCCTATGTTCCCTCATGTAAACCGAAAGACAAGTAAACGAAAATTGACTAGGGTGACTTGAGGAGTTGGTTAAGTATAGGTAGTGGTATGGGACGCCACCTAGACATTGCACACGTTGAATCTAATGGAAGTCCTAGGAGATTGTTCTTGTGTAATATGATGATATGAAAGATATATATTTACGATATATGATGTTACTCTTACATGAATGTTGATCCTATAATGAATATGTTATTGAGTTATATTGTTATATGAAGCAAAGCTTTACTTATGGTCTCCTATCTTATCTACTCGGTTATGTGGGGTTATGGGGCTTCACATGACCATTGCACTTGTAGGTTGGTGATGAGGTCATAGGTAAATATTTTGTATGTTGTGTCTATATGATCTATTGAATATGAAATGTTAACATGAATCTATGATAATATGTCTTTGATTGTGATCATGCTTTAAGTTTGATGAAATCCGTAACTTGTATGTGTTATATGGTATGTGCATTGAAGATTTTCATATGACTAACATGTTTTCTAAAGATATGATAAATGATCCTTTCTCATGCATGTCCCTATGTGTTATGTGCATATACCCATACTTATTACATGTGGCGTACTAACCCCATTACTTTATTTTATTACAAATGTAGGTTCCGGCCATTGAAGTTAAGTAGGTCGATTTGAAGAAGCTTGGAACTCTTTCTCCAAGTCATGGTAGGTCCCTCAAGTTCGGGACGTTATCATTTCAATTTCCAGCCTTATGAAGATTTAGTAGTTTTTAGAATACGTTATTCTGTTAGTTCTTTGGATTCTTTTGATTAAGGCCTATATGGGATATTGACTATTATTGGCTAAGTCCAGATTTGCACTCTTAGATGGTATATATATATATATATATGAGATAAGTTTTAGAATATCGTATGTTTTTATAAATCTTAAGTATGAAGTCTAAGTATACTTCATTAGTATATTAAAAAGTTTTAAATATTCCGCAAACTTAACTGTATGATTGTGATGAAAGCTAAGAAGAGGCTTGTCTGCGACCTATGAGAGGTTAACGACGCCGGTCTCATCCAGGGTATGAAGTCCGGGTGCGACAACCCTAAACCCTAAACCATTGATATTAAACCTCAAATCCTAAACCCTAAATCCAAAAACCTAGAAAAAACAAAAACTCTAAGCCTAACCTTAACCCTAACCCTAACTCTAAACCATAAACCCGAAACGCTAAGCCCAAAGTATCAAAACCCAAACATCAAACACTAAACCATAGATATTAAACCTCAAATGCTAAACCCTAAACCAAAAATCCTAAAAAAAAACTACACCCTAACCCTAAACCCTAAACCCTAAGTCCAAAAAAAACATATGTCCAAAATATGAAAACCCAAACATTAATCACTAAACCATTGGTTTTAAATCTCAAATCCTAAACCACAAACCCTAAAACCTAAAACAAACATAACCCCTAATCCTTACCCTAACCCAAACCCTAACCCTAACCTCAACCCTAACCCTAACCCGAAACCATTAACCCGAAACCCCAAGCCCAAATTACCAAAACCGAAACTTTAAACACTAAACCATTGATTTTAAACCAAAAAACCTAAACCCAAAACCTAAAATAAAAAAAAACCCTAAACCCTAACCCTAAACCTAAACCTATCCCTAACACAAACCTTAACCCTAACACTATCCTTAATCCTAACACTAATCCCTATACCCTAAGCTAAAAGCAAAAAATACCAAAACCGTAACGTTATCACTAAACATAGATATAACAACTCAATTCCTTTACCCCAAACCCTAAAACTTAAATAACAACCTAAACCCTAACGCTAACCCTAACCCTACCATAAATCCTAAACCCCAAGCCCAAAAAACCAAAACCCTAACATAAACACTAAACCATAGATGTTATAACTCAAATCTTTAACCCTAAACCCTAAAACCTAAAAAACAACCTAAACCCTTACCCTAACACTAACATGAACCCTAACCCTAACCCTACCATAAACCCTAAGCGCCTAACCCAAAATACCAAAACCCAAACAATAGACACTAAAGCATTGATATTAAACATCAAATTCTACACCTTAAACCCAAAAATCTAAAATAACCGAAAACCCTAACCCTAACCCTAACCTTAACCATAATCCTAAAACCTAAAAAAAACACTAAACCCTAACCCTAACTCAAACCCTAACCCTAACCTTAAACCTAACTCTAACCCTAAACCATTAACCCGAAACCCAAAGCCTAAAATACCAAATCCCAAACATTAAACACTAAATGATAGATTTTAAACAAAAAATCCTAAACCCCAAAACCTATAACCAAAAAAAAAAAAAAACCTAACCCTAACCCAAACCCAAACACTAACCCTAACCTTAACCCTAACCCTAAATATAAACCATTAACCCAAACCCACAAGCCCAAAATACCAAAACCCAAAAATTAAACAATAAACCATAGATTTTAAACCGAAAATCCTAAACCCCAAAACCAAAAACATAAAAAAAATAAAAATAAACCCTAACCTTAACTCTAACCCTATCCTTAACCCTAACCCTAAACCCTAAACCCTAAACTCAAAGCCCAAAATACCAAAACCCTAACATTGAACACTAAACCATAGATATTAAGACTCAAATCCTTAACCCAAGCCCTAAAACCTAAAAAAAAACCTAAACCCTAACCCTAATCCTAACCCTACCATAAATCCTAAATCCCAAGCCCAAACTACCAAACCCAAACATTAAACACTAAACCATTTATATTAACCACAAATCCTAAACGCTAAACCCAAAAACCTAAAAAAACCAAAACACTAACCCTAACCCTAACTCTAAACCATAGAACCCAGAACCCTAAGCCCAAAATACCAAATCTCAAACATTAAATACGAAACCATAGATTTTATATCCCAAATGCTAAACCCTGAACCATAAAACCTAAAAAAATCTACACACTAACCCTAGTCCTAACGCTAACCCTATACACTAAACCCTAAAACCTAAATCGCAAGTCCAGAAAAACACTAAGTCCAAAAGAAAAACCCAAACATTAAACACTAAACCATAGATTTTAAACCTCAAATCCTAAACCACAAACCCTAAAACTGAAAAAAACTAAACTCTAACCCTAATCCTAACCCTAACCCTAACCTTAACCCTAACCATAACTCTAAACCATAGAACCCGGAACCCTAAGCCTAAAATACCAAATCCCAAACATTAAATACTAAACCATAGATTTTAAATCTCAAATGCTAAACCGTGAACCATAAAACCTAAAAAAATCTACACCCTAACCCTAATCCTAACCCTAACCCTATACCCAAAACCCTAAAACCTAAACCCTAAGTCCAGAAAAACACTAAATCCAAAATACAAAACCCAAACATTAAACACTAAACCATAGATTTAAAACCTCAAATCCTAAATGACAAACCCTAATACCGAAAAAAAATAAACCCAACCCTAATCCTAACCCTAACCTAAACCTTAACCCTAACTCTAAACCATTAACCCGAAACATTAAGCCCAAAATACCTAAATACAATTAAAAAACACTAAACCAAAGATTTTCAACTAAAAAACCTAAACCCAAAACCTAAACCCTAAAAAAACCTAAACCCTAATCCTAACCCTAACCCTAACCCTATCCATAACCCTAACCCTAAATCCTAAACCCTAAATCCAAAGCACAAAATACCAAAACCCTATCATTAACACTAAACCATAGATATTATAACTCAAATACTTAACCCCAAACCCTAAAACTTAAAACAACCTAAACCCTAACCCTAACCCTACCATAAATCCTAAACCCAAGCCCAAATACCAAAACCCTAACATTAAACACTAAACCATTGATATTAATATTTAAATCCTAAACCCTAAACCCAAAAATAAAATAAAATGAAAACCCTAACCCTGACATTAACCCTAACCCTAACTGTAAAACATAAACCAGAAACCCTAAATATTAAAACCCAAACATTAAATACTAAACCATAGATTTTTAAACCTCAAATGCTAAACTCTTAACCATAAAACCTAAAAAAAATACACCCTAACCTTACTCCTAACCCTAACCCTAACCTTAAACCCTAAACCCTAAGTCCAAAATACAAAAACCCAAACATTAAACACTAAACAAGTGATTTTAAATCACAAATCCTAAACCACAAACCCTAGAACCTAAAAAAACCTAAACCCTAACCCTAAACCATTAACCTAAAACCCGAGGCCCAAAATATAAAAACCCAAACATTAAACACTAAACCATAGATTTTAAACCAAAAATCCTACACCCCAAAACCTAAAACCCAAAAATAAACTAACCCTAACCCTAACCCTATCCCTAACATGAATCCTAACCCTAACCCTATCCTTTACCTAGCCTTATGTCACTCCTCAAAACCCATTAAGACGGACAGACACCCGATGCCCTAAAGGCCCGAGAGAACCAACCTGCAACCTGTTCTTACTAAGCATATACTATAACAATTGAGACAAGTTAACTTAGGATGAAGCGATACAAAACAACGTAAGTAGGTCCAAAATTTATGTACAATACTTGGCCGTCGTGGCCACAACTCCTTAAGACACAACTGAACAATGTACATACGTCTACAAAGACTCTAAAAGATAGAAGACTAGAGTAGGTCGGGACAGACCCCGTCTTACCCTTAACTATGATACAATACCAAATGAATTTACCAAGGACTCAATAAAGCTCCGAATCAACTTGGAGCTCACCAAAAGTAGCAGAATTTCTAGTGCTCCTACTGAGGAGGTCTACTAGCTGGAGTACCTGAGCCTGCAGCATGAAATGTAGCGTCCCCAATACGGGACGTCAGTACGAAAAATGTACTGAATATGTAAGGCAAATAGTATATGTAATACAAGGCTCAAATGAAAACAAGTAGCAACATATGAGTGCATAGATTAGGAGAGAAGACCACCTTTGCTTACTCTTGTGGAATCAAGTAAGCTACATTCTTTTCTTTACCTTTTTGTATGTTATAATCTTTGTTGGACATGTGATACAAGTGACCAGCTTATCAGTGGTAGAAGAGGATGACCCATGCTAGGCGTATTAACCCCTGGGATGCGGTCCTCATAATTACACAACTTGGGATCGGCCCATGCTAGGCTTTTGCCCCTGAGCTGCCACCCTTCTATACCAATAGGGATCGGCCCATCCTAGGCTTTTGCCCCTGAGCTGCCACCCTTAATTATATAGATTCCTTCATTAGATTCTTTAATCTTTGAGATTATTGTTAATCAGTTCATAACTCTTTTGAGATATTATTTTGGATAATCATAACACTTTTGAGATGTTGATTTGGTGGTCATAATCATCTTGGAGATATGGAAATACGGAACAGTAGTGGAATACATGAAAATAATACTTTGAGGCAGTAACAATGACATAAGGAGCTATGAAACATCAACACCTTACTTTAAGACCTTAATGGCACAATTGACTTCAATTGGCTTAGGAGAGGGATTCATCAAACTTTGTTTTGCAAATACCATTTCTATAACAGCACAAGGGGAATAATTACACAAGTATAGAGTAGTGAACATATAATGAAGTAGTTCTATGTACTTAGAATGGGGAAAGAAATATTGTTAGCTATTTGGAGATAGTACGCTGCCACTATGCTTCCTTTTCTAGAAATAGAACTTATGGGAAACACTTCATTGATATTAATTGCAGGTGCCAGATTTCATGCCAAAAGGATATAGAATCGAATAGCCTTACATACCTTATTTTTCTTACCAATACTACTATCACGATTCAGCCTTCCTTTTTGGGTGCTAATCTACAACATAAACCATGATTAAGCTAACATCAGTAGCTAATCACAATAAGGTCCTCGAACACAGTAGCTAAAATTTTGATGGAAATCAGGCCCATACAACCCTTACATAAATGGTGAACCACCACACCCTTCCTCTACACATTAATACAACTCCATACATCATTTTCCAAGATACCCAAACTGCCCTCAACAACAATATTCATAAGGCAGCCACTATCAATCTCAAATCTTTCAGCATAATAGGAGAATATTGACTCAAAGATCTATCACAATCCATAAATTCTTGATAAATATATACAAAATTCTCCACTCCAAACATGATCAAAGAGAGGAAAACAAATGGGTTGAAGTCTTACCTTAATTCTGGAAATTTATCCTCTAAACTTGTTCTTCAAGAATTCAAACTCTCCTTCAAACTCTTACTTGAAAAATGAGACAGCACTCAAGAAACCTAAGGTGTTTTAGGGTTGCTTATTGAAGCCAAGAGAGACCAAGAAACAAACTTAAGGAAATCTGAAATTTTGCAAGTTCAAAATGGAGAAAATAGACTTGATCCTTATCCTTTGAAAAAGGAGGTGTTATGACCGACATTCTTGACCAATGTTGGGCCATATAATGTCAAGTAGGTGTCCCACCTGCTTGTCCTTTTAACTTGGGCCTTTTTGGACTCAAGATTATTGGACCTTGGCTGTCCATTTTCCCTTTATCCTTATATTCAACTTGGGACAGATTAATGCAAGTAGGTGGTACACACTTGGCCCAATAACATGGTAAAACAAATCTTAGGAGGTGATGCACTTACCTAGTTTCACTTGGGCTTTATCCATAATGGGCCAATTGGCAGATTTGGCTGCTGGGCTTTCTTTCATTCACAATTGTCTTTAATAGGTTTGGGCTTCAAATGAGCCCCTAAATATAAGACTAAATCTGGTCAATCAAACTTGGCCCCTTTAACTATAATATAGCTCAAGTAGGTGATGCAGCAGCTAGCTCATTACACCTTACTATAATTACTTAAATACTTTCCATCGGAGTTAACTTGCAATACATATGCTGAAACGTGCAAGGCATTACATCACCTTCCGAGCTAGTTTAAACCAACACTAATCATATAAGAAACATGATCCCTAACCTACACTATAAGTCTATGTCAATTATAACATGAATAGAACTACCACATACAAAATACAGGCCGTTACATCCTTCCCCCCTTGGAACATTCGTCCTCGAATGTTAGCATGGTTGTCCGGCCTAAACAAGTTCAAGCCTAAGTTAGTACTACTATTAATCACATTGAACATATAGACTTATACTTACTTGTCAATGCCTCCACTAACATTTTGATCATTCCCACTAGTGTGAAAGAGGTGAGGATACTTCAATTTCATTGCTTCTTCTGCTTCCCATGTAACTTCTTCTACTTGTTGGTTTCTCCATAGTACTTTTACAGAAGCTACTTCTTTATTTCTTAACTTCCTAACTTGTCGATCCAGAATAGCAATGGGTACTTCTTCATAAGTGAGATCTCCCGTAACCTGTACGTCTTCAGTAGGAGTAATACGAAATGGGTCACCTACGCATTTCCGTAGCATTGAGACATGGAACACCGGATGAACTGATGAAAGCTCTTGTGGTAGCTCTAACTCATAGGCTACTTGGCCAAATTTTTGGATAATCTTATATGGCCCTATATAGCGTGGACTCAGCTTTCCCTTTTTACCAAACCTCATTACCCCTTTCATCGGAGACACCTTCAAGAACACCCAATCCCCTATAGAAAATTCTAGTCCTCTCCTTCTAATATCTGCATATGATTTATGTCGACTTTGAGCTATTTCTAGCCGCTGCTGTATCACTTTGACTTTTTCCATAGCTTGATGAACAAGATCTGGCCCAAATAAGGCAGTTTCACCCATTTCGAACCAGCCAATTGGTGATCTACACTTTCGACCATATAAAGCTTTATAAGGTGCCATTTTAATGCTCAAATGATAGCTATTGTTATAAGCAAATTCAATAAGTGGTAGGTGATCATCCCAGCTACCCTTGAAATCTAATATACAAGCTCGCAACATATCCTCAAGTGTCTGAATTGTACGTTCTGCCTGACCATCCGTTTGAGGATGAAAGGCTGTACTTAAATTCACTTGTGTTCCCAAACTCTTTTGAAATGACTTCCAAAACTTTGCTGTGAATTGAGCTCCTCTATCAGATATTATAGAGATTGGCACTCCATGTAGTCGAACTATCTCCTTAATATACAGCCTCGCATACTCTTCAGCTGTATAAATAGTCTTCACCGGCAAGAAGTGTGCTGCTTTGGTAAGATTATCAACTATTACCCATATGGAGTCAAACTTCCGGAATGAGCGAGGCAAACCAGTAACAAAATACATGTTGATCATGTCCCATTTCCAAATTGGAAGTTCTACACGCTGCATGTAACCTCCGGGCTTTTGGTGTTCTACTTTTACCTGTTGACAATTTGGACACTGAGCCACAAATTCTGCAACGTTCTTCTTCATGTCCCCCACCAATACATTTGTTTCAAGTCATGATACATTTTAGTTGACCCCGGATGAACGGAGTACCTTGAATTATGTGCTTCCATCATGATCCTCTTTTTTAGTTCATCTATATTAGGTACACACAATCTGTTTTGACATCGAAGTACTCCGTCTTTCTTAAGCTCAAATGCCTTTGTCATACCATGTAGTAAATTCTCTTTAAGTTGTAAAAGAATTGGATCAGTGTACTGCTTCTCTTTCACTTCCACTATTAACAAGGATTCTGCCGCATTTTGCACAATAACCCCTTCGTCTTGAGATTCAAGAAGGTGAACGCCCAAGTTCGCTAGTTGGGACAGATCCTTAGTCATTCCTTGTCTTTCCGTAGACTTTCCATAAGTGCTTGCCATTATTTTACGGCTTAAAGCATCAGCTACTACATTAGCTTTACCTGGATGATATAAGATGTCAATGTCATAATCTTTTAATAGATCCAGCCACCTTTGTTGCCTCAGATTTAAGTCTTTTTGCTTAAAAATATATTGCAAGCTTTTGTGATCAGTGTATATGTCAACATGAACTCCATACAAGTAGTGGCGCCATATCTTCAAAGCAAACACAACTGCTGCTAGCTCTAGATCATGGGTTGGATAATTTTTCTCATGTGGCCGCAGCTGCCTTGATCCATAAGCTATAACTTTACCATACTGCATCAATACACAACCTAAGCCCACTCCCGAAGCATCACAGTACACTACATAGCCTTTTGTACCTTCTGGAAGTACCAACACAGGTGTAGAAGTTAATTTATTCTTCAGCTCTTGGAAGCTTCTTTCACATTCATCGCTCCACTGAAACTTGGTTCCTTTATGTGTTAGCTTTGTTAAGGGTGCATCCATGGAAGAGAATCCTTCAACAAACCTTCTGTAATAACCTGCCAATCCAAGAAAACTACGGATCTCTGTAGGAGTTGTAGGTCTTGGCCATCTTTTCACGGCTTCTATTTTCTGGTTATCAACCCTTATTCCTTCTTCGGATATGATATGACCTAAGAATGCCACAGATTTCAACCAGAACTCACATTTAGAGAACTTTGCATACAATTTACGATCACGGAGAATTTGTAAAACCTGCCGCAAGTGATTAGCAGATCCTCCTCCGATCTTGAATACACCAAAATGTCATCTATGAACACTATCACAAACACATCTAAGAATGTCTTGAACACCCTATTCATCAAATCCATAAAAGCTGCTGGTGCATTTGTTAGCCCGAATGACATGACTAAGAACTCAAAATGACCATACCGTGTTCGGAAAGCTATCTTGGGTATGTCTTTGCCTTGACCCTCACTTGGTGATAACCTGACCTCAGGTCGATCTTTGAAAAACACCTAGCACCTTGTAATTGATCAAACAGATCATCAATTCTAGGGAGGGGATATTTGTTCTTAATTGTTACCTTATTAAACTGTGGGTAGTCGATACACATTCTTAATGAGCCATCTTTTTTGCGTACAAATAAAACTGTTGCTCCCCATGGAGACACACTAGGCCTTATGAATCCTTTTTGTAATAAGTCTTTTAACTGCTCCTTCAACTCTCGTAATTCTGCCGGAGCCATTCTATACGGAGGAATTGAGATAGGTTAAGTATCTGAAAGCACATCAATACCGAACTCTACTTCTCGTTCTGGAGGCAAACCTGTAAGATCTTCTGGAAACACTTCTGGAAATTCATTTACCACCGGAATGGATTCAAGGGTTGGTGGCTCTACATCTACATTTTTCACTCTAACCAGATGGCATATGTATCCTTTGGAAATCATCTTCTTTGCCTTAAGATAACAAATAAATTTACCTCTCGGCATCCCAATATTACCTTTCCATTTGAGGACTACCTCTTTTGGAAACTGGAAATGCACTATCTTAGTTCAGCAATCTACCGTGGCATAACAAAAATCTAACCAATCCATACCCATTATAACATCAAAATCTACCATGTCTAGCTCAACAAGGTCAGCCAATGTATCACGATCACAAACAGTTACATTGTAATTACGATAAACTCTCCTATCTATAATAGATTCACGAATCGGTGTAGACACTTCAAATGGCTTTGCTAATAATTCTGGTGTTCTTTTGAACTTTCCAGCAATCAATGGTGCAACATATGATAGTTTAGACCCCGGATCGATTAATGCATACACAATATGTGAAAAGATGGACAATGTACCTGTAACCACATCCGGCGAGGCTTCTAAATTTTGTCGATCCCCTAGTGCATATGTGCGATTCTGACCTCCACTAGAACTAGTTGCTCCCCTAGCTCCTCTACCACGACCTGTAGGCATATGTAGTCCCCTACCTAAAGAAGGGGTTGATGAAGTCGATGCAACAACTGATCTAGTTGGTTGTGCAACACCACCCACTCCCCAATGAGGGCAGTTTCTCATCATATGCCCTGGTGTGCCACACCAAAAACAAACATCAGTCCTTAACCTGCATGCACCTAGATGATTCCTCCCACACTGTTTACAAGGTTGTCATGGAGGACTTGATTGGCTCGTACTTCCTTGCTCTTGATGACTGCCTTGGCTTTCACTTCTTTGACCAAACTGATTGCCCCTAAACCCTTGGAACCGTGGTGGAGCACTAGCTGTAGAGTAGAAAGATGATGGCCTAGGTAGTCTGTTATAGAACTGAAGCCTAAACTCACCTTGGGATTGTGTAAACTGCCCCATGGATCTGGCCCTCTTAGAATGCCCTGTTTCCAACTCTTGTGTTCTTCTTCTTTGCCTTTGATCCTCCAATTTTTGTGCAAAAGCCTGCATCCTTGCTATATCCATATCTTTATTCAACGAAGCAATTGTACAGTCTCTAACTAGATATGAATCTAATCTGTCCACAAAACGATGAACTCTATCCTCCATAGTAGCTACTACATTAGGAGCATACCTGGCCAAGGAATTAAATTTGAGACTATACTCCCTCACACTCATATTTCCTTGGTGGAGATTTAAGAACTGATCCGTACGGGCCTCTCGGATCTCCAATGGCAAATAATGATCAAGGAGTGCCTTTTTGAACTCTTTCCACATAGCTGAAGGTGCATTTGTTCCCCTAGATTGCTTCCAAGCTTCTTACCACAATATAGCCACACCCTTTAATCTATATGCAGCTAGCTCAAGTGCTTTTTTACCACTTACATGCATAATATCCAAAGTGCGTTGGATTTGATCTATAAAGTCTTGGGGATCTTCATTAGGATCTGACCCGCTAAATGATGAAGGGTCCAAGTTAAGAAAATCACGTATCCATGTTCCAGCTGATCTATCTATGCCACTAGTACCTGCAACTGGACCTTCTTGCCTTTGTCCATGACCAGCAACTATATGAGTCAATAATTGGACTGCATTTCTCAAATCTTTCTCAGTAGCATTAATAGGGGGTTCCTGAGGTTCATCTTCCCTCCTTAATTCTTCAGGAGATGGAGGCGTCGAGGAAGTCTGCGATAGAGACTCATCTTGAGCCCCACTTTGAACAGCTTGACTTGGTGGTGGTTGGCTGGTCCCTTCTTGGGCAGCCACATCTACTCGTTTACCAGTACTTTTACTCCTTCTCGTAATTGGCATCTTTGCTATAATAATACAATTGAGAAATTAGATATGATTCACCTACAACACTGGTTCTATCGCACGATCTAAGAAATGAAAGAAATGAGACAACTCCTATATGTCCCGTAGCCTCCTGTTTATAGATGTGGTGCACAACACATCCATAAGAAAGACTGTACACAGACACGGCTTTGTAGACTCCCTAGGATGACTTGCTCTGATACCACTTTTGTCACGCCTCAAAACCCATTTAGACGGACAGGCACCCGATGCCCTAAAGGCCCGAGAGAACCAACCTGCAACCTGTTCTTACTGAGCATATACTATAACAATTGAGACAAGTTAACTTAGGATGCAGCGATACAAAACAACGTAAGTAGGTCCAAAATTTATGCACAATACTTGGCCATCGTGGCCACAACTCCTTAAGACACAACTGAACCATGTACATACGTCTACAAAGCCTCTAAAAGATAGAAGACTAAAGTAGGTCGGGACAGACCCCGCCTTACCCTTAACTATGATACAATACCAAATGAATTTACCAAGGACTCAATAAAGCTCCGAATCAACTTGGAACTCACCAAAAGTAGCAGAATTTCGAGTGCTCCTACTGAGGAGGTCTACTAGCTGGAGTACCTGAGCCTGCAGCATGAAATGCAACGTCCCCAATACGGGACGTCAGTACGAAAAATGTACTGAATATGTAAGGCAAATAGTATATGTAATACAAGGCTCAAATGAAATCAAGTAGCAACATATGAGTGCATAGATTAGGAGGGAAGACCACCTTTGCTTACTCTTGTGGAATCAAGTAAGCTACATTCTTTTCTTTACCTTTTTGTATGTTATAATCTTTGTTGGACATGTGATACAAGTGACCAGCTGATCAGTGGTAGAAGAGGATGACCCATGCTAGGCGTATTAACCCCTGGGATGCGGTCCTCATAATTACACAACTTGGGATCGGCCCATGCTAGGCTTTTGCCCCTGAGCTGCCACCCTTCTATACCAATAGGGATCGGCCCATGCTAGGCTTTCGCCCCTGAGCTGCCACCCTTAATTATATAGATTCCTTCACTTAGATTCTTTAATCTTTGAGATTATTGTTAATTAGTTCATAACTCTTTTGAGATATTATTTTGGATAATCATAACACTTTTGAGATGTTAATTTGGTGGTCATAATCATCTTGGAGATATGGAAATACGGAACAGTAGTGGAATACATGAAAATAATACTTTGAGGCAGTAACAATGACATAACGAGCTATGAAACATCAACACCTTACATTAAGACCTTAATGGCACAATTGACTTCAATCGGCTTAGGAGAGGGATTCATCAACCTTTGTTTTGCAAATACCATTTCTATAACAGCACAAGGGGAATAATTACACAAGTATAGAGTAGTGAACATATAATGAAGTAGTTCTATGTACTTAGAATGGGGAAAGAAATATTTTTAGCTATTTGGAGATAGTACGCTGCCACTATGCTTCCTTTTCTAGAAATAGAACTTATGGGAAACACTTCATTGATATTAATTGCAGGTGCCAGATTTCATGCCAAAAGGATATAGAATCGAATAGCCTTACATACCTTATTTTTCTGACCAATACTACTATCACGATTCAGCCTTCCTTTTTGGGTGCTAATCTTCAACACAAACCATGATTAAGCTAACATCAGCAGCTAATCACAATAAGGTCCTCCAACATAGTAGCTAAAATTTTAATGGAAATCAGGCCCATACAACCCTTACATAAATGGTGAACCACCACACCCTTCCTCTACACATTAATACAACTCCATACATCATCTTCCAAGATACCCAAACTGCCCTCAACAACAATATTCATAAGGCAGCCACTATCAATCTCAAATCTTTCAACATAATAGGAGAATATTGACTCAAAGATCTATCACAATCCATAAATTCTTGATAAATATATACAAAATTCTCCACTCCAAACATGATCAAAGAGAGGAAAACAAATGGGTTGAAGTCTTACCTTAATTCTGGAAATTTATCCTCTAAACTTGTACTTCAAGAATTCAAACTCTCCTTCAAACTCTTACTTGAAAAATGAGAGAACACTCAAGAACCCTAAGGTGTTTTAGGGTTGCTTATTGAAGCCAAGAGAGACCAAGAAAGAAACTTAAGGAAATCTGAAATTTTGCAAGTTCAAAATGGAGAAAATAGACTTGATCCTTATCCTTTGAAAAAGGAGGTGTTATGGCCGACATTCTTGACCAATTTTGGGCCATATAATGTCAAGTAGGTGTCCCACCTGCTTGTCCTTTTAACTTGGGCCTTTTTGGACTCAAGATTATTGGACCTTGGCTGTCCATTTTCCCTTTGTCCTTATATTCAACTTGGGAGATTAATGCAAGTAGGTGGTATACACTTGGCCCAATAACATGGTAAAACAAATCTTAGGAGGTGATGCACTTACCTAGTTTCACTTGGGCTTTATCCATAATGGGCTAATTGGCAGATTTGGCTGCTGGGCTTTCTTTCATTCACAATTTTCTTTAATAGGTTTGGGCTTCAAATGAGCCCCTAAATATAACACTAAATCTGGTCAATCAGACTTGGCCCCTTTAACTATAATATAGCTCAAGTAGGTGATGCAGCAGCTAGCTCAATTACACCTTACTATAATTACTTAAATAATTTCCATCGGAGTTAACTTGCAATACATATGCTGAAACGTGCAAGGCATTACATCACCTTCCGAGCTAGTTTAAACCAACACTAATCATATAAGAAACATGATCCCTCACCTACACTATAAGTCTATGTCAAGTATAACATGAATAGAACTACCACATACAAAATACAGGCCGTTACACCTTAAACCATATACCCTAAACTCAAAGCCAAAAATACTAAAACCCTAACGTTAAACACTAAACCATAGATATTACAACTCAAATCTTTAACCCCAAACCCTAAAACCTAAAAACAACCTAAACCCTAACCTTAACCCTAACATCAACCCTAACCCTAGCCCTACCATAAATAAACCCCAAGCCCAAAATACCAAAACCAAAACAATAAACACTAAACCAGTGATATTAATTCTCAAATTCTACACCCTAGACCCAAAATTCTAAAAGTACCCAAAACTCTAACCCTAACCCTAACCCTAACCTTAACCCTAACCATAACTCTAAACCCTAGAACCCGGAACCCTAAGCCTAAAATACCAAATCCCAAATATTAAATACTAAACCATAGATTTTAAATCCCAAATGCTAAACCGTGAACCATAAAACCTAAAAAAATCTACACCCTAACCCTAATCCTAACCCTAACCCTATACCCTAAACACTAAAACCTAAACCCTAAGTCCAGAAAAACACTAAATCCAAAATACAAAACCCAAACATTAATCACTAAATCATAGATATAAAACCTCAAATCCTAAACGACAAACCCTAAAACCGAAAAAAAACTAAACCCAACACAAATCCTAACCCTAACCTAAACCTTAACCCTAACTCTAAACCATTAACCCGAAACATTAAACCAAAAATACCTAAACACATTTATTAAACACTAAGCTATAGATTTTAAACTAAAAATCCGAAACCTCAAAACTTAAAATCTAAAAAAAAACTAAACCCTAACCCTAACCCTATCCCTAACCCTAACCCTAACCCTAACCTTATCCATAACCCTATTCCTCAATCCTAAACCCTAAATCCAAAGCGCAAAATAAAAAAACCCTATCATTTAACACTAAACCATAGATATTACAACTCAAATACTTAACTCCAAACCCTAAAACATAAAACAACCTAAACCCGAACCCTAACCCTAACCATACCATAAATCCTAAAACCCAAGCCCAAAATACCAAAACCCTAATATTAAACACTAAATCATCGATATTAAACCTCAAATCCTAAACCCTAAACCCAAAAACCAAAAAAAATGAAAACCCTAACCCTAACATTAACCCTAACCATAACTCTAAACCATAAACCCAAAACCCTAAGCCCAAAATATCAAAACCCAAACATTAAATACTAAACATAGATTTTAAACCTCAAATGCTAAACCCTGAACCGTAAAACCTAAAACAAAACTACACCCTAACCCTACTCCTAACCCTAACCCTAACCCTAAATCCTAAACCCTAAGTCCAAAATACAAAAACCCAAACATTAAACACTAAAACCATTGATTTTAAATTACAAATCCTAAACCACAAACCCTAGAACCTAAAAAAACCTAAACCCTAACCCTAACCATTAACCTGAAACCCGAAGCCCAAAATATCAAAACCCAAACATTAAAAACTAAACCATAGATTTTAAACCAAAAATCCTACACCCCAAAACCTAAAACCCAAAAACAAACTAACCCTAACCCTAACCCTATCCCTAACATGAATCCTAACCCTAACCCTATCCTTTACCAGGCATTAAACCCTATACCCTAAACTCAAAGCCAAAAATACTAAAACCATTACGTTAAACACTAAACCATAGATATTACAACTCAAATCTTTAACCCCAAACCCTAACACCTAAAAACAACCTAAACCCTAACCTTAACCCTAACATCAACCCTAACCTTAACCCTACCATAAATAAACCCCAAGCCCAAAATACCAAAACCAAAACAATAAACACTAAACCATTGATATTAATCGTCAAATTCTACACCCTAGACCCAAAATTCTAAAAGTACCCAAAACTCTAACCCTAAACCTAACCATAACCTTAACCCTAACCCTAACTCTAAACCAAAAAACCCGGAACCGTAAGCCTAAAATACCAAATCCCAAACATTAAATACTAAACCATAGATTTTAAATCCTAAATGCTAAACCCTGAACCATAAAACCTAAAAAAATCTACACGCTAACCCTAATCCTAATCCTAACCCTATACCCTAAACCCTAAGTCCAGAAAAATACTAAGTCCAAAATACAAAATCCAAACATTAAGCACTAAACCATAGATTTTAAACCTCAAATCCTAAACTACAAACCCCCTAAAACCGAAAAAAAACTAAACCCCAATCCTAATCCTAAACCTTAACCCTAACTCTAAACCATTAACCCGAAACATTAAACCCAAAATACCTAAACACATTTATTAAACAATAAACTATAGATTTTAAACTAAAAATCCTAAACCTCAAAACCTAAAACCTAAAAAACCTAAATCCTAACCCTAACCCTAAACTTAAAAAACACCAAAAAAACCTCTTCACTGCAGGATGATGCTCTAAATACACTGTTCAAACGGATACAAATCTACTGTTCAAACGGATACAAAGGATTAAAAATTTTGCACCGCCTCATCGGCGCGTGTGCCGCCGGTGGAGCTCCAAAATCTGCCGGACCAAAGCCAACAGGATCTTCCTGATGAGGGCAACAAAACCCACAATTACACGCACCACGAATCATCTCACAACTCTTCAAAATTGCAAGACACTGATGCGATAAACACTGACTTTTCAGAGGAAGAGTTTGAGCGAGAACGAGAAAACATTTCCCCAGGAATTTCTGAGTTGAATCGAGGAAAAATGTTGGGGGAACCTGATAATAATAGTCACGATCTACAACATACCCAAAAATCAATCGATTCCATCATCCCAATTGGCAGCAATCGCAAAATGAATTTGGCGAGAATCGCGACAGAATCGCCTGAGATGCGCACTCAAAATCGAGCATCTTCGAGTCAATGTTGTAACGAATTGAGTACTGGGGTTTACTCACCTGTTTATAAGGATCATCTCAACGAAATTTCAGCTGAAAAAGATCAGGAAATCACCGGCGGGGAGAAATCCGACATACACAGAGCTCAAGTCACCGGAAACCATGGATATTTGTCGATGAGGACTAATTCCCAGTCTATAAATGTTCACCATAATGATGTTTCTAACAATTTTGAGGCAGGAAACAACTCTAACAATTCTAACAACAATTCACTATCACTCAAGGAAGCTGCGTTCAAAAGACAACAAGAGATACAAAGAAGTGAAGTCGAGCAGCTGGAATCCAGTCGAAATGTTGAACAAAATATCATATTGAATGAACATCAATCAATTGAAACAATAATGATGATACAAGGCAATAAGAATCAACTGGGGGGAATTTCGGCTGAGCAGCAGGGCATTAACAGCAGCACTATGAGGATGCATACATCAACCTCATTGAATGGAGATCAAGCTTCGAAATTTTCCTTTGGAACTTCAGGTAAATCATCCTATCTAACACCTAACATCATTGCTGCTACTGCTCAGGTCATGCCAAATCAAGAAGACAAAAGTGAGGAGAATGGACATTCACAGACTCAAAACCTGGATCAAACAGGCCAAAAACATCAGCTTTTAGGTAAGAAATTGCAGCAGGGAACAAAGAATCCAAACAAGGCTGCAAATGATAAAGAAAATCAAACAAATCACATACAAACTCCTCAACAAACTCAAAGACAAGAGGACAACAAACAGGGAGGAACAAATTCAGCATACCAAAGCAATAAGGAAAACATGGAGTACCAAAGCAACTTCCCAAAGATTTCCAACAATTTTACAAGGTATGATCCTAACTCCCAATTAGATGGAAATAATAAAACTAGTAATAATGCTGCGCAAGGAAATGCTAGACCTCCTAATAGCCACCAACAACGACAAAACATTAGTAACAATGCTAAACAGGACAAAGCTAGTGAACCTGCTCCATACACTGTGGTTCAATCTTTTGCAGCCCGCTTGAGGTATAATCAGTCTAAGAATGAGATTCCAATTATGTTGAATGATCCCATACATACTACTAGACAAGGGTATCCTGCTGTGTTATTAGATGAGCATGATTACTATGTGAAGTTGGCTGAGTGTTGTAAGTATACGCTTGTGGGCAAGTTCACCAATACTATGCCTAAAATGGAGTTGGTTAGAAAGAGTTTCACCCTTCAAACTCAACTTATTGGGGGGGTGAAGATTACACACTTTAACTCTAGACATGTGTATATTGATCTAGATAATGAATTCGATTATCAAACTGTTTGGACAAAATTGAGGATGACTATTGAAGGGCAATTGATGAGAATTCAAGCTTGGACCCCTGATTTTACCCCAGAGGAAGAAACTCCTATTGTTCCTATTTGGGTGGCTGTGCCAGGCCTACCATGGCATTGTTATAATAAGGTTCTTTTGACTACTATCTTGGAATCTGTTGGGAAGGTATTATATCTTGATTCTCCGACTTCTCAAAAGACTAGAGGTAGTACAACAAGGGTGAAAGTTCAAGTTGACCTCACTAAGAAAAGGCCTGAACATGTATGGTTGGGTTTCAAAAATTCAGACCCCAACAAGGGGAGATGGTTGAAGGTTCAATATGAAGGTATCCCCGACTATTGTATGTATTGTAAACATCAAGGGCATATGGATTATGATTGCACTATAAAAAGAAGAGATGAAGAGGTGAACAAGAGGAAAGAAATGGAGCCTGATAAAATAAATAAATCAAGAGGAGATCAACATCAAGGTGGAGAGGTAATAGAGGAAACGTTCAAGCAAAATCAAAAAGGAAATCACCAAGATAGGAAACAGCAAGAGACAAGAAAGCAGGGCCAGAAAAATTATGATCAATAGGTTGCAGAAAAGGAGGAGCAGTGGCAGACACAAAGAAGAAAACAATCAAAGAACTTGGAGCAAGTTCAACCCAAAACAGCATGGAGAGCTCGATCACCACAACACAAGACAAGCAGTGATAACAGGCAGCAGGCAGCAAATATCACAGGTATCACCCCTCCCATTACTACTCATAATGTTTACAGTGATTTAGAATTGCAGGAACAGGCTGTACAGGAGCAACAAATGACCACATCAGAAAAGAAAGGAGCTGCAGACAGTAATATCTAACAAATCCAAGAGCCAAATATTGTCTCACCATCAACAAATCAAAGATCAAATGTCCAAGAGCTGCAGATGGACAATTCAGCACAAGAAAGTAATGCAGACAGTGATACACAACAAGTTCAAGATATAAATATTATTTCACCATCAACAAATCAAAGAACAAGTCTACAACAACATCAAACTCAATCCACACAAGCCAATAATTACAAGAGAACAGGTATTGACTTATCTCTTCCCACACCCCAGCAGCCCCCTGTAACTGCTATTGTTAATGTTATGAATGTTGGGTTGGCTGTTGAAGTTGATGGAGGTATGGATGGAGGGTGTCAGGAGAAGCCCACTAATCTGCAGGAAGGGGTTACCAAAGGGGGGAATCTGCCTCATGTTCTGCATGAGGGGTTGGATATTGACCATATTTCTGACCTTAGAGCCTATATTGATAACAAAGACAAACAGCAACAAGAGGTTCCACAACAGAGGCAGCAGCAGGACCTGGACACTAATAACAGGGAACATGCAGTGCTGGAAAATCAAGAGAAACAACAAAATGAAAAAAGGAAAGAAAAAGATAAAAGGGAACCAAGTGACAATACTCAAGGCATCACCCCTAAGAGTAAAAACAAACCAAGCAAACAGAAAAGAGATGCTGCAAAAAGAAGACAAACCAGGCTGCAAGACAAAGAAAATGAGCAGGAACAAGGGAGGAGGGATGATTCATGTAAGGATCAGTACATGACATCTCCATCAGCTGAACCTTCGGATATAAGACAGCAAGTTTGCAAGCTAAATACTGTTCCTCCTGTTGATAAGTATGCAGTTGATAACTCTGAGGATGATCTGGAGAAAGATAATCAATCCCTAGAAGAACCTGAAGATGATGATGAGACTAGGGAGGTTCCTTTCAAGGCACTTAGCTCTCATAAGGACCAGGCCCTAGAAGAGGAGCTTCAACAGGCAACACAAAGTCAGGGATTATCTCCAAGAGGGCTCAAGCATGACAAAGTCAATACTGTCACTGCTGGCAGACCTAACACTAGGCTCTTTTCCTCTAAATCCTCTAAATGATTTGTACACTTATATGGAATGTGAGAGGGATCAACACTCAGGGAGTGTTGGAGAGATTAAAGATGCTCAGAAAGCTTCACCATTTATCTGTTATTACCATTTTGGAACCTTTCTCTGATAGTGTTCATGTACAAAACTTCAAAGTTCAATTAAACATGGATAATGCCACTAGTAATTGTAATGGCAAGATTTGGGTTTTTTAGAGCAGCGATATTGACTGTAATATTCTTGATGAAGATGAACAGCAAATCACTTGCGACATGAAACACAATGAGTTACAATACCAATTTACTAGTACGTTTGTCTATGCAAAATGCAAGGATCACCTTAGGAGACCTCTCTGGGACAAGATGCTTCAGCAAGCAACAGTGAACACCAAACCTTGGTGCGCAGTTGGAGATTATAATGTTATAACTGCTGTAGATGAAAAACTGGGAGGAGTGCCTTACAATATGAGGAAGAGCATGGATTTTATTGCTATTATAGAAGCATGTGGACTATTGGACATTGGGTTCAGTGGACACAAATTCACTTGGTCAAATAAGAGGGGTATCAATCACAGAATCTGGAAGAGGCTTGATAGGGCTTTGGTTAATGATTCATGGTTAGAAAAGATGCCTCAAACCACCATCACTCACTTGTCTTCCACTGGGTCAGATCATTGTCCTCTGCTCATGGAAATGGTTTCCACAAATTCTGATCACATCAAGTATTTCAAATTCCTTAATTGTTGGGTTGATAACCCTCAGTTCATGGAAATTGTGAAAACTTGTTGGGATAAGGATGTAGAAGGTAATGGCATGTGGAAATTCCACCAGAAAATGAAAAGATTATCAAACACTCTTAGTACTTGGTCAAGAAAGGAATTTGGTGATATTTTTCAAAAAGTAAGGATGTATGAGGAACAGGCGCACAAAGCTGAAGAGGAATACATCCTTGACCAAAGTGACTCACATAGGAGTGCCCTTCATGAAATCAATGCTAAATATATTAAATTCCTCAAGTTGGAGGACACTGTTTTGAAGCAGAAAACCCAACTCCAATGGTTCAAGGAAGGTGACACCAACTCCACATACTTCCATTCTATTATAAGGGAAGGAGAAGGAAACTTTTTGTGCACAAAATTGTCACTGAAAATGGGGATTGGATTCAAGGTGAGGATAACATTGCTCAAGCTGCTTGCGACCACTTCAAATTTATATTCACAGGTGAGGAAAAGCCTATTAATGAGCACACCTTGGAGTGTATTCCAAGGATGGTTAGTCATGATCAGAATACTCATATTACCAAGGTTCCAAATATGAATGAACTTAAGAAGGTAGTTTTTACTATGAACTCTAATTCTGCAGCAGGTCCTGATGGCATGAATGGATACTTCTTTCAGAAGTGCTGGCACATTATCAAGCATGATCTAATGGGGGTGATTCAGGCATTTTTCAGTGGACAAATGATTCCTAAATATTTCTCCCATTCTTGTATTGTGCTGCTCCCCAAAGTAAATAATCCAAACAAACTTACTGAGTTTAGGCCTATAAGTCTAAGTAATTTCACTAGTAAAATAATTTCCAAATTAGTGAGTAACAGACTTAGCCCTATTCTCCCCTCTTTGATTTCTCCCAATCAGTCCGGTTTTGTGAAAGGAAGAAGCATCTCTGAAAACATCATGTTAGCCCAGGAAATCATTCACCAAATCAAGAAACCCAACATTGGAAGTAATGTCATTATTAAACTAGACATGGCAAAAGCTTATGACAGAGTCTCATGGTCATATATTTGCTTAGTTCTAAGGAAAATGGGGTTTGATGAGGTGTTCATTGATATGGTATGGAGAATCATGGCTAACAATTGGTACTCAATCATTGTGAATGGTAAGAGGTATGTTTTTATCAACTCCTATAGGGGACTCAAGCAAGGTGATCCTCTTTCTCTGGCCCTATTTATTTTAGGTGCTGAGATGCTTTCAAGATCTCTCAACAGGTTACATAATCACCCGGATTATAATGGTTTCTTCATGAAAATGAGAGGACCCCAAGTGAACCATTTGAGTTTTGCTGATGACATAATTCTGTTTTCTTCTAGAAGGTACAAAACTTTAAAACTCTTAATGGCAACTTTAAAGGATTATGAGACCACTTCTGGACAACTCATTAATGGTGATAAAAGCCACTTTATGCTGCACTCTAATGCTTTTAATAGCACTAGAGATAGAATTAAGAGGCTGACAGGGTTCAAAGAAAAACAGGGTCCTATTACTTACCTAGGATGCCCTTTATTTGTTGGCAGGCCTAGAAATGTTTATTTTTCTAATCTTGTTAAAAAGGTTGTTGGTAGAATTACAGGTTGGCAAACCAAACAACTTAGCTATGGAGGCAAGGCTATTCTCACTAAACATGTTCTTCAAGCTCTTCCTATTCACCTTCTATCCGCAGTAACACCTCCAGTGACAATACTTAAGAAAATCCAAATGCTTATAGCTGATTTTTTCTGGGGATGGACGAGCGATAGAAAGAAGTACCACTGGGCTTCATGGAAAAATCTAAGTTACCCCTATGATGAAGGGGGGGTGGGAATGAGGAACTTACATGATATTTGCAGGGCCTTTCAATTCAAACAGTGGTGGATCTTTAGAACCAAACACACTCTGTGGGGTGAATTCTTAAAAGCTAAATATTGCCAAAGATCCAACCCGGTTAGCAAAAAAGGGGATACAGGTGATTCTTTGAAATGGAAACATATGCTGATGAATAGACAGCAGGTGGAACAACATATTCAATGGAAGCTCCAAGCTGGGAATTGTTCCTTCTGGTGGGACAACTGGCTCGGTAGTGGACCCCTTGCAAACTTCTCCACCACCAATAATAGATTCAACCACTCCACAGTTGCTGAATTTTGGGAGGAAGGGAGGTGGAATTGGAGCAAGCTGTTGGAGGAGGCACCTGCCAGTCAATTATCCAACATACTAGCTACAGAAATTTCACCTCAACAACATCTTCTAGATCAGCCAGTTTGGAAACTAAACACTCATGGAGCATTCAGCTGTTCATCAGCCTGGGAGGAAATCCGCGAAAAAAGAGCTAAACATCACTTTAACTCTCTTTTATGGCATAAATACATTCCTTTTAAGATTTCCTTTTTACTATGGAGAACCCTTAGGTGTAAACTCCCTACTAATGACAGGCTAACTAGTTTTGGCATTGAGCCATCAAAGTGTGTTTGTTGTTTTGATAGGGCAGGTATGGATTGCATTGAGCATATCTTCAACAAAGGGAACTTCGCAACCAACATCTCGACCAACTTTGCAGCCACTGCAGGGCTGAGGCCAGACCAGACTGACTTGCACTCACTGCTCAAGCAGTGGTGGACTGCCACACCTAAGAATGCAGCCCACAGATTACTTCTGCAAGCGACCCCAATTTTCATTTGTTGGAACTTATGGAAGAACAGGTGCGCAGCTAAATATGGAGGCAAGACAACCAATATCAGCAGGGTCAAATATGCCATCTACAAGGATAACTACAAAATGCTTTCCACAGCCTTCCCTCAGCTTCAGTGGCCTGCAAAATGGACAGATTTAATTCAAAAATGTGAAAAGTGTGTGCACGACATCAAAGTGAGTTTGGTAACATGGCTTAAACCTCCCGACCAATGGCTCAAAGTAAACACCGATGGCAGCGCAACCACTAATCCTGGCAGGTTGGGAGCTGGCGGCATTTTGAGGGATAAAAATGGTAAATTGGTGATGGCTTTCACAACACCCCTTGGAGAAGGAACAAACAACAAAGCGGAAATAGAGGCAGCAATATTTGGTATGACTTGGGCACTTGAACTGGGATATAGAAACATAATTTTGGAGCTTGATTCTCAACTAGTAGTACATTGGATTTTAAAGAAGACAGCTCCTCAATGGAGTATCATCACACAGCTGGCAAGATTGCAAGATCTCATCTCTCAGACTCAGCAATTCAAGTGCTTACATATATTTCGAGAAGCAAATTGGGTGGCTGATGCTCTTTCAAAACACAGTCACATGATAACCAGTCCACATATATACTTCAGCAGCCAGCACATGCCTAAGGAAGCAAAATCATACTATCAGCTGGATTTACTGGAGATGCCTAGCTTTAGAAGAAGGAAGCCCAGAAGAATTAAGGAACCACCTTGATCGACCTTGCAGATTTCAACTATAGCTATCAAAATAGGTTAGTTTACTTTTATTCTACCTTGTAAAGGGAGAGTCTCCCTTGTTTATGTTTCCTAGATACTTTGTATTGAGAGGAGTCCTCTCCTTAGGTGCTTAGTATTTCGGTTTCATCATTGATGTACGGGGAGGAGTTGATTTCTTCTTTTGGAAAGTTGACTCTGAACCACCTTAGGTTGGAGGTTAGGTTTATGTCCCCCTCCGTTGTATTTTGTTTTGTTTATTAATGTTAAGGCCTGGGGGTGCTGCTCAGCCCCTTACCCACCCAAGGGTAGTTCAAATAAATAAATAAAAAAAAAAAAAAAAAAAAAAAAAAACTAAATCCTAAACCCTAAATCCAAAGCAAAAAATACCAAAACCCTATCATTTAACACTAAACCATAGATATTACAACTAAAATACTTAACCCCAAACCCTAAACCCTAAAACAACCTAAACCCTAACCCTAACCCTAACCCTACCATAAATCCTAAACCCCATGCCCAAAATACCAAAACCCTAATATTAAACACTAAATCATTGATATTAAACCTCAAATCCTAAACCCTAAACCCAAAAACCAAAAAAAATGAAAACCCTAACCCTAACATTAACCCTAACCCTAACTCTAAACCATAAACCCGAAACCCTAAGCCCAAAATATCAAAACCCAAACATTAAATACTAAACCATAGATTTTAAACCTCAAATGCTAAACCCTGAACCATAAAACCTAAAACAGAACTACACCCTAACCCTACTCCTAACCCTAACCCTAACCCTAAACCCTAAACCCTAAGTCCAAAATACAAAAACCCAAACATTAAATACTAAACCATTGGTTTTAAATTACAAATCCTAAACCATAAACCCTAGAACCTAAAAAAACCTAAACCACTAACCCTAAACCATTAACCTGAAACCCGAAGCCCAAAATATCAAAACCCAAACATTAAACACTAAACCATAGATTTTAAACCAAAAATCCTACACCCCAAAAGCTAAAACCCAAAAAAAAACTAACCCTAACCCTAACCCTAACCCTATCCCTAACATGAATCCTAACCCTAACCCTATCATTTACCAGGCCTTAAACCCTATACCCTAAACTCAAAGCCAAAAATACTAAAACCATTACGTTAAACACTAAACCATAGATATTACAACTCAAATCTTTAACCCCAAACCCTAAAACCTAAAAACAACCTAAACCCTAACCTTAACCCTAACATCAACCCTAACCCTGACCCTACCATAAATAAACCCCAAGCCCAAAATACCAAAACCAAAACAATAAACACTAAACCATTGATATTAATCCTCAAATTCTACACCCTAGACCCAAAATTCTAAAAGTACCCAAAACTCTAACCATAAACTTACCCTAACCTTAACCCTAACCCTAACTCTAAACCAAAAAACCCGGAACCCTAAGCCTAAAATACCAAATCCCAAACATTAAATAATAAACCATAGATTTTAAATCCTAAATGCTAAACCATGAACCATAAAACCTAAAAAAATCTACACCCTAACCCTAATCCTAACCCTAACCCTATACCCTAAACTCTAAAACCTAAACCCTAAGTCCAGAAAAACACTAAGTCCAAAATACAAAATCCAAACATTAAACACTAAACCATAGATTTTAAACCTCAAATCCTAAACGGCAAACCCTAAAACTGAAAAAAAACTAAACCCCAATCCTAATCCTAAACCTTAACCCTAACTCTAAACCATTAACCCGAAACATTATACCCAAAATACCTAAACACATTTATTAAACAATAAACTATAGATTCTAAACTAAAAATCCTAAACCTCAAAACCTAAATCCTAAAAAAACTAAACCCTAACCCTAACCATAACCCTAACACGAACCCTAACCCTAACCCTATCCATAACCCTAACCCTAAATCCTAAACCCTAAATCCAAAGCAAAAAATACCAAAACCCTATCATTTAACACTAAACCATAGATATTACAACTCAAATACTTAACCCCAAACCCTAAACCCTAAAACAACCTAAACCCTAACCCTAACCCTAACCCTACCATAAATCCTAAACCACATGCCCAAAATACCAAACCCTAATATTAAACACTAAATCATTGATATTAAACCTCAAATCTTAAACCCTAAACCCAAAAATCAAAAAAAATGAAAACACTAACCCTAACATTAACCCTAACCTTAACTCTAAACCATAAACCCAAAACCCTAAGCCCAAAATATCAAAACCCAAACATTAAATACTAAACCATAGATTTTAAACCTCAAATGCTAAACCCTCAACCATAAAACCTAAAAAAAACCTACACCCTAACCCTACTCCTAACCCTAAACCCTAAACCCTAAGTCCAAACTACAAAAACCCAAACATTAAACACTAAACCATTGATTTTATATCACAAATCCTAAACCACAAATCCTAAAACTTAAAAAAACCTGAACTCTAACCCTAAACCATTAACCTGAAACCCCAAGCCCAAAATATCAAAACCCAAACATTAAACACTAAACCATAGATTTTAAACAAAAAATCCTACACCCCAAAATCTAAAACCAAAAAAAAAACTAACCCTAACTCTAACCCTATCCCTAACACGAATCCTAACGCTAACCCTATCCTTAACCCTAGCCCTAAACCCTATACCCTAAACTCAAAGCCAAAAATACTAAAACCCTTACGTTAAACAGTAAACCATAGATATTACAACTGAAATCCTTAACCCAAAACCCTAAAACCTAAAAACAACCTAAACCCTAACCTTAACCCTAACATGAACCCTAACCCTAACCCTACAGTAAATAAACCCCAAGCCCAAAATACCAAAACAAAACCAATAAACACTAAACCATTGATATTAATCCTCAAATTCTACACCCTAAACCCAAAATTCTAAAAATACCCAAAACACTAACCCTAACCCTAACCTTAACCCTAACCCTAACTCTAAATAATAGAACCCGGAATCCAAAGCCCAAAATACCAAATCCCAATTATTAAATACTAAACCATAGATTTTAAATTCTAAATGCTAAACCCTGAACAATAAAACCTAAAAAAATCAACACCCTAGCCCTAATCCTAACCCTAACCCTATACCCTAAACCCTAAAATCTAAACCCTAAGTCCAGAAAAACACTAAGCCCAAAATACAAAACCCAAACATTAAACACTAAACCATAGGTTTTAAACCTCAAATCCTAAACCGCGAACACTAAAACCGAAAAAAAAACTAAACCCTAACCCTATTCCTAACCCTAACCTAAACCTTAACGCAAACGCTAAACAATTAACCCGAAAGACTTAGCCCAAAATACCTAAACACAATTATTAAACACTAAACCATAGATTTAAACTAAAAATCCTACACCTCAAAACCTAAAACGTAAAAAAACCTAAACCCTAACCCTAACCCTATCCCTAACACGAACCCTAACCCTAACCCTCAATCCTAAACCCTAAATCCAAAGCGTAAAATACCAAAACCCTATCATTTAACACTAAACCATAAATATTACAACTCAAATACTTAACCCCACACCCTAAAACCTAAAACAACCTAAACCCTAACCTTAACCCTAACCCTACCATAAATCCTAAACCCCAAGCCCAAAATACCAAAACCCTAACATTAAACACTAAACCATTGATAGTAAACCTCAAATCCTAAACCCTAAACCAAAAAACCTAAAAAAATGAAAACCCTAACCCTAACCCTAACCCTAACCCTAAAAATAACCCTAACCCTAACTCTAAACCATAAACCCAAAAGCCTAATCCCAAAATATCAAAACCCAAACATTAAATACTTAACCATAGATTTTAAACCTCAAATGCTAAACCCTGAACCATAAAACCTAAAAAAAAATACACATAACCCTACTCCTAACCCTAACCCTAACCCTAAACCCTAAACCCTAAACCCTAAGTCCAAAATACAACAACCCAAACATTATACACTAAACCATTGATTTTAAATCACAAATCCTAAACCACAAACCGTAGAACCTAAAAAAAAAACAAAACCCTAACCCTAAACCATTAACCTGAAACCCCAAGACCAAAATACCAAACCCCAAGTCTAAAATACGTTAAACACGCCTCTCCCTCTCTAGATTTTGTCTCTCCTAACAAACGCTCTCTCTCACTCACAACGGCTACAGGGAAGTTAGGCACGCGCACAGCTGCAATGGCGCCTGCGCCGCCGGTGGAAGTCAAATGGCCGCCGGACCAAAGCCAAAAGGAGTGCAATGGAGATGGCAACAAAACCCAACATAACACACCCCAAAATCAATCTCATAGCTCCTCGAAATCGTAGGACAGTGAGGCGATGAACACTGCATTTTTGGAGAGGGAGTTCGATAGAGAATAAGAAAATATTTCCCTAGGAATTTCTGGGTGGAATCAGGAAAAAAAAGATAAGAGCAATGAATACTCAGCATCACGATCTACCACATAATCAAAAATCAGTGACTTACATCGTCCCAATCAGTCAGAATTGAGAGGCGACTTTTGAAGGAATCGCGACTGGGTCGCCTGAGTCGCGTACTCAAATTCGATCGATTTCTAGTCAAATGCGTAAGGATTTGACCACTGGGGTTTTTTCCCCAATGATGAGGTCCATCTCACTCAAATTTCAAGTGGAATGGACGGCAAAATCGTCGGCGGGGAGAACTCCGGTCAAGAGGGAGCTCGACACGCTGGAACTCATAGAACCTTGTGGATTGGGAATGATTCTCAGGGCATGAATATCCAGCTAATAGATACATCCAATTATCTTAATGGAGGAATCAACATTAATAACAACCCAGCTCCTTCCACTGATCCTAAATCTAATATACATCAAGAAAGACAAGGAAGTGATGGGAAACCTCAGGTTCTGTTCGAAATGCTGAACAAGACACCAACGTTTAGCTTTCTCAGCCAACTAAAACAGCAACAATGAGGCAAAGCAACAAAACACAGCAAGGAGAGAAGTCGATAACGCAACAGGGCAATAGCACAAACAGCAGAACACACACTGCAACCTCACCAAATGAAACATTCTCATCAGAGTTTTCATTTAGCATAGCAGGCAATTCAGCATATCTAACTCTGACATTCCATGCAGGTAATCCACAGAACATACTTCACCATGAAGACAAGGGTGAGGAACATGGGAATGTAAAGTTGCAAAGACAAGAACATTCTAGTCAAAGACTTGATCAAACAGGCAAGGAATCAAAGCAGGGAGGAAATGAACAAAGGAGTGTTGAAGGCAGCAAGCAGGTCTCAGAGCAGGTTCAAAGGAATGATGGAAAGCACAATTATCAACCTCAAGATACCTACAACTAAAGAGGAGTTAACTCATCGAATCAAACCAGTCAAGCAAATATGAAATATCACAGCAGCTTCCCCAAAATATCCAATAATTTCTCATGGTATGATCCCAAGTCTCAATCTGATAGAGATAATAAGCAGGCTAATAATACTATCCATGCAACTGCTAGAAATCTTAATAGCCATCAGCAGGTTCAGAATTCTAACAGTAATGGGAAAAATAAGAAAAACTCTAAACCTGCACCATATACTGTGTTGCAATCCTTTGCTGCTGGGCTGAGATATAACCACTCCAAGAATGAAGTTCCTATTATGTTAAATGACCCTATACATACGCCTAGGCTGGGATTTCCTTTGTTCTCTTGATGAGAATGACTATTATGTGAAATTGGCAGAGGTTTGTAAGTATACTCTGGTGGGCAAGTTTACGAATACTATGCCTAAGATGGAATTTATTAGGAAAAACATCACCCTCCAAACTCAACTCACAGGAAGTGTTAAGATCACACATTTCAATTCTAGACATGTGTATATAGATCTTGACAATGATTTTGACTATCAAACTGTTTGGACAAAACTTAGAATGAATATTGAAGGGCAAGTAATGAGAATACAGACTTGGACCCTGACTTTACTCCTGAAGAAGAAACTCCTATTGTTCCTATTTCGGTGGCAATCCCTGGCCTCCCTTGGCATTGCTACAATAAAGTGTTGTTGACTACCATTTTGGGGTCAATTGGGAAGGTATTATTTCTAGACTCTCCATCCTCCCATAGAACTAGAGGCACCACTTTAAGGGTAAAAGTTCAGGTGGCCCTCACCAAAACTAGACCTTCCTATGTTTAGTTGGGATTTAAGAATTCAGACCCCAATAAAGGGAGATGGCTAAAGGTGGAATATGAGAGTATTCCAAATTATTGCATGCATTGCAAACACCAAGGACATATGGAAGAGGATTGTACAATCAAGAGAAGGGATGATGAACTCAAAAAAAGGAAGGAGCAGGAAGCTGAGAAAAATAGGAAAGAACAGGGAAGTCACAGAAAAGTCCATAATCCTGAGGGTATAGCAAAATCACCAAATCAACAAAACAAGGGAGAAACTGAAAAGGAGGAAGACCAAAATCAATCAAGGAAGCAGAGTACAGACCAACAACAAAGGAAAAATACCATCAATCAAAAGGAATAAGGTCAGCAAGCAGAGTTACAGGAAGAGCAGTGGCAAACACAAAAAAAGAGGCAGCAAAAAAATCAGGAACAAACCACCTCCAAAGCTATTTGGAGACCTATCCCATCTCAAATGCAAAGAAGCAATGACAGCCAGCACCAAGAACAGGAGGCAGCAGGTATAAATATCTATCAAACTTCAAATATTTTTTCTAATCTTGAAATGCAGGAACATCAGGAGACAGAACAAACAGGGGATGAAGGTAACAGGAAAGCAGCAGATCAATGGGACCAATTAAAAAAAGGGACCACTAAGGGCCTAACTGTAAAAAATAACCCTATCACACACATGGATCAAAGACAACAAATGGTTACTGCCACCAAGCAAAAGAGCACAGGTATTGACTAAATGCTCCCAAATCCCAATTCCACTAATATTATTAATGTTGATGTTGGTCTTTCTGAAGAAGTTTTTGGAGGTATGGATGGGGGGTGTTAGGAGATAGCCACTAACCTGCAGGAAGGGGCTTCCAAAGGGGGGAATTCGCCTCATGTTCTCCATGAGGGGTTTGATATTGACCCTATTTCAGACCTTAGAGCCAATGAAAATATTAGAAACAGGCAACAGCAAGGGGAATAACAATAGAGTCAACAGCAAAATCAGAACAGAGATAACAGAGAACAGATCCTTGGGAAAAACAAGGAGGAACAAGAAAAAAGGAAACATCAAGGGAAACAAGTTGATACTAGTACTCCGGACAACACCCCTAAAAGTAAAAATAAGCCTAGCAAACAAAAAAGGGATGCTGCAAAAAGGAGGCAAAACAGAGGAACAGGAAAAAAGGGACGAATCATGTAACAAATTAGTCATGGTTAATGATAACCATGGGTTGGAGATTCCCCCTCTTCCTTCTACAACAGAACCACCTGATAAGATACAACAAATGTGTAAGTTTAATACAGTTTGGATGAATATGCTGTGGAAAATTCAGAAGATGAACTAGATGGGGATAATCACTCTCTAGAAGATCCTGATGATGATGATGAGACTAGTGAGGCCCTTATTAAAGTCTTTAGTCCTCATAATGGTCAGACCCTAGAGGAAGAAATCCAACAAGTAACACAAAGTCAGTGTCTATCTCCAAGAGGTTTCAAACATGACAAATTTCAGTTCAAGAACCAAGATGTTAAAACTGTCACTGCTGGCAGACCTAATATTACGCTCTTTTCCTCTAGAGCTTCCAAATTATTAGTACAATCATATGGAATGTGAGAGGGATCAACACTAAAGGAGTGTTGGAGAGACTCAAGATTCTCAGAAAGCTTCATCACCTATCTGTTATCACTATCTTGGAACCTTTCTCTGATAGTGTTCATGTTCAAAACATTAAGGCTCAATTAACCATGGAAAATGCTACTAGTAATTATAATGGTAAAATTTGGGTTTTTTGGAGCAGTGATATTGATTGTAATATTGTTAAAGAAGATGAACAACAAATCACTTGTGACATGAAACACAATGAATTACAATACCAATTTACTAGTACTTTTGTCTATGCAAAATGTAAGGATCACCTAAGAAGACCTCTTTGGGATAAAATGCTACAGCAAGCAACAATGAATGACAATCCTTGGTGTGCTGTAGGTGATTTCAATGTTATAACTTCTGTGGAGGAGAAACTTCGAGGGGTGCCTTATAATATGAGGAAAATCATGGACTTCATTGCTGTTATTGAAGCCCGTGGGCTCTTGGACATTGGTTTTAGTGGGCATAAATTCACCTGGTCCAATAAGAGTGGTATTAATCACAGAATTTGGAAAAGGCTTGTCAGGGCTATGGTAAATGACTCTTGGTTGGAAAAGATGCCTCAAACCACAATAACTCATTTGGCAACTACAGGATCAGATCATTGTCCTCTTCTCATGGAAATGGTTTCCAAGGAAACTGATCACATCAAGTACTTCAAATTCCTCAATTGTTGGGTTTATAACTCTCAATTCTTGGAAACTGTAAAAACTTGTTGGGAGAAGGAAGTGACAGGTAATGATATGTGGAGATTTCACCAAAAGATAAAGAGGCTTGCAAATTCTCTTAGTGCTTGGTCAAAAACAGAATTTGGTGATATTTTCCAAAAAGTTAAGATCTATGAAGAACAAGTTCACAAAGCAGAAGAAAAGTACATCTTGGACCAAAGTGAATCTCAAAGGAGTGCTCTTCATGAAATTAATGCCCAATATATCAAGTTCCTCAAGTTGGAGGACACTATTCTGAAACAGAAAACCCAACTCCAATGGTTTAAGGAAGGTGACACCGACTCCAAATATTTCCACTCTGTCATAAGGGGAAGAAGAAGGAAGTTATTTGTTCACAAAATTGTCAATGAAAATGGAGTTTGGATACAAGGTGAGGATAAGATTGCACAGGCTGCTTATGAACACTTCAAAGATATCTTCACTGGTGAGAATAATCTTATCAATGAGCACACATTGGAATGCATTCCAAGAATGGTAAATCAGGAACAAAACAATCAGCTTACTAGTAGCCCAGTATGGATGAACTAAAGGAGGTGGTATTCTCTATGAATCCTAACTCTGCAGCTGGCCTTGACCCCCAGTATGGATGAGCTAAAGGAGGTGGTATTCTCTATGAATCCTAACTCTGCAGCTGGCCTTGATGGTATGAATGGGTACTTCTTTCAGAAATGTTGGCACATCATTAAAAATGATTTAATGGAGTTGTTCAAGCCTTTTTCAGTGGCCAAATGATTCCTCAATACTTCTCCCATTCCTGTATTGTGCTGCTCCCTAAAGTGAACAATCCAAACAAGCTTACAGAGTTTAGGCCTATAAGTCTGAGTAACTTCACTAGTACGATTATATCTAAACTAGTGAGTAACAGACTTAGCCCTATCCTCCCTTCCCTAATTTTTCCTAATCAGTCTAGTTTTGTGAAAGGGAGAAGTATTTCTGAAAATATCATGTTAGCTCAGGAAATCATTCACCAAATCAAAAAAAAACCAAAATTGGAAGCAATGTCATCATTAAGTTAGACATGGCAAAAGCTTATGACAGGGTCTCATGGTCATATATTTGCTTGGTTCTAAGGAAGATGGGGTTTGATGAGGTTTTTATTGACAACAATTGGTACTCAATCATTGTCAATGGTAAGAGGTATGGCTTCTTTCATTCCACTAGAGGTCTCAAGCAAGGTGATCCTCTCTCCCCTGCCCTATTTATTTTAGGTGCTGAGGTATTATCAAGATCACTCAACAGTCTACACACTCACCCGGATTATCATGGTTTTTTCATGGAAATGAGGGGGCCCAAGTGAATCATTTGAGTTTTGCTGATGATATAATTCTGTTCACCTCTGGAAGATGCAAAACCTTAAAGCTCTTAATGAACACCTTAAAGGATTATGAGGATACTTCTGGCAACTCATCAATGGAGACAAAAGCCACTTTATGCTACACTCTAATGCTTTCAATAGCACTAGAGATAGAATTAAAAGGCTGAAAGGTTTCAAACAAAAGCAGGGTCCTATTACCTACCTAGTATGTCCTTTATTTGTTGGCAGGACTAAGAATACTTATTTTTCTGATCTTGTTAACAAGGTTGTTTGCAGAACTACAGGTTGGCAAACTAAACAACTAAGCTATGGAGGCAAGGCTTTACTCATCAAACATGTTCTCCAAGCCTTACCTATTCATCTCCTATCTGCAGTAACCCCTCCAGTTACAGTACTTAGGCAAATCCAAATGCTTATAGCTGACTTTTTCTGGGGATGGAAGAGTGATAGGAAAAGGTACCACTGGCTTCATGGAAGAACCTAAGCTACCCCTATGATGAAGGGGGGTGGGAATGAGGAATTTACAAGATAATTGCAAGGCTTTCCAATTCAAACAGTGGTGGAATTTTAGAACTAAGAAGACCCTGTGGGGAGAATTATTAAGGGCAAAATACTGCCAAATATCCAATCATGTATGCAAAAAAGGGTACACAAGAGATTCATTGACTTGGAAACACATGTTGATGAATAGACAACAAGTTGAGCAACATATTCACTGGAAGCTCCAAGCTGGGAACTGTTCTTTTTGGTGGAACAACTGGCTTGGCAATGGACCTCTTGCACACTTTACCACCAATAGCAAAAGGTTCAATAACCCCACAGTTGCTGATTTTTGGAAAGAAGGAAGGTGGATTTGGAGCAGGCTCATGGAGGAGGCACCTGCTAGTCAACTTCACAACATACTGGCTGTTGAAATTACTCCTCATTAGCACTTAAAGACCAACCTATTTGGAGGCTCAACACTCATGGAGGATTCAACTGCTCATCATCCTGGGAGGAGATCAGGGAAAAAAGAGCTAAAAATGACTTCAACTCTCTTTTATGGCATAACAACATTCCTTTTAAAACTTCTTTTCTTTTATGGAGAACCCTTAGGGGTAAACTTCCTACTAATGAAAAGTTAACCAACTTTGGCATTGAACCATCACATTGTGTATGCTGTTTTGACAGGTCAGGTATGGACTGCATAGAGCATATCTTCAACAAAGGAAACTTTGCATCCAAGGTATGGACCAGCTTTGCAGGTAGTGCAGGCCTGCAACCAGACCACTCTTCCCTGCAGGCATTGATCCAGCAATAGTCGACTGCCAAACCAAAAAATGCAGCCCGCAGAATGCTTCTGCAAGCCACTCCAATCTTAATATGCTGGAACTTATGGAAGAACAGGTGTGCAGCCAAATACGGAGGCAAAACAACCAACATCAGCAGAGTCAAGTATGCTATCGACAAGGACAACCACAAGATGCTTACCACTGCCTATCTTCATATTCATTGTCCTGCAAAGTGGATAGATTTAATTCATAAGAGTGAAGGGTGTGTGCATGACATCAAGGTAAGCGTGGTGACATGGCTTAAACCCCCAGACCAGTGGCTCAAAGTGAACACTGATGGAAGTGCACTCACTAACCCTGGTAGGCTGGGGGCTGGGGGCATTTTGAGAAACAAACATGGCAAACTGGTGATGGCTTTCACAACACCACTTGGAGTAGGAACAAACAACAAAGCTGAAATAGAGGCAACAATCTTTGGTTTAACTTGGGCACTTGAATTGGGATATAGGAACATAATATTGGAACTTGACTCTCAACTAGTAGTGCATTGGATCTTAAAGAAGGCAATCCCTCAATGGAGCATCATCACAAAGTTGGGGAGGCTGCAAAATCTCATCTCTCAAACCCAGAACTTCAAGTGCTTACATGTTTTCAGAGAAGCAAATTGGGTGGCTGATGCTCTTTCAAAACACAACCACAAGACAGCCACCCCACAAGTATACTTCAGCAGCCAACAAATGCCTAAGGAAGCAATCTCATACTATCATCTGGACCTTCTAGAGATGCCTAGCTTTAGGAGGAAGAAGACCAAAAATATTAAGGAACCTCCTTGATCACCTTTGCACCTTTTCAACTTAGCTATAATTTAAAATTATAGCTATTTTGAATAGGCTAGCTTAGATTTTTAGTTTTGTTTTTGTAAAGGGAGAGTCTCTCTTGTTTATGCTTCCTAGATACTTTGTAATGAGAGGAGTCCTCTCCTTAGGTTCTTAGTATTTTGGTTTCATCTTTTCTGTAAGGGGAGGAGTTGACTTCCTTTTTGGAAAGTTGACTCTAAACCATCTTAGGTTCAGAGGTTAGGTTTATGTCCCCCTCCTTGTATTTTATTTTTGTTATTAATGTTAAGGCCTGGGGGTGTTGCTCAGCCCCTACCCCTCCAAGGGTAATTCAAAAAAAAATAAAAAAATACCGAAAGCCAAATTGATTCTCTCTCTAACTTATCTCACTAGACCGAACACTCCCTAAAGTTACACTTAAAGAATGCGCCTAACGGCTAGTTCTGTAAGGCCAAACATGGCGCGTGAGCCCCGGCGGTAAATCTCAGACCGCCGGACCAGCCCCAGAAGGGGCACTAGGAGGAAAGGAAGCCAACCTTATTCAAATCCCCCACTAATTCATCGACCAACTCTGGGAAATTAAAATCTCAAGGCGCGATGAACAGTGAGGTTTCTCGAAGGGAAGAAGAGGGGAACAACAATAATATTTCCTCAGACTCAATCAGGTGTAATCGAGATTACCATAGTGAAAGGAATGATTCTAGTCAGTTAAACCTACAACATAATCAATTTTCAAGAAATACTGACCAACCAATCGAAAGAATTGAAGGTGGGGGCTCTGGGAATATCGCGAATAAAGCTCACGAAGGTAAAGAGCACATTCGATCATCTTCCAAACAAAATCGCGAGGAAATACTTACTGGGGTTGACTTACAAGGGGAAGTTGTTCATCTTACAGAAATTTCAAGCGAAATGGAACCAAAAATTGTCGATAACAAGAGCGCAGGTGTTCAAAATGACAGTAGAAAGAACAATGTTATAGGCGAAACATATGAGAGGATTAATACGGATCAAGGAATGAATTACAGTAACACCTCTATTGGTACAACTCATGGAGGTAATCAGAAGGATAATCGTAGACAGCTGATCGGGGAAAAGAACATCGATGAAGAAACACTTCTAGTGGAAGCTGGGGAAACAAGCTTAGCCTCTAAGCTTCCACACAACAAGGACTTAGTTCGTTAACAGGATACTATTGAAGTGGAGAGTTCAGCAAACTCTTCATTTGCATTCAATCCTAATGTTGCAAATGTTCAAGGACATAGCCATCAACAAACCTTCAAGGAGCAAGCAGGGGAGGCAAATCAAACAGGTAACCATACTAACTACAACTCTAATTTCAACGATACTAGTAATAATGTTAACAATGGCCATGAGCATGAAAATGCCATGGGAAAGTCAGCTGGTAGGAATAGTGTTCAGGAGCAGGGGGAGGTTAGCACCCAAAATGTGTAGCAATAGGAAAATGATTACTATGAGAAGGACAACATCAAAGGATACTTGGAGAGTAGAACTAGTAATCAAGGTAAGGGGTAAATAGTTAAGAGTGACAAGAAACAATGGGAGCAAAACAAGAACAATGAGGAAAGGTATCAGGAGTTGAATCAGCAGGAAAATCAGCAGGACAACAGTAGGCAAAACCTCTATCATAGAGAATTCCCTAAGATTTCTAGTAACTTTTAGAAACGAGGTCCTAATGGTCAAAATGCTAATAAAAATGTTCCTAACCTCAATACCAACTCCTCCAAAAATAATAAGAATATCCCAGCTTCGAAACAGGACCAGGTTCACAAACCTGCTCCTTATACTGTGGTCCAAACTTTGGCAACAAGACTGAGACACATACATGCTTCTCAAGCTCCAACTGTTGTGCTGAGAACTGTTCCCAGACAAACTACCAAGCAAGGACAGCCGGCTGTAATCTTTGATATGTATGACTAGATGAATACATTGACTGTGGATTGCAAGTATACTCTAGTGGGGAAGTTTAGTACTACCATGCCTAAGGTGGATCTTATAAGGAAGAGTTTTATACAACAAACTCAATTAAGTGGGGGCGTCAACATAGCACACTACAATGCAAAACATGTTTTTATTGATTTACAAAATGAGTTAGATTATAACACAGTCTGGACTCAGCAGAGAATGACTATTGAAGGAAAATTGATGAGGATACAAGCCTGGACACCTTTCTTTACACCTGAGGAGGAAACCCCTATAGTGCCTGTATGGATTTTGTTACCTGGATTACCTTTGCATTGCTACAAAAAACCTTTCCTTACTCCCTTGTTGGTATCAGTCGGCAAGGTTTTATATCTAGATACTGATTCTATTAAAAGGTCAAGGGCTGGAATGGGCAAAGTTAAGATGCAAATAGACTTGACTAAACCTAGACCTAGACATGTTTGGATAGGACTAGATCCTGAGGATGACACCATTGGAACCTGGCAGCCAGTGGAATATGAGAATGTTCCCCCATACTGTGAGTATTGTAGACATCAGGGGCATGATATTGAAGAATGTATATCCAAAATGAGGGATGAGGAGTATAGAGAGATAAAGGAAAAGGAAAGTGAGAAGAAAATCAAAAACAAAGATACCACCAAAGCAAGAGAACAGGAAGATAGACAGAACACCAACAAGGAGACTAGAGAATAACAACAACAGCAAGGTAAAGACAATAACAGGCAGAGGCAAACATAACAGCAAAATAAGAAGGAATGGCAAACTCAAAAAAGGAAAAATACAAAACAACAGGAGCATGCAACTTCAAAGACTATGTGGAAACCTACTGCTACAAACCAGACTACAAAAGATAACCAACAAGCAGGTATAACTACTATTTCTCAGCAATTATCTTTTACTAATCTGGAATTGCAGGAAGATCACAATGCACAAAGAGAGGACAGAGGAAACAAAGTTCAAAGGGTGGTAGAATCAACAAACAAGAAAATAAAAGAAAACACTGCAAGTAAGCAAGGCATGACAAGGCAAAAGGAAGGCAATAATAGAAATGCAGAATCTCCACAGCAGGAAACAAATCAGGAAAGGAACACAAGCCAAGGAAATCAAAACAAGGAACAAGTGAGAAGCGTAGCAGATCAGCAACAACTGAAGCAGCAAAAGGAAGGGATAAATAACAATTCAGGTATCATAGTTGAGAACCCAATAACTAGTGATTTATATCTCTGATAGTAGGTTGGTGGTAGCTGTTGGAGTGATGGAAGGGGGATGTCAGGAGAGCACAACTAATATGCATGAATGGGTAACCAAAGGGGGGAAACTACCTCATGAAGGGCATGAGGAGGAATAAACTGACCAAAACTCTGACTATAGAGACCATAATAGCAGGAGCAACAAAAGGAGAACATACAAAAAAGACAGGAAAAGGAACAACAAAAGAACAACAGACCTACAAGCAACAAGGAAATGCATAAGGGAATACAAAGTAGGGACACTGAAAACATCAAGTCCCAAATTAGGAACAACAGGGAGAAGGAGTTGGACAACAATGCTACTAAAGGTACTATAGAAAATACTCCAAGGAGCAGAAACAAGCCTAGCAAACATAAAAGAGATGCTGCTAAGATAATACTCAATAAACAACAAGAGACAGATAAGGAAAACCAACAGGGAAGGAGTGTGAATTCAGGAAAGGAGGTGGAGGTTGAGGACAATCAGCAGGGTAAGATCAACAATTTTGATAAGACTAAAATACTAACACCTCCTCCCAGAGCACCACCTGATAAAGAATATGGCAAATTCCAAGTCAATACTGCCCCCCTAATTGATGAATATGAGGTGATCAATTCAGAAGATGAAGTTGAAAGAAATGATCAATATGGGCAGGAATTTGAGGATGATGATGAGACTAGTGATGCTCTGATAAGAGCATTTAGTCCTCAAAATGATCAAGATTTGGAGGAGGAGATTCAACATGTGACTCAAACTCAAGGTTTATCTCCAAGAAGATTGAAACATGAGAAATTCCATTTCCAAAATCAGGACATTAAAACTGCCACTGCTGGCAGACCAAACACAAGGCTTTTCTCTTCTAGAGTTTCCCAATGATTAGTAAAATCATTTGGAATGTGAGGGGAATCAACACTCAGGGATTCATGGAAAGAATCAAAATGTTCAAGAGAATGTACACCTAGCCATTATTGCTATTCTAGAGCCTTTTGCAGATAGTAGTAATGTAATGAGCTTCAAGAATCAACTAGCCATGGACAATGCAATAGCCAACTGCAATGGTAAAATATGGCCTTTTTGGAATGGGGATGTTGACTGTGTAGTGAAAGATCAGGATGAGCAGCAAATTACCTGTGATTTCAGCCACAATGAACTTCAAAAACAATTCACCATGACCTTTGTCTATGCCAAATGTAAAGAGTACCTAAGAAGACCTCTATGGGACAAAATGCTCCAGCAAGCAGATATTGAGGACAAATCTTGGTGCTCAGTGGGGGATTATAATGTTATAACTTCCACTGAGGAAAAACTAGGGGGAATTCCTTACAATATCAGGAAAAGTCTGGACTTCATTGCCATTATAGAAGCCTGTGGTCTGATGTACATGGGATTTAGTGGCCAAAAGTTCACTTGGTCTAATCATAGAGGCATCAATTAAAGGATCTGGAAAAGGCTAGATAGAGGGTTCATAAATGATAAATGGCTTGAAACTATGCCTCAAACTACCATCACCCACCTTCCTTCTACTGGTTCTGATCATTGTCTTTTGTTATTGGAGATCATTAACAATGAGGGGAGCCATACCAAGTATTTCAAATTCCTTAATTGTTGGGTGGATAGCCCTAACTTTTTAGGAACTGTGAAATCTTGTTGGGAAAGGGTGGTGAATGGAAATAGTATGTGGAGATTTCACCATAAGATGAAAAGGCTCTCTAATACTCTGAGTAATTGGTCCAAAGAGGAATTTGGGGATATTTTCAAGAATGTTAAAGAGTTTGAAGGAAAAGTTAAAGATGCTGAGGAAACTTTGATTCAAAACAATAGTGTTACCAACAGAGAAAGTCTACATGAAATCAATGCCCAATATATTAGATATCTCAAGTTGGAGGATGCTATTATGAAAAATAAATCTCATTTACACTGGTTCAAGGAAGGGGATACTAATTCTAAATTCTTCCATTCCTGGATAAGGGGTAGAAGGAGAAGGCTTTTCATTCACATAATCCATGATAAAGGTGAATGGATACAAGGAGATGAAAACATAGGAGAGGCTGGCTGTGAGTACTTTCAAGAGTTGTTTACAGGGGAGAGCAAAAGTATCAATGAGACAAACCTAGAGTACATCCATAGAATAGTAAATCAAGAGCAAAATGACAGACTTACTTCTCAACCTACTATGTCTGAGCTTCAAGAAGTGGTTTTTTCTATGAACCCCAATTCTATAGCAGGGTCTGATGGTATAAATGGGTTTTTCTTTCCAAAATGTTGGCACATTATCAATAAAGACTTGATGGTGGGGGGTGCTAGCTTTTTTCAGTGGCCAAGAAATCCCCAAGTACTTTTCTCACTCTTGTATAATACTTCTACCTAAGGTGAATAATCCTAACAAACTGAAAGAGTTCAGGCCTATTAGTCTGAGCAATTTCATTAGTAAAATCATCTCCAAACTGTTGAGTACAAGATTGAGTCCTATTCTCCCTAACTTGATCTCTCTCAACCAGTCTGGTTTTGTCAAGGGTAGAAGTATAACTGAAAATATCATGCTGGCACAGGAAATCACTCATCAGATTAGAAAGCCAAACATAGGTAGCAATGTCATTATCAAGCTTGACATGGCTAAGGCCTATGACAGAGTTTCTTGGGCTTACATATGCTTGGTCTTAAGTAAGATGGGTTTTTAGGAAACTTTCTTTGATATGGTGTGGAGAACCATGGCTAATAATTGGTACTCTATCATAATTAATGGAAGAAGATTTGGATTTTTCCAATCCTCTAGGGGCCTCAAGCAAGGAGACCCCCTTTCCCCTGCCCTATTTTTTGTAGGTGCACAGATGCTTTCAAGATCTTTAAATGGTCTCCATAATCATCAAAATTACCATGGCTTTGTCATGGAAAGAAGGGGACCCCAAGTGAACCATCTGAGTTTTGCAGATGACACCATCTTGTTTACTTCAGGAAGGGTTAAGTCTCTCCAACTCATCATGCAGACTCTCACAACATATGAGGATACTTCTGGACAGTTGATTAATTGTGAGAAAAGTCACTTTATGGTCCACCAAAATGTTTTTGACAGCACAAAGGAAAGAATTAAAAGGATCACTGGGTTCAAACAGAAACAGGGTATTACCACTTATCTGGGGTGTCCACTCTTAGTGGGTAGGCCCAGGATTTCATACTTCTCTCACCTTGTCTCTAAAGTTATTTGTAGGATTACAGGGTGGTAAACCAAGCAACTAAACTATGGAGGCAGGGCTGTGTTGATTAAGCATGTTCTTCAAGCCTTGCCATTCATCTAATTTCAGCTATCACCCCCTGCCACTGTAATTAAGCAAATACAAATGTTGATGGCAGACATCTTCTGTGGATGGAAGAGTGACAAAAGAAGTATCATTGGGCCTCCTGGAAGAACCTCAGCTATCCTATTGAGGAAGGAGAGGTGGGAATGAAAAATCTGAAGGATGTGTGCTTAGCTTTCCAATATAAATAGTGGTGGATCTTTAGAGCTAAGCACACACTGTGGGGAGAATTCATCAAAGCCAAATACTACCAAAGATCAAATCCTATCTGCAAGCAATGGGATTTTGGGGATTCACTGAATTGGAAACACATGATGCACAACAAATGTAATATTGAACAACACATTCAATGGTAGCTGAACTCAGGGAATTGCTCATTTTGGTGACAACTGCTTATTGATCTCATTAGATGCGCTATGATGAGTGGAGTCTACCCCTTTGCTTTTTTACTCTAAATTCTTCTTCGGTTTCGATGAAATTGAGTTTGGATTTTCGGGCAATTTTGGTGAACTCCTCTAAAAATTTGACTGGGCAGATCTCTCAATTTGTAAGATAGTTTCATTTGATTTTTCAATCATAGATAGTTCATGTGGTGTAGAGGCCATTCCATCGATTGGAACTAGTTGAATCACTCTAGCTTTTGCTAGGGAAATTATTTCGTTCGCCCACTGTGACTCCTCTTCAGAGAGATGAACAGTCATCCCTGTGTTGAAGTTCAAATTAGAGGAGTTGTGGATTGATTTAGATGGTTATTCTTGTTGGAGAGCACCGTCTCCACCAGAGCGACATTTTCGCTTTAGGCCGGCGGTCGTCTGACCATCGCCGGTGGCACAGAGGCCATTCCGATGGAACTGTGTTAAGAGCGTTCCTAGTGATCGTTCGAGAATCTGGGAGCGCTTTTTTTAGAGAGAGAGAGTAGAGAGAAAAATTTTAAAATGAGAAAAGGATTTTTAGTTTTTTTTAGGTTTTAGATTTCGGGGTTTAGGATTTTTGGTTTAAAAAAACCATTTATTTTTAATGTTTCGGTTTAGGTATTTTGGGCTTAATGTTTTGGGTTAATGGTTTATGGTAAAGGTTAGGGTTAGGGTTAGGGTTAGGTTTTAGTTTTTTTTTAGGTTTTAGGAATTGTGGTTTAGGATTTGAGGTGTAAAATCTTTGGTTTAGTGTTTGATGTTTGGGTTTTCGTATTTTGGACTTAGGATTTGTTTGTTTTAGGGTTTTGGGTTTTGGGTATAGGGTTAGAGTTAGGGTTAGGATTAGGATTAGGGTGTATATTTTTTTTAGGTTTTATGGTTTATAGTTTAGCATTTGAGGTTTAAAATCTATGGTTTCGTATTTAATATTTGGGTTTTGGTATTTTGGGCTTAGTGTTTCGAGTTTAGGGTTTAGGGTTTAGGGTTAGGGTTAGGGTTAAGGTTAGGGTTAGGGTTAGGGTTAGGGTTAGGGTTTTGGGTTTTCTTAGGTTTTTGGGTTTAGGGTTTAGCATTTAAGATTTAATATAAATGGTTTAGTGTTTAGTGTTATGATTTTTGTATATTGGGCTTGGTGTTTAGGATTTATGGTAGGGTTAGGGTTAGGGTTAGGGTTTATGTTTTTTTTTATGTTTTTGGGTTTGGGTGTAAGGATTTGAGTTGTAATATCTATGGTTTATTATTCAATGTTAGGGTTTTGGTATTTTGGGATTTGGGCTTAGGGTTTAGAGTTTAGGGTTTAGGGTTAGGGTTAAGGATAGAGTTAGGGTTAGGGTTAGGGTTAGGTTTTAGTGTTTTTTTTTTTGGTTTTACGTTTTCGGGTTTATAATTTTCAGTTTAAAATCTATTGTTTAGTGTTTAATGTTTGGGTTTTGATATTTTATGTTTGAGGTTTTGGGTTAATTGTTTAGGGTTTGGATTAGGGTTAAGGCTTAGGGTTTTTTAGATTTTAGGGTTTGTGGTTTAGGATTTGAGGTTTAAAATTTATGGTTTAGTGTTTAATGTCTGGGTTTTGGTATTATGTACTTAGGTTTTTTTTGGACTTAGGGTTTAAGGTTAAGGTGTAGATTTATTTTTTAACATGGTTCAGGGTTTAGCATTTGAGATTTAAAATCTGTTGTTTAGTATTTAATGATGGGTTTTGGTATTTTGGGCTTTGGGTTTTGGGTTTATGGTTTAGAGTTAGGATTAGGGTTAAGGTTAGGGTTAGTTTAAGGGTTAGGGTTTTGCGTTCTTTTAGATTTTTGGGTTTAAGGTGTATAATTTGAGGTTTAGTATCAATGGTTTAGTGTTTATTGTTTGGGTTTTGGTATTTTAGATTTGGGGTCTAAGGTTTATGATACCCTAAACCCTAAACCCTAAGTCTATAATATGAAAACCCAAACATTAGACAATAAACCATAGATTTTAAACCTCAAATCCTAAACCACAAACCCTAAAGCCTAAAAAAACATAAACCATAACTCTAACACTAACCCTAACCTTAACCCTAACCCTAAACCTAACCATTAAACACAAAACCATAGATTTAAACCATAATGCTAAACCCCAAAACCTAAAACCTAAAAAACCCTAACCCTAACCCTAACACGAACCCTAGCCCTAACCCTATCCTTAACTCTAACCCGTACCCTAAACCCAAACCCAAAGCGTAATATACAAGAACCCTAACATTAAACACTAAACCATAGATATTACAACTCAAATTCTTAACCCCAAACCCTAAAACCTAAAAAACAACCTAAACCCAACCCTAACCCTACCATAAATCCTAAACCCGAGCCAAATTACCAAAACCCAAACATTAAGCACTAAACCATTGATATTAAACCTCAAATCCTAAAATCTAAACTCAAAAACCTTTAAAAAAATTAACCCTAACCCTAACCCTAACCTTAACCCTAACCCTAACTCTAAACCATAAACCCAAAACCCTCAGCCAAAAATATCAAAACCAAAACATTAAATACTAAACCATAGATATTAAACTTTAAATGCTAAACCCTGAACCATAAAACCTAAAAAAAAACATACACACTAACCCTAATCCTAAACCTAATCCTAATCCCAACACTAAACCTAACCCTATTCTTAACCATAACCCTAAACCCTATACCCTAAACTCATAGCCAAAAGTACCAAAACCCTAACGTTAAACACTAAACCATAAATATTACAACTCAAATCTTTAAACTCAAACCCTAAAACCTAAAACAACCTAAACCCTAACCCTAACCCTAACAATAACTATTACCCTAATTCTACCATAAACCCTAAACACTTAGCCCAAAATACCAAAACTTAAACAATAAACACTAAATCATTGACATTAAACCTCAAATTCTGCACCCTAAACCCAAAAATCTAAAAGAACTCAAACCCTAACACTAACCCTAACCCTAACTTTAACCCTAACCCTAAACCCAAAACCCTAAACCGAAAATACCAAAACCCTAACATTAAATAGTAAACAATAGATTTTAATATTCAAATGATAAACCCTGAATAATTTTTAAAAAGAACGTACACCCTAACCCTAAACCCTTAGTCCAAAGAAAAGCTAAGTCCAAAGTATGAAAACAAGACATTAAACACTAGACCATAGATTTTAAACCTCAAATCCTAAACCACAAACCCTAAAATCTAAAAAAAAACTAAATCCTAACCCTAACATAAACCCTAACCCTAACCCTAAGACAAACCCTGACCTAACCCTATCCTTAACCCTAACCCTAAACCCTTAACCCTTAACCCAATGACCAAAATACCAAAACCCTAACATTGAACACTAAACCATAGATATTACAACTCAAGTTTTTAACCCAAACCCTAAAACGTAAAAAACAACTTAAACCCTAACCTTAACCCTAACCTTAACCCTAACCCTTACCCTAAACCATTAACCCAAAACCCCATGACCAAAATACCAAAACCCAAATATTAAACACTAAACCATAGATTTTAAACAAAAAATCCTAAACCCCAAGACTTAAAACCTATAAAAAAAAAACTAAACCCTAACCCTAACCCTATCGCTAATGTGACAACCCGAAAACAACTATGCTAAGTAACGCCTAAACGTACCTAGAATGCCTAGGTTAGACCGGGTTCACACGGCTTGATGCGCGTGGAACCATACCTCTAAACCTGTGCACCAGCCAAGCCAACCAACTTGGTGAGTTAGTTGAGCTAGGAAGAGTTGGTTCCAGCCATTTAGTGTACCCGAATACTAGGATTCACCCGAATGAGTCTTAACCGGACGTAGAGGGTTAGTCCTAGGTTTTAAGGGTTCTAAGGTATAAAGGTAATTTTGGGGCTAGGGGTAGTATAGTAATTACCCTAGGCTGATATTTAATTAATGAAATAAATATATTAATTAGTAAAAATAAGTCAAATCTCGGTGGTCAAACCCGAGATTGAACTTACCTCCACACTCGTGTTTGAGCCGAGTTGGAGGCATAAGGTGGCTTGAATTAATTGATTTAAAATTAATTAAAATAAGGAGGGGCATTATGATAACTTAATATATAATTATAATCTGATTTTATAATTAAATTTTGTAGAATAAGTCAACAACAATTCCCACAAAAAGGGGCGCACAACTCCCACTAGGAGTGCGCTTCTTGCCCACTCTTAATTATTTAATTTACTTCTAAAAATGATTTCAGCCTTATCCACACTTCAAAAATAGAATATAAACGTAAAACTCACTATTCTAAAAGTGTTCTTGGCTGTATCCATCAAAAAACAAAAGGGAGAATTCGTACGGCTAAGTGTTTTAAGTAAAGAAGTTCACTTGCAAACAAGAATCAAATCTCGAAAGAAAGGTTTGTGTGTGGGATGGGGCGTGTGGGTGTGGCTCGTTGTCAAGGCTTAAAAGGTATGGGTTTTCTTCTCTCTTGGTCCCTTTCCCAAGAGTCCCCTAAGGTTCAGTTTAAATCCAATCTAAAAACTAAGGTTGTCCCCCATTGCATGCCCCTGTCATTAGATCCTATGAACGAATTGATGCATTCGTTGGTATGACTTCTGGTAGATGATTTTAGGAATGATTTTGGTTGTGTGTAATGTATGTTACGGGCTATTTATGATTTTTTATGTACGTCCGAATGTTGAATGTCATATGTGCACAAAACATGTTGTTTTCCGTAATTGTATTGTTACTGTTAACTTGAAGAAAATGGTGAATCGTGTGCTATGCAATGTTGTGTGTTTAACATGCAAAAGAAATCGTGATGTTCATGAATAAGAAAGTGAAAGTAAAGTCCTTAATGAATTGGTCAAAATAATATGTAAAACTATGAGTTAAACGCCTAGGCAAAATGTAAGAAAGTGAATTAAAACTTTATGTTAAATGAATATGGTTTCGGCTAGTCACTAATGTATATGAAGAGGAATAGTTGCTGCCATTTAGAGTGAATCTCGAAATTCTTAATGTCCTAATACTAAGAGGTTAAGCCTTAAAATAAAAGAAAAGAAATAGGGTGAGAGAGGGGATTCGAAGTTGGGCAGGTTGAAAGAATCTTGGAATTAAAAGAAAAAGAAAATAGTGAGGGAAGGGGGATTCGAACTTGGCTCCTTGGCCAAGGGTGTGAGATACATAAATCTCACACCAAAATAAAGTAATAAAAGATGAGGCCACTGGGATTCGATCCCAGATCCTCTTGGCCGAATTTAGGAAGACACTTAACACTCTAAATAATTAAAAATAAGGTGTTGCCCAAGGGATTCGAACATGGGTCCTCTTAGCCAAATTTATGGAGACACTTAACACTTTAAATAATTAAAAATAAAGTGCTGCCCAAGGGATTCGAACATCGGTCCTCTTGGCCGAATTTATGGAGACCCTTAACACTTTAAATAATTAAAAATAAAGTTCTGCCCAAGGGATTCGAACATGGGTTCTCTTGGCCGAATTTATGGAGACACTTAACACTTTAAATAATTAAAAATAAAGTGCTGCCCAAGGGATTCTGTAACGACCTGCTTAGTCGTTTTGAGCAGCAGATTTTATTTCTGGAAAACTGTCTGAGACGACGTATCCAACGACGGACCGTCATGGGCACGGCGGACCGTCGAGGGTGTCTCGTTCCAAACACTTGGAATTCTTATATTTGAGTGCTGAAATTGACTCTCTGAACTCTGTGACGGACCTGCAGGACGGACCGTCAAAGACATGACGGACCGTTGTGAGGTTCCGTTTCAAAACACTTCAACTCTTGAGAATTGGGTACTGAGAGCAATTCTCTGAAGTCTGTGACGGACCTGCAGGACGGACCGTCACAGACATGACGGACCGTTGTGAGGTTCCGTTTCAAAACACTTCAACTCTTGAGAATTGGGTACTGAGAGCAATTCTCTGTCCGTCGTGACGGAAGTGCAGGACGGACCGTCGTAGGCACGACGGACCGTCACAGGTTGCGTAATCCCAGTCTGGGTCAAATTTCTGGGTAAGTTTTAAAGGGGAGTTTTGGACTATTCTTGCTATAATTATAAATTTTAGTGGGTCAATGTTAAAAACTCAAATCCTTGGGGGTGTAAAGGAGATGACCTTGAGTTACTTAGTGGGTGGTTTCCTCATCTTTTATACCTAATTATATGCTAAATTAGGGAAAAGAGAGAGAGTTTGGAAGAAGAAAAAAAAATAGAGAGAAGAAGGAGAGAAAGAAACGATCTATAGAGAGAGACAACCAAGAGGAAACAAAAAGCTTGAGAGATTGCTTGCTTGATCAAGAATCCTTGGTGAAGGTAGGTTATGGTTTGATACTATTCGTAGTAAACTCTTAATAGTGAATGATATGTATTGGTAGTATTGTAAACCCTTCTATATGCTTAATCTTATGCTTGCATGAATGTGATTATGTGATTGTGATAAAATAAGCTTAATGAAGCTTTGAATCCAAAATCTTGAAGAAACCCTAATTCACCTTGTTATTGATGATGCCTTGGTATAAAAGAAGGCTTGATGAACTAAAGTAATGAGATTGATGATGCCTTGGTATAAAGAAGGCTTGATGAATTGTTAGAATTAGGGGATCGGAGTGTCACGTTCCGACACATAGTATTAGTGGGTCGGGTGTCACGAACCGACACGACAGTAGGGAATTAGGGGATCGGAGTGTCACGTTCCGACACATAGAATTAGGGGATCGGAGTGTCACGTTCCGACACATAGTATTAGTGGGTCGGGTGTCACGAACCGACACATAGAATTAGGGGATCGGAGTGTCACGTTCCGACACGTAGAATTAGGGGATCGGAGTGTCACGTTCCGACACATAGTATTAGTGGGTCGGGTGTCACGAACCGACACATAGAATTAGGGGATCGGAGTGTCACGTTCCGACACATAGAATTAGGGGATCGGAGTGTCACGTTCCGACACATAGTATTAGTGGATCGGGTGTCACGAACCGACACGTAGAATTAGGGGATCGGAGTGTCACGTTCCGACACATAGAATTAGGGGATCGGAGTGTCACGTTCCGACACATAGTATTAAGGGATCGGGTGTCACGAACCGACACGTAGAATTAAGGGATCGGAGTGTCACGTTCCGACACATAGTAGTAGGGGATCGGAGTGTCACGTACCGACACAAGAGGAAGAAAGATAATAAATCTTGAGAGATGTTTATATACTCAATGTAATGAACCTAATTCCCAAATGAGTGTGGTATTGAGGCTTGAGTCCTCATGGATGAACTTGGTAGTACTTATTGATGATTATAGTACTTGTTACTACATGTTGAGTATTGTAGTTGATTTATGATATGAACTGATATATACTGTTTTCTATTTTGAGTTGGCCGATGATACCTACTCAGTACTTGTGTTTGTACTGACCCCCTACTTGTTGTTTCTTTCTTTGTTATTTGGGGAATGCAGCAAACGTACCGTCGTCTTCAACTCAGCAGCACTTCTAGCCAGTCGTCACTACACCGGATTTCAGGGTGAGCTAATGCTTCTAGCTTGGACTGGATCTTCTCTTCAATGTCTTGATGCCTTGAACTTCCGGCATGGACTAGCCTTTTATTTATTTTAGCTTCTTAGATACTTCTAGATTTGTAACTTGAGGATAGATGTTCTTGTGATGATGACTTCCAGATTTGGGGATAATGAGTTTTAAGTCTTCCGCTTTGTATTTTTGTTCAATATGTTGGAGTTTTAGATTGGTTGGTTCGCTCACATAGTAGGATAAGTGTGGGTGCCACTCGCGGCTAGATTTTGGGTCGTGACAAACATAGATAATGCACTAGTCCCAAGGTTTTATACAATAAATATATGCCTATATGCAAGTTGGATCTTTCTTTAAGGCTTTCAAAATCTCTATCATCAATGATCACCTGTAAGGGTCATCTCGAACATTCCCTACGATAGAAACAAATATCGCTAAGCATAAAGCTTAGTAGTGTAAAAACTATAGATCTGGCGCCCTTAGATTCACCAAGTCATCATTCTCAAATTAAGGGAACATAATTGAAATATAATCAGTAAATCATGTAAACAATATACAAAGAGTATCAAGTTGGATAATTAAAGCTCCAAATGTCAATAATGTTTACATCAATATTTTCCAAGAGGTTAAATAACAAGACTCTCCCAATATATACATCATGTCTTCAAACCAAGCACGAGTTAAAACAAGAAGGGTCGATGCCCTGTATCAAGAAGGGTCAAAGCCCAATAATCAACAGAACCAAGAACCATATTAAAAATGGCTTTCTAGGTCGTACTTAAAACGGAAAACTCCCATAATTAAGATGAAATAAAAATCCAGATTCAAGATGGCCAATGATCCAAATCAAGAAGCATGCCAATAGTGACAAAGTTACAGCCACACGAAGGATAAAGTCCCGACAAGAATGCCAAGTGATCAAACAATCTGTAAAAGTGGGCGAGTTACACAAGAGTCTTTAACATCACGAATGACAACAACACGACAATGCAAAGTGACAAGAGGTAAACAAGGTACCAAGATAATATTTCAGATATACCAGCAGGTAAAAATAGTACAAGTACAAGTTCATACACAAACCTCAACTTTAGCAAAGAAACAGTCCAACAGGACTTCAACAGTTCAAACCCTAGACCAACCAACATATGAAGGTCCTCAACTTGTTCACGAGTATATAAAACCTTAAAAATACAATTAAATAACTTATTTAATTCCTAGTATCTCAATAATGTCTAAGTAAAACATGATAATAATCACAAGTAAGCCTAGCCTGTACAAATACGATTAAGCTCGCAAAACAGCGATTCTGTCTAACAAAAGTACTTCATGTCGTAACTTAGTTTTGAAACAGGAAACGACAAAACTGTTCTTTAAATCCTTCATAAAAGATGTAGGTACATATATTAATCTTGCAAATAATCAAGAATCACCTCAAAATACATTTTTTTACAAAAGATATAATAAAAATACTAACAGTTAAACATACATGATTTCTAATTCGAGAAGTTGGACAGAACATGTCCTATGTTGCGTCCCATATTCCGAATCCATAACAGCAAAATTTACGAATTATCTTTTCAAATCATATTTACTCACTGTAAACAAAGTTATATTGAATGATATATGATTAAACTACCAAACACAACCCAGTATTGAAATAAATTCTTATCACTTACCAAGATGAAGTGTGTGTGTGTTGGATTCAAGCCAAAAGAACCTAGTTTTTCTTTTGATGTTGAAGAACAATTTTTTTCTAATGTATAATGTTCTTAGACTTGAGGGAAAACGAATTCAATCAAACGGGAGTATAAAAATATATAGCTAGAAATGTGATCCTCATCACATGTACACATGTCCTTCATAGGTGCTGCCCAAATAAAAGTAGGTTGCCCAAAAAGCATACACATATAACTATATGTATATACCTGATTCCATAACTTCCAATTCATATATAATTCTAATAAGTCAATTTACATAAATACCCCCATATAATACCTTAAATTACGATAACAATTTATGTTAAGCACGTTTTCAATTATTACAAAATCTCAAGTTCCCAAAATGAGAATAAAACACCTTATATTAACTAAGCAATGATGTATCGACATGTAAATCATGGTCTAGTAGCTTAGTGTTTTACTCTAATCCTCTCCGAGAACGACAACGCCGGTCACGTCTAGGGATACTTCCCGAATGTGACACTAAAGTAGCAACACCGATTGAAACTTCAAGAAACATCAAAAGGTCAAAGGGTATTTCATTGAAAAGTTAATTTAACTTTTCTGGGTCTCACACAATGAAGAAACATGAAATATTCTTTCATTCGCCCATTGATCGCTAGACACACCTGGTATGAAACACGTGCTATTTTGTTTACACCTTAAATTGATGTATGTGTCTTATTTTATTGATTATTCAACATCGTACAAACCTTGGTCTAAGCATCTCTGAATGTTTAACTATAGTTTCTCTCTTCAATGATCTTTAAGCTCATTTCTTGGAGAAAATTTTGTCTGGATCATAAAACAAGTCGTAAAATGGTGGTGAAATTTATCTCTTCACGTTCCCCTACGTAACAGGCGATTCCTCGTGTGAGAGAGTCAATCTCGTGACTTGTTCGATACATTATATATCTTATATATTATCACCTGCATATTACATTTGAACATAAATTCAACAGTTTTACATAAAATAGAATATCATAACAATAAAGTCAGTTTACAATACTGAAATATCATCATACTCTACGTTAACCTAGAGCCTTAACATGTTTTTCAAACAAGTCTCTAGCGATGGTATTTCTAAAAGAAATCAACTATCATTTCACATGCATAAATGTGTTGTGAAGTTATTTCTCCACTTACAACTACGTCTTTCAAAAAGTTATACTTGATGCCTATCAGATTTGTTCTTCTATGATACTTAGGATCCTTTATGTACACGATAGTTGCTTGACTATCATAATGTAGAAATATTGGACCCTCAGAATTCTTTGTAATATTCAAATTTTCAAAGAATCTCTTTGATCAAACAACTTTTTGTAATGCAGACACACATGCCAAAAATTCAGATTCCATGGTTGAAAGTGATGTGCAAGTTTGCTTCTTACTTTTCCATGAAATAGTACCACCATTTAATAAGAAAGCAAAATCGGATGTTGATTATTTTATCATCTCGGTCACCAGCCCAATCATATATATATATAACCTTTTATGAATAATTCACATCCACTATAACACAATGTTTGATCTGTAGTTCTCTTCAGATATCAGAATATTCTCTTTACTCCTTTCCAGTTATCTTTTCTAATATTGAATTGATATCTGCTAACTAGACTCACAGCATAACAAATGTCTGGGCAAGTACACATCATAGAAAACTTCAAACTCCCGACCACACTAGAATAAGGAACTCGAGACATGTTTTTCTATTGATTCATCCGATTTACGTTTAACTTTAAGAATTCATATATTCCCAATAGCTTAATGTTCCTTAGGAAGGTCAACAAGATTCCAGACTTTGTTGGTTTTCATAGACTCTAATTCTTCTTTCATCGCTTTTAACCATTCATCCTTTTTAGGGCTTGATAAAGCCTCCATTATAAAATTATGTTCATCCAAATCCCTAGGAGATACCAAGAAAACAAAATCCTCAATTTCATAAGTATGATTATGTACACCTTGTCTTGTACTTTTACAGATTTGAAGTTCAGATTCCTCTACATGATTTTGGGATTCATAACTCCCACTTGGACCAGGAATCATTTCTTGATTCATTGAATTATCAAGTATGTTTGACAACATTATCTGATATTCTGAATTAAACATTTCATACAAAGGTTGGTATTCATAACTCCCACTTGGTCCAGGAATCATTTATTGATCCATTGAATTATCAAGTATGTTTGACAACATTATCTTATCTTCTAAATTCAACATTTCGTACAGAGGTTCAACTTCATTCATATATCTTTTAAAGCACTCAAGTACTTTAATGAAGTATGAAGCACCAGACTTTTCTTTTACATTCATTGGACAACAAATATTAATTGAAGTGGGAATTCAGCTCTCTTAGCCTCTCAAGTAGTTTACGCGTAATCTTTCCAACAAGACGATTTTCATAAGTTGGCATTTCAATTTTGGTGAAAGAACCTAAATGCCCTTCTTTTGCAAACTTTTTCATTCAATCTTTCCCTATGTGACCTATTCTAGCATGTCATGTCTTTTATTGACATATAATTAGGCAAGAATTTTAATAATTATGCATGTGACATACACATTCAAGCAAATCAATTCTCATAAAGGTTTCGTATTTAAATGTAAAATCCAAAACACACTTAAGCATTCATTCATCATTTACGAATTAAATATTTAAGCAATATTTGAAATTAACTTCTTAATGTGTACATTAATTTATTTTAGACTATAATCACACAGATTTGCATGTCTTATTATTAAACACCATATAGTATTATGCAATAGAATAATCATTCACTCATCCAAAATAAAAGAGAATAAAACTCAAAAAATTCATATTAAAGCACAATTAAAGATGTTCACTTCATAGTTTGATAAAAAATATTACAATAATTAAAAAAAAAGTGTTATGCTAAAAAAGGGAGTATGTGGATACACCGTGGGTAAAGATTTACCCACTTAACTCCTATTTTTACATAGTATTTCCATAATTCTTTATTATCCCCAATTTCACTTATAACTTGATTTACTTCATTCTTCCAGTATTCTGGCAAGGAATAATGCAAAACATCGTACACTTCCCTCTTCGTAAATTGAAGGTCACTTTCATTAAGTTTTTTAAAAATTTTGACAAAGATCTGGAGGAATCCTATTAAACAACAAAGGGGATCCATCTTCAAAGATTTAAACTCGCTTAGATCTTTTTCTCTTTTTATTCGAATGATCCTTTCATTCCTTAACATACTTTGTGTCTCTTTTGGGACACCAGTCCGTACGACTTCTCTCCCTTGGAAACAAATCTTACGGCGGGGTACTCTTCGACCTCGTCTTTTGCTCAACTTTGAGAACTGCCACTTGAGTAATTTGAGCATGTTCTGTTTCAGCCATATCTGAAATTGGAACAAAAAGAAATATGGTTAATCCATTTAATGTGACAACATATATCACAAATTTCTCAGAAAAGGCAATCAACTATTTAACGAACATTAGGACTAAACGAGTACACAAGACTAATAAGATCCTAAAGATGACACATATAAAAATGATCCTCAATAGGACTCTAATCTCAATCCAATTTTTTTTTTAAAAAACGTTTTTATTAACCCAGCTTAAAAAGTTAATATCTCACTCATTTTAAGTCTGTTTCTCTATTATAATATATTTTTGGAAAGCTTAAAACGAGCATATCATAACAAATACAAGTTTTCACCCAAAAACTTCACGACAAATTTCCAAATTTCTCCAGTCAGGTGCAGTTTTTTGAAAAAACTGTCAAAAAATAGCTAATTTTTAAACAATTCGTATCTTACTTGTTTTAATTCCGTTTCTCTATTATAATATATTTTCGGAAAGCTATGCACAAGAAGATTATGAAAAAATAAGTTTCGCCAAAAATATCTTCCAACCAATTTTCGGATCGTTATTAACCAGTCGCAGTATTATTTTTCTTAAAAAATGCAGAATTATTTTCTTAGAAGGACAAGTAATCCTATCTATTTTCAAATAGGATTCTTAATTTTATTTCCCATATTATCAATCCATAAATAAACGTAAAAAAAATTAAACTTCTTAAAAAAAATTATATTCACTGATTTTCAAAAAAAATAGACTCAATTTTAATTTCTTATCAATATACAAAGTGAATAGTCAAGAATGCAACACATAATGAGATTAATAACAATGACTCTGATACCATTATACGAATATTAATAGGAATCAACAATAGATGTGTACCTTGTACTTCATAGCGAAAGTCGTCGATCTGCTTCTTTGACAGGTTGGTGCTGAAATCCATCATTGAATCACTAGGAAACAAAGATTTTGTTCACAAACTAGAAGTCTATTTTTTGTGTGCTGATGAATCTGCCGGAGAAACTCAATACTTTTATTTCTAGACTGAATGCTTGGTTTCTGATTTTCTGTTTCACAAGTTTTCCTCTCTCTTTTAACGTTTAACGTTCCATTTCTCACGTCTCACGTCTCTTAAAAAATGCTCCTACTAGGAGTCTTTTACAGAGGAGTTGAACACTTACATTGTAATTGTTCAATCTTATCATTTAAAGGATTATCCTAATTAATTACCTAATTAATTAATTGGATAAATCATTAAAACAGATTGGGCCGGGTCGGGTCGGGTCGGTCAACATCGGCGATCCACGACCCAAAACTTACAATAAATACTAAAATAAATAAATAATATACTTAACTAACATAAAAATGAATATATATATATATATATATATATATATATATACACACACACACACTATCAACGGACAATGACTCGTGAGAAAATTAAAATACTACACATATATATAGTTAACTAATATACAAATGAATACATTCAATTAGATTATATCTATGTAAAAATACATGTATATTAACCAATAGGCAATGACTAATTGAGAAAGATGTGGAACAAATAAGATAAATAATATATGAATTGGAATGAAATTTGAAAAAAATAAGGTTGATTTGAAAGAGAAAGCAGTGGAGATGATAGATAAGGAATAGTGACCATAAAACATGTCTGAAAATAAATGAGTAAACATGTAGTAGCATATTTGCTATTTAATATTTAAATAAATCCATAATAAATAAATAAAATATAATATAGCTATGTGCGTTAAATATAAAACAAAGTCTGCCATATTATGAGAAGATTTGGCTTCATAGAGAGAGTTATTGATATGGTGTGGAGGTTAATTTCCAGCAATTGGTATACAATGTTAGTAAATAGAAATTCATATGGATTTTTCCACTCGACAAGAGGGATAAAACAAGGAGACCTGTTGTCCCAAACTTTGTTCGTAATCATTGCAGAGTTGTTGACAAGAAGTTTAAATAAATTAAACGGGGAAGCAAACTTCATAGGTTACGGAATGTCAAAGTGGAGTGCAATAATAAATCATTTGTCATATGCGGATCATACAATATTATTTTGTTTAGGGAACAAAGGGTTGATCAAGAAGATTATGAGGGTGTTGAACAATTGTGAACACATATCAGGCCAGACAAAAAGTTATGTTTCTTTGCATGATAAGGTGCCTATTGTGGTGAAGAATCTAATTAGAAAGGTCACGGGGATCTCTATTGATAATTTTTGTTCACATAATTGGGGTCCAATTGGGAGGACGAAAATAAGTCACTTTGAGGACGTGATCACAAAAGTGAATAAAAGGGTAATGATGTGGCATAGCAAATTGTTAACGTATGGGGGAAGATTACTGCTAGTAAATAATATTCTACAATTGTCACCCATATACATACTTGATGTCTGCGATGAATCCTCCAAAAGGGGTGATAATCAAATGCAAAAAACTATGGAAAAATTCTTTTAGATTAGGGCAGGCGGTATTAAAGGGAGACATTGGCTGCCATGGGAGGATTTATGTCTACCAAAGGAGGAAGGTGGTGTAGGCTTTTGATTGTTACACGTTGTGGCTGATTCATCATCGGAATTTTTATGGTCTCACTACATATGTAACAAGTACTGTAAGAAGAAGCATCCGGTTGTGACTTATTGAACAGGGACCTCACATGTGTGGAGAAAAATGATCAGTATTAGAGAAGATGTCGCACATAATATTTGGTGGCAGCTTAAGATAGGTGACGCAAGATTTTGATTTGACAACTGGACGAAACAAGGGGCAGTATATTATGTGGAGGAACAAAGTCGAGGGGATGAGGAGATGGAAGTAAAAGAATTTATAACTGAAGGAAGGTTGAATAGTAATAAACTGAGGCAGTATATATCTAAGGATATGGAGGATTATATAACTGGAAGCATTAGTCCAAAGTTAACAAGGGAGGGTAGGATAAGGTTTGGTGGATGGGAAATACCCATGGAGTTTTCAATGTGAAATCGGATTGGGAGATACTGAGACGTAAAAGAGAGGAACATGAGGTTTATAAGAAATATGGAATAAAGGGATTCCATTCAAGATAAAAACAAATATGTGGAGGACATGGAAGGGAAGAATACCAACGGATGATAATATTCAGAGAATGAAGATTACTATCGTATCGAGGTGTTGGTGTTGTGAACAATCTCAACAAGAAAGAATAGTACCTCTATTTCTAACAGCACCCATAGCTGTAAAGCTATGGAGACATTTAGCTAATTGTGCAGGTCTAAAACTGGATGGGGTACAATTCTCAACTGTTCTAATGCGATGCTGGTATACTGAGGGTCCAAGCAAACTTATGTTCATTCATAGGATGACACCAGCCGCAATAACATGGGTACTATGGAAAAGACGGAATTGCAGGAAGCATGGTGGGGATCTATCATTACAAGGAAAGATATTTTAGGTGCTTCAAATCATTCAGTATGTAGTTACAAGGAAATTTTATTGGATAAAAATAAAAGGAAATGATTGAAAGGAAATAACCAAAGTTATGAGTGAATACAAACTAGGGATATATCACCATGCAATAAAGTGGGAGATTCCATAAGAAGTTACTGTAAAGTGTAATACAGATGGAGCATGTAGAGGAAATCCAGGGATAGGGGCATATATATTCTGTTTAAGGGACAATAAGGGGGACATGATTTATGCAGAAGCAGAGAAAATTGGGCAAACGACTAATCTGGAGGCAGAAATGAAGGAGATAGCATAGGCGATAAAATATTATGCAAGTAAGAAGGTAAGGAGGCTAGTGATTGAATCAGACTCATTGTTAATGGTTAATATCATCAATAAAACCTGGAGGATGCAATGGGAGATGGAAGAACTGTATGATGAGTTACAACAAGTGCTGTGAAAATTGAGGCAAAAATTCAGCATACATTCAGGGAAGGTAATAAAATGCCCGACTTCACAGCAAACCTCGCCATTGACAAGGATGAAAAGGCAGATTATCACATCTTTCCAGCAACTTCCTCAACTTGAAAAAAAGATAATAAACATGGAAAATGCTCCAATTCCTTCGTTATGAATCAGCACCCAAAGGATACAAAACAGAAGTATCAACTGAGTTGTATCGCTAGGCATTGGAGATCAACTACAAGCTTGAATGGAAAGAGAGGAAGTGAGCTGAAGAACTGCATAAGGAGGAGTATTAAGAAAATGGGATATGTACTTTAAAAATAGAAATAGGTGCTTTCTTTGTCTATTTAGGGCTTAGGCTTGTATGTCTGTTATTGTTCTTATTATTCAATAAATAAAAGGCCTAACCAGCCAAAAAGTTATCCAAAAGAAAGCATGCCATATTATGTAGTTTTTCCTTATAACAATGCCGGATTAGCTATGCCCATGCTAAGCACAGGCCCAACATGGTTGGTTTTGTTGTTTGCTTTCTTAATTGTAATAATAATATAAATTACACCGTTCAAATACATATAGCCATGTGTCTTTGTACCAACATGGGTAGAACATGAATTTTTTTCATGTACATATTCCAAAAGGATAAATTCATATACTACCTTAAAATAATAATGATTTATTCTTACATCAAGACAGATAAAATCAATACTAATACACAATATCCAACATTATATGTACAATATATGCATAGTTAGTTAGTAATATATTAAGTGCACAAGACAATTCCATAATCAAACATTTTAGAAATAGATCAATAGTCTCTACCTGAATCTTCTTTTATTCATCAGTCACATATTTCTTGGAGTACTTCACAATGACTTGCTTTTGGACATGCTACAGTTATTGTAGAACCTTTTCAATTCTTCACAGAAATGAAGAACTCACAATGTTGTGCAACGCAAAACCTCTCCAGAACCCATGATTTCAGAAATATTCCACACATCATGACAAATATTATATGTAGCCTTATCCATTTTGAAATACCTATGTTGTCCCTACATGACCATGAACATAGACGTGTCACAATTTGGTGTATTGGTAATTGTATCTTGGTACAACTGGAAATGAAGGAACCAAAGTCCTTGGCAGACTATCTATTCCAAATAAGCAGGCTCAGGAAAAAAATTATTGTTCACCTTGTCTGGATTGGATGTAAGCCTGAAATGAAAAATTAAACACAATCAATCCAATATGTTTTTTCTCCAAATTTTACCAACTTCTATACCTTTTGAGTAATTTTGTGAAGCATCGAGCACTAAGTGAGGTTGTTGAAGAGTAGAAAGCAGTAGACCAGGTAAAGAACTTACACTATTCACTCTAGTTAAAACTGCAGGAGCGTAGTCTTCTCCTCTTCTGAAAGAGAGAAGAAAACATAGTGAGAAAGGAAACTTTAACGGCTAGCTTACTTCCCGTTAACTTTCTTATATAACCTGTATTATTTGCATTCCAATAAAGAGATGCAATCAAAATTCAACAGTGGCTTACTGTGAAGATGTTTTAAGGCCTTGCTATCGTACTTGAACTCTCCTTTTCTCAGATATTGTAAAGCACAAATTAAAGATTCAACATCTGAGAAGTGCTATGAGGAATAGGGGTTGCAATTGGGGCGGGGCAGGTAACACCCTTAATAGGGAAGGGCAGGGAAATATGTTAACCGCACAGGTTATGTTAGGGCGGCGTAAAATATATATATTTTTTGATAAATCCTAATTGGTTAGGATAGGGCAGGGGAAGTCCAAATTTTAAAATGGGACGAATTAAAAAAGTGACCTGCCTAGTCGCCTACGCCCTACTTCAAAGAATGAAAATAGTGGCTCTCTTCTTCAAATTTCATCTCTCTCAATTCTAATCTCCATTTGGGTTTTTGATTTTGATGTTACAAATCATGATTGAATCATTGTTCTTTTAAGACTATTCTTCCAGATTTCTTCATATCTCCAACTGGTGTTATAATTTAATTTTTCAGGTACTAATTCTCTCCTAAAACTGTGATTTATCAGTTGGATTTTAAGTGTTTTTTCATTTGTTTGAATGTGTATAATTTGCTATCTGGAATCTATATCATTTCCTTAGGTGCCTACTCAAGCCTAAACTAAGAGTTCCTAGTATCGTGGTTTATGTCGGAATCTTTTGTGAAAACCGAGTTTCCAAATATTTTTCTTATGATATGCATATTGTAGTTGAATTCTTGTTAAATGAGAAGATGAGTTTTCGAGCATTATATTCCCTCATGTTCATGTGCATTTAGTGTAGATTGTGTATTTGCTCCATGAGGTGAAATAGTGAGCATGCCTAATGTGTTATTGAGAGAGTTGATGTTAAGCCTTTATGAGGAAATTGCTTTGAATGTGCCTAATTGAAATGTTCCATGATTGTGACTTAATGAGAAAATTGCATGGTGTGCTTAGTAATGTTTAAATGAGCATGATGTAAGTTAGAGAAGGAAGTTCATCCAATAGCATGAGAAATGGTAAAGAATGATGCATAAGGAGATGGTAGATGTAGTTCTACTTCCTTGAATTGCATTAAGTTGTTTGATGCCTTTTATGTGGAGTGATGTTCCTCCTAACTATGTGTATGGTTTATGATATTATATGCATGAGTGTGAGCTGGTTGCTTTGGTTGTTATCCCTTTAAGTGTGAAGTGTCATTCGAGGACGAATGTTCCCAAGTGGGGGAGACTGTAACAACCTTAAAAATGAACTAGGTTGGACTAGAGCTTCAATTGTGTTTTAAGGGTTGTTAACTAGATTATTTAACGTGTTAATGAATTTAAGGTCAGTCCGGATGAGTTTGAAGTCAAACGTCAAGGAACGACCAAGTCGTTTGACGACTAGTCATCTATGTCCTTATGTGTATTCTAGTGTCCCTTTGCATGTTTCATGAGTTTTTTGGTGTATAAATGATTGGAGGAGATTTGAAAACCTAGATAAGCACGTTTATGGTTTAACGTCCGGGTACGACTCCACCAAGGACCCGCAAGGGGACCTACAAGAGGACCCATCTCTTAGCCAAGATGTTGCTAGACAGTGTCAAAGGACGGCCACAAGGGACGGCCAGTCATCCTAGGGCGTCGATTGGACCTTCAAGGCCTGTACATTATTGAGTCTCTATCCCAAGTGACAAACCCCACTGAAGGGGAATCGATCAAACGACAACCAGTAAGTGGTGGGCGTCGTTTGGGCCTGCAATTTGCTGTTGCAACTCGGCCAAGCTTAGGGTTATATGGTAAATTTACCCCAAGTCATTTAATGGGTATGGGCGGTTGTTTTAGGTGTATTTAGGTATTTTAAGAGTATTAAAGTTATTAAACCGTATCTTAGACCCTAACACCTAAATCAAAACTATTTCCCTCCCAAGTTCTCTCCAAAACAAAACCATGGAAGCCAAGGTCAAGATGGAGCTAGAATGGTGGATTCTAATGACTTTCTTCTTCAATTTTCTTTGGAGTTCTTCTAATAATGCATGAGAGTTCTTTATCTTAGGCTTTCTATCCCCTTATAGCCAATTTCAAAGTGATTTCAAAGATTAAAAAAGTCCAATTTTCACTCTAAGTCATGGGTTCTTGCATGAAACATTTTCAAACGATTAGATATGATATAATTGATGTTAGATTGATGTTTTCCAACGAAAATATCCAAGAACCCTTAATCTTCTAAAATCTCTAAATTTGTCTTATGAATGGGTTAATTGCTTATGATCTAATGATGATAGAATTGAGTTTAGATTATGTTGTATTGTTGATTTCTATGGTTAATTATGCTATTATATTGTTGTTGGAGATGTTAATGTAATACCTCGAAAATGACTTAGGTGAATCTAGATCCCAACATGTTTGTCATGAAGGTATAAGGTCCTAAAATGGTCTATAATGTGGTAATGAGGCAGTGTCTAAAGTATTAGGTGCATTGGAGGTCAAACGTCAAGGGACGACTAATACGTTCGACGACTAAGTCACCTATGTGCCTTATATGTTTTTTGATGTGTTTATGTGTTATTAATTATCTTATGAGGTCCTTAATACAGTTATAATGGTTTATATATGCAGTGTGTTGAGTTTTGTGAAGTTTGGAGATGAAACATCCAAGAACATCCATTACGTTTGAAAGGTTTGCCTTGAAATGACCTTGTGTGTCTATGCATGTTTCGTCAAGTTTTGTATGTTCGTTTTTGATGAAATTAATGTGAGAGGTCCAAAACTAGTATACAATCATATTCGGGTTGGAAACGTCGGTCAAAAGTCCCCAAGGACTAAACAAGGTTCCTTGAGAAAGGACCCTATACTTGAGCCAAGGCTGTCTTCAACCAGCCCCAAACGACTGAGGCAAACGACGAATCGTTTGCCAGTCAACGCCCCGTCGTTGGTGTCCGTTGGTCAATACTTAGCCTAGATATATCAAGATCCCAATGTATAGTCTCTTAACCCATCGACGAGCAGCCAGGACGGTCCGTTTGTGGACCAACGGCCCGTCAATGGGCAGCCGTCTGTGACGTCTGTTCCTGCAAAGTTCACTATTAAGTCAAGGGGTGAACTGGTAAATTCACCGCACGTCAAAATAAGAGTTTGGGCGGTTACTTAAGGTTATTTTGGGTATTTTAAACACATATATAAGTCCTAAATACCTAGATGAATTCATTCTTCAAAATCAAAACCCAAATTCCCTAAGAAATTCTCTAGAACTCCATTGAAGCCAAAACTCAAGGAAGAGCTTGGATTGGAGAATTGAGTGGTGATTCTTCATCAATTTCATGGATTAACATCATTGAGATATGGTTTTTTATCCTTCAAACTCTATTCATCAAGGAGCTTAAAATGCAAAGAGATTTCTAAAGTTTTCTAAAGATGAACTTGTCCAATTTTATGATCTATCCATGGGTTCTTGAATTAAATGTTTTGAATCAATATATATTGATTGTATTGATGTTAATTAGATGATTTTAACATAATTAACCTGTGAACCCATGTAATTCATGAACCCTAGATTTTGACTACTTTGTGGTTGACTTAATATTGTCTTAATGCTTATGAATTCTAGTGTAGTTTTCTATGGGCTATTGAATGATGTAATAATTATATTCAATTGATGTATAGGCTGTCTTATATTGATAAATCTATATTTAATTGATCTAGACTCATTGAGTATTATGGTTTTTTGTATTGAATTGATGATAATGGTCATGGGTAAGGGCCTATTGGTATTGAATTGGATGTTTTAGCTATGAATTAAAGTGGAGAGAATGGATTGGTGGTACACTACCCTAATTATATTTATTTTATGTAATGTATCTCTTGAATTATATTGTGATTGATATGGTCCACTTATGGTGGCGGTGCTATGTGAATGATGTGGCCTTGTCGGCGTTACTTTATGATTATGAAGAACATGGCCTTGTCGGCACTACTTGAAGTATTATGATGATTTTTGTAGTGATTATCTACCTACATGTTAAGTACTGTGAAATTATGTGTTCTTCTATTGATATTAGGTGATCATGTTAGACTAGGACTATGTCCTTATGTGTGTAGTCTTAGAGTTGATGTATGATTATTCCTACTTGGCTATATGAGTCTATAATGGTTATATTGATGATGTTATAATAGTGTATAGGATGACTTAAAGATGATAATGGATATTCATATGTGCTTCTAGTATGATATGATATATGTGATAAAGTGAAGCCTTGGTGTGTCTTGTGTGGTAAACTTGTCTTCCTTACTTGACACATGTATGACTGTGAATATGAGATGTCTTGACTTAGGATGCTAAATCATCTTAGTATTGTGTGTATGAATGAAATGAGACCTTGAATGATGCTAAGAAGGTCCTTTATGTGAAACCGTAAACCTAGTGGTAAGGTTATGAACCTTGAAGTAGAAAGCCGTAATAGTATCCTTCTTGTAATGAATGATGGACTTAAGGTTGGTTGGCTGGAACGAGATCATATCATCCTTAGGAAATTCATTAAGCTATCTTCGTCGCTATTGTAAGGCATCCCTAGGGTACCTCTTTGGTAAGGTAAATGTGATTGCGTTATGAACTAGATATGGAACCCCTTCGTATGATCCTTTAATGTTAATTACTCTATGAGAACAAAGGTTAGTACCGATTTAGTATGGTAAGGGAAGTAGTTCTAGTTAAAGGATGAGGCTAGAATGCAAAGTAAGCCCTTCATATTCCTTAACCATGTGCCTACATGGGATGTATTCAAGTTCTACCATTTGCAAGTAGAACACCCTCCATCGGAGTAGGTTACCACTACGGATTCCATGCTTTGCTACCATGGTCTATGTCGGTTATTTCCCATTCTCATCATATGGGATACCTACTAGTATTGGAGAAGTTCTACGAAGTTTAGGTGGTGGTATCGAATGCTATCTAAACATTGCACAATAGGCTTTGAAGATGTTAGTGAGAGTCCCTACGTCTTCTCCAAGACCATTACTTGAATGTCTCTTAAATAAACTAATGAATGTAATGACTTAAGTTAACAAAGCATGTTAAATGAATAAGTACTTAGCTAGAGTAGTTAAGGGTTGTTTAGTTAAGGTGTGAAGGGGGCATACAAATGGTCACTTCATATATTACCTAGATAAGTCTTAAGGATGACTCTAGTTAGGAAAGTTGTTTGATTAAGTAGACATGATCCAAACTTAGGTAGTCTCAAGGATTACTTAGGTAATCTTGAAGAGGTCAAGTATGGACATTCTCTTCTTGATTTACTTGAGTAAGTCTTTTGATAACGATTGGAAGGGAGAATGTCATATTACATATACGTTGTTGGATTAAGTGAGAATGATCTTATCTTAGGTAATCTAAAGGATACCTTAAGTGTGTGTGAAGGGGTTGTTTGGGCGGTCGCTTCACAACTCAGTCAAGTGAACCTTAGAATCACCTTTGGTAGGAGGATCTCATATTCATGTGTTTGGTGTATTGTAAGTATGTGTATCTCATTATAGGTGGTCTTAAGGATCATTTAGGTGTGCCTAGATAGGGTATATGGGTGGTATCTCTTTGTCTTACTTAAGTGAGTCTTAGGATAGCTTTTAGTGGGGGAATTACATGCTAGAAAGTGTTCTATGTGAAGTTGAGGGACTTCACTGTAACGGTGAAGGAATTCACTATAACAGTGAATTAGCTCACTGTAAAGTGTTCCTTAAAAATGTGATAAATTGCTTAATTGACTTTGTGTGTGTTTCTAAGGTGTTAAATGTTGTTCTTATGCTTATACTATGATGTTTTAATGAAAAAGAGCATATTTCCAATAAATGTCCATTTCATGATTTTTATGCATTATGCCATACTTAGTACATGTGGTTGTACTAATTCCATATTTTATCTATATCTAAAGTAATTCATAGGTGAAGGTGCTATTGGAGGTGAAAGCTTGAATTATAGGATCGTTCAAGAAAGTTGAAGTATGTCCTCACTTGACTCGAGGGCATAGATGTCTTTAGAGTTTCTTTATATTGAAGTATTGTAATAGACGTATAGTATGATATTTCAATTGTATGGGCCATGTCCCAAGTATTCGTGAGACTAAGATTTGATGATATGAGACTTAGTTCCTTTGATTCTATATGAATCATATTTTGAAAGACTATTAGAATGTTTTGTGAAAAGTTTTAATTCCGCACTACTTTTCATATCTGTATATGCGATGAATGATGCGAAAGGGATTGTATGAGACCTTCGAGAGGTCAAGTACGCCGGTTGCACTCCGAGAGTGTCATATCTTCTAGGGTATGCTCTCGGGATATGACAGTTAAGTAATGGTGATCTTGGATATTCGAAGAAGGTAAGTTGACCTAATTCCCTTAGTTAATGTAGAATTGATATAGAATTGTTATTGATTGGTATGGTCCACTTATGGTGGTGGTGCTTATGTGTTGTATATGATTATAGTCATGACTATGTTGTCATTATTATGTGAATTGTAGTAGTATCATGTTAGGGTTCATGTGAAGGTATAATGTGCAGTTGGTTATGTGAAGTAATTTGACTATATGCAAGGTGTTATGACTTAGATGAATGTATAACGTGAAAAGGATGATGTGATGTCTATATGATCTAGAATGTGTGCTAAAATGTTATGATTCTTCTCTAATTGATGTTATATGATGATGAAGGACTAAGAAGTGTTTTTACAGAATGATGTTGTATCTTGTGTTGGTAGACTTTGTTGTCCCTACTTGGTACTTGAATGATATTGAACAAATGATATGATGAATGTTGTATCTTGATTCATAGAATTAGGTCCCTTTTCTTGATACATGAACGTTATGTGAATATGTGATCTCTCGACTTTGTAGGCTTAGGAAACCTTGTCATGTATGTGTATGAATGAATGAAAAATGAATGGAAGTCTATGATTGGTAGACCTAAGGTGGTGCCCTTCTATGAATGACTTATATAGAACCTTGAATATGAATAAAGGTTAAGAATGAAAAAACCTTGAAAATGAAAAGAAGGTTAAGAATGTGAAACCTTGAATATGAAAAGAAGGTTAATAAGAAGACTTGAAGGGAAAGACCATAATGGTGCCCTTCTTTAGCGGAATGATGGACTATGAGGTAGGTTGGCTGGAACGGAATGAAACCATATCTAAGGAAGTCATAAGAGATATCCTAATGCACCTTGGTTGGCAGCCCTAGTTGACCCATCCTTGGAAGACAAAGTATTATGAGTTGGTAGGACTTAGTGATGGTACCTTCTATAATACACCTAGGGAATGATTTACTCTATCAGAACAAAGGCAAATCACCGACTGGATATGCTTGTGGTAGTAACTCTACTTTATATGAGACTATAGTAAAAGAATCCCTTGATATACCTCAACCATGTACCAACATGGGATGATTAATAGTTCTACCTTTTGCAAGTAGAACACCTTCCACGGTAGGTGGTCTTATGACACCAGATTTCATACCTAGATAGTGTGGTCTATGTCGGTTATTGACTATTCTCATCATATGGGATGTACAGTCTAGTCATTGAATAGGTTGTACAACATGTGGGTAACGAAATGGGACGCTATCTACACATTGCACGAGTAGGATTTGAAAATGCTAGGTGAGTTCCCTAGGTCCTCCAAGACCATTATGTGAAGTCCTCTAATTGTTTACTTATCTCTTAAATGGTTTTAATGAATAATGTTGACTTAGTAAAAGCACGTTGAATATAGAGGTTCTTATCTAGGGTAGATTTTGAGGATCACTTAGGTGTGCTTGAAGAGGGTGTATGGACGGTCTCTTCATGTCTTACACAAGTGAGTGGTAGAGTAACCTTAGGTAGAGAGTCTAAATGATGAAAATTCTTACTTGATGAATATGGAACTAAGTGTTATGTGATGAAAAGGAAATATCCTTACTTTAGGTAGTCTTGAGGATCATCTAGGTGGGTGTGAAGGGGTTGTGTGGGCGGCCGCTTCATATCTTACTCAGGTGGGTCTTACGATAACCTTTAATAGGGGATATAAATGCTTAAATGGGTTTTAAGTAATTATCTTCATATCTTGTGGATTATATTTGTATTGTCTTATATGTGATTCTTCATTTGAATTATGTCTCTTAAACTCTTATGATGAAGGTTTTTATCAAAATGTCATGAAAGCATGTTTCTATACTAAATGTCCCTTTTTCATAGTTTTTGCATGGCTTCCATACTTAGTACAGTAAACGTGTTGACCCCTTGTTTTCCCTTTTTGACTAAAGTGTAGGGATTGGAAGTCTAGATATGCCATGGATGATGGATAGGTTCCTAAGGGTTGAAGATGAAGTTTTGGTGAGTCCTCATAGATTCGAGGACAAGACCCACAAGTTCCTTTTATGTATTTTACTCTTTATTTAAAGTCTTTTATGAGCTTAGTCCAAAATTTGGTACTGTTTTAGTATAGATGGTTCAATGAGACATTTTAAAGGTAGAATGTTTTTACAAAGTCTTCCGCTTGCTAGTTAATGAAAGTATTCTTCGTGTGTGAAGAAAGTTTTAAGTTGGTACTTATTTTGAGTATCGTATGCAATGAATGATCTAAGAGGCTTGTATGAGACTTCTCGGAGTCTTGTACGCCGGTAACTTCTAGGGGGTCCTCCCCAGTCGTTATAGGTACCCTTCGGTAAGGTCAACACCAGAGAGGAGGTAAACTTATCTTTCAACTCTTGGAAACCTTTCTTGCAAGCTTTCGTCCATTCAAACTTAACTTTATTTTGGGTTAGAGTAGTCAATAGAGAAGCGATAGATGTGAATCCGTCAACAAATCTCCTATAATACCCGGCTAAACCAAAGAATCTTTGAATATCGGTGGGAGTTAGAGGTCAAAGAAAATTCTTAACCGCATCCTTATTCTTCAGATCAACCTCAATACCCACACTAGACACAATGTGACCAAGAAAAACAACCGATCTTAGCCAAAATTCGCACTTACTATATTTAGCAAAGAGTTGGTGTTCCTTGAGGACTTGCAATACTATCCTCAAATTACTCATGTGTTCATCCTCACTCTTTGGAAAATACCAAGATATCATCAATAAAGAAAATTAAAAATGAATCAAGATAATTCTGAAACATCCTATTCATAAGGTCTATAAACATCGTCGGGGTATTAGTTAGACCAAAGGAAATAACTAGGAACTCATAATGACCATATCTTGTTTGAAAAGATGTTTTAGGAACGTCAAATCCTCTAACTCTAAGTTGGTGATACCCCAACCTCAAATAAATCTTTGAAAAGTAACTCGCCTTTTGGAGTTGGTAAAAAAAATCATCAATTATAGGAAGAGGATACATATTCTTTATAGTGACCTTGTTTAATTGACGGTAGTCAATACACATTCTATGAGACCCATTTTTCTTTTTCACAAATAATACCGGAGCGCCCCATGGAGATATGTTTGGTTGTATAAAACCCTTGTCTAGCAAATACTTGAGTTGAGATTTTAATTCTTTCAACTCGGTCGGAGCCATCCGATAAGGAAAAATCGATATGGGTTGAGTATCCGGCAACAAATCTATGCCAAAATCTATTTCCCGTTTGGAAGGAATTCCCAGTAAGTCATCGGGGAAGACTTACGAAAAATCCTTTACCACGGGGACCGACTCTAAAGAATGAGCTTCGGACCCAAGGTTCATGACCCTCACAATATGATAGATATATCCCTTAAAAATCATTTCAAGATTTTAGACATGAAATAATTTTACCTCTAGGGATTGAGTTTCCCCATTCCACTCTAAAACAAGTTCATTAGGAAATTTGAATTTAGCTGCCCTTGTTCTACAATCAATTGAAGCAAAACAACCATGTAACCAATACATCCCCAATATGACATCAAAGTCCATCATATCAAATTCTACCAAATCAACCAATCTAACTCTATTGTACAATAATATGGGACAACTCCTAAAGACTCTCTTAGCAACAGCAGAGTCACCCGCCGGGATAGAAACCGAAAGAGTTTCAACTAATACATCAGGGTGCACATCAAACTTCATATCCACTAAAGATTTACAGAAGATAAAGTGGCACCGGGATCTAGTAATTCATAAACATAAATTTAAAATACCTGCAACATAACGGTAACAACATCTGGAGAGTCCTCTTGATCACCCCTAGATTTGAGATCATATAAGTGGTTCCTCTTAGGAGCATAGGAATTAAGACCACTTGCTTGTGCTTGGTTACTCTCACTTCCTTGATTCCTGGCCATGGGACAATCTTTCACCATGTGGACACTCTTTCCACAACCAAAACAATTATCCGTTCCCTCTAAACATTTACCCATATGCCTCTTGCCACATTTGGTACAATTGGGCTTCTCATTTTGTGAACCACCAGCTTTTCCCCCTTGAGGCTTAGGTTTATACACCCTATCCATGTTATCCTTTGAGAAATTATAAGGAACTTGGTTGGAGAATATCTTCTTAAACTTTGGTTTGTCTTGGATTTCAAGTTTACCCTTAAAAGTACCTCTATCGTAGGGTCTTGCCCTCTTGGCATCCCCGTTTTTCCTATGAAGCCAACTCTTCTCAACTTGTTGAGCATGCACCATCAAATGAGATAAATCCATGTAATTGTGAAGCATTACCGCACGACATTCTTCCACAAGATCATCAGACACACCTGTCACAAAACGACTCATTTCATCTCTCAAATTAGTCACTAAAGAATAGGAATATTTAGACAACTTAGTGAATTTCAAAGAGTATTCTTGAACACTCATACCTCCTTGACGAAGGTTGATGAACTGTTCCACTTTTTCCTTTTTATCCCTTAGGAATAACATATCAAGAAATGCCCTCCTAAAGATTCTCAACTTATGGGACCCGCTCTCAAAACCCTATTGTCCTTCCATTGAGTGTACCAAGTTTGAGTCACATCCTTGAGTTGATAAGAGGCTAACTCGTCCTTCTTATTTGAACTCACCCCATAGTATACAAGATCTTATAAACCTCATCTAGAAAGTCTTGAGGATCTTAATTTACCTTAGACCCAAAGAACATTGGAGGATTCATCCTACTTAAGTCCCTCAAATGTGAAGTCGTGGTACTAGCATTTTGATTCACATGAGGTGCAACTTCCCGATTTGCTTGGGCCGCCATAGCTTGAGCTTGAGTATCCATGAATTGAGTCAAGTTTAGGAAATCCTCCCTTATTTCTCCATCCGACATGACCGGATATTGACTGGAGCTTGGTCACCCAGAGGAACTTGCTCTTGAGGAGGAACTTGGTTGTCTTGGGGAGAAACTCCCGCATTTTCCATCTCCTCTTCAACCCTTCTTGCGGCTTCCCTTATGGTAGTCATACCTTTTATACACAAGAAAAGGATTAGAAGAAAGGGATACATATAGTTAAGACTCTTTAGGCACGACTTAAGAATACCAAAGAAAGTGACATTTTCCTATGCATCACATAGCCTCTCATTCATAAGTGTGGCACGCTTCACAATTATAAACAAGACTCTACATAGACGTAGTTTTGTGAGACATCATTCCTAGTATTATTCAACCTCATGCTGCGATACCAAGTTTTTTACGACCCTAGAGTACCCATTAGACGTAACCGGCGTCGTCGACCTCGAAGAGGTCTTAGACAAGAACTTAACATTCATCATCGCATATTAGATAGAATAAAAATGAAAAATTCAAAACTTTTCATTTGAAGTTCAACTTCACTTCATATATCAATATAGGAAACTAACTTGTCTCACATTGCCATCTAGACATAAGAGTATGAAAATTGGGACATAACCCTTACATCATTACAAGTCTTATAAAATGAATACAATATAGTCCTTAAAATAGGAGAAGTGGAATAATGTCTTTGAATATAAGAAAAACAACTAAATCTAGAATCATAGGGTTTTGTCCTCAGACTTGAGAACTCACCAACTTGGGAAAACAATCCAAGCTTCTTGAGAAAATGGCGTTGAATCACCTAAATGGCTCGAACCTACATTTATGTAGAAAATAGGAGAGATGTGGTTAGTACAAACCACATGTACTAAGTATGGAAATATATGCAAGTAAAATGTTTGAAAACATGCACAAAGGGATATTCATTTACAATCATGCTAAATTCACTTTAAAAGCATTTATGCACATTCCAAGAATCATGTACAAGTCCATATCACAACAACAACAAGACATATTTATTTTCATATTCAAGAGTAACATCATAATAGATCCATAGTCAACATTTCATATTTAGAGTCCATTTCATCAATACATCACAAGACCCTATTCATAACTCAATCCAAGTCTACTAGTCCAATGTGCATGTGAAGCCCCATAACCCCACATAAACCAAGTAAACTAACAAGGAGATCACAATCATTGTTTTTTACCCCATACATCATTATAACAAGTGTAGTCAATACCATTCATAACAATTTGTACCAACATCATGTCTATTAAGTGAAAACAACATCATACATATCATATGAGACCAACATCATACATTTCATTCATAACATATACACATAAAGAACCCACCCTAGAATTCCTCTCAAGTTCCACTTGTGCAATGTATAGGTAAAGTATCATACCCTTACCTACACTACACTAAGTAACACCTCATAAGTAGTCCTAGTTAGTGTTCATCTTTTTACTTTCATTCATTCATTTTAACATTCGGGAAACTTTGCCATAACCGACATAGACCATGTGAGCTACATGGAATCCGGTGTCATCCCCTCACACCGAAAGGAGGGTGTCCTACTTGCCAAGGTAAGACATAAACATTCGTATAGCATCTAGGTGGATCCACTAGCAAAGGTTCCTATGTGAGCACATAGTTAAGGAACTAGGAGGTTGTTACTAGAAACCCTCTTTATGCTAATTAGCATTGTACTTTCCACCTCATGAGAACATCGGTTGAACCTTTCTTCCTTTGTAAAGAAACACCTCTCATTGTCAAGTTCACTCGGTGCTAAGCTAAATTTCTTTTTTGAAGTATCTTTAAGTCTTCCTTAACATTAATTCATAACATAGGTCTTAGGAGTTTAGCCACTCATATAACATGTTCATAACTCATAGGTTTTAGGATGAGAAAGCCCTTTCATGACAAACCCACATCGTGTGAGAACACTATTTCATAGCATAGTCATAAGATGTAGATGGGAATTACCTTCAACCCCTCATAATAGCACACCTATCATCATCTCACAACCATAATATTAATAGCATGATTATAAATTCATAACTTCATCATTCATACTTCAAGTAATCAACATTACCAAAGATAAACCAACAATACCACAACAGAATGTTCATAACCTTGAAGATCTTACCAATGGCCTGCAAGAAACCCTTTGAAGACTTCATCCCAAATCCATGCTATTTATCCATCAAATCAATTATCATCATCGTACAATAGTCAATTATACAAGAACATACTCAATTGCATCACCTCTAATCAATAATCAACATAATTCAAGAGTTAGGGTTAAGAAAAGAGGGACATTCATGGGTCTTTAAGGAATTAGATAAAAAAACCTAAGGTAATACATCAAATCATTCATAAACATTCATAATCCATCATTTTTAATTAAGTCTAGACCAAATAAGTCAAGTTTAAAGGTGACTAACGAATTTGAGTGAATTCTAGAAAGATGGAAGAACATTGAAAATCAATTTGAAGGAGCCTCTTGTGGAAAGGAGTCCCAAGAGTGAAGAGTTCACATACCTTGTCAATCCTTAAGCATTAATGGAGGAAAGCCTTGTTCTTGAGCCCTACTTCAAGCTTTGACCTTCTTCTTCAATGGAACATTTGTGTAGTGACAGAATCTAGAAAGAAGTGGGAGCATTTGGGGTTTGGAGTTATAAGGTGTAAGACTTGTTGTATGACTTAAAATACTTTAATATACCTAAACTAACCAATTATAACCGATCCTTCACTTAAATGGCGAAGGGTGGAATTTACCAAAACACCCTTGGCTTGGCCGTGTCTTCCACCAGTTTACAGACACCAATCCATGCCCACTATTGACCGACCGTCAACCCATTGACGCCCCGTCCCAGCTGTCCTTGGTTTGTGTCAGAGACTTGCCAAATGGAGCCAATATCCACCATTTTAAGTGTTGGCCTATGGAGGCCATTGACGCCTCGTCAACTCATTGATGGTCCGTCAATGGTGCTCGTTAATAGGTGCGGTCTTTTGACAACTTTTGGGTCAATTGTTTGGGTCCTCCTGAAGGACCCTTAGGGTGGTTCTTGGGGAGTTGTACCCGGAGGTTTTGACCCTAAACACGTAGTAACATGTTTTCCTAGTATTTTTACAAGATTTATTCCTCATACGACTCTTCAAACCTTTACAAGACCAAAGGACACACTAGATCATTTTTACTAGTCTCATTACGTCATGGTCGTTTCTTGACGCGTATGCATTAACACTTCCAAACTAAGTTAGTTATGTTAGCTTAGGTCTTGAAACATCATTTTAACCCTATTTAAGTTATTGGACTCCATTTAAAACTCTAGCTTACGTCATTGGATTTCTGGGATGTTACACACCGCCATTAAAAATAATTGGGTCCTCAACAACCTGCAGAATAGAACTGTTCCTTGATATGCCGAAGTTCATTATATTACGGTAAGCATTGGCATCTCAAATTAAACTGGGGAAACTTTGTCAGGTAAGGGATTACTTCAACAAAGTATCTCCACCACCTATGGACATCTATGGCAGAGGAATAAAGTTTACACATATCACAGCAAGTTCAAGTATTCACCTTGATTATCATGCCATCTTTAAGCGAATCAACTTTTCCCATCCCCTATTCATGCAAAAGGCTAGTGAAATACTCTTCTAAGGACATCTTTGCAGACAAGTGGAGTTCATCCAATACACTCTCAAGGATAGATTGCATATGATCATTAGCTTCAGGGTCTGTTGCATGACTGGATCTCGACAACACCTTTTCATCATTAAAAGGTGACGAAACTGAAGGCAAATCCACTGTCATATTCTTCTCCTCAAACCCTAGAGGGAAATCAAGATAACAGCCGAAAGATTCTTGGTCCACTTGCAACTGCAAAATCGTAAGTCTGTCTGTAAGGAAGCACACACAACCACTGCGAATTGACACGGAAAACATCAGCATAAAAAAACTAAAAGATCAGTACAGAGCTCCACCGTGCAATCTTTTGATGACAAAACTGAAGCCAAATCTGCTGTCAAGTTCTTCTGTTCAAACCCTGAGGGGAAATCAAGATCACAACAAAAATACTCTTACTCCACTTGCAACCGCAAAGTCATAAGTCAGTCTGTTAGGAAGCACACACAACCACTGCAAATTGACAGGAAAAATAAGAGTATAAAAAAGCTTACAACTACAGTAGAGAGCTCCGCGGTGCAATCTTTTGATGACGAAACTGAAGGATTATCTGCTGTCATGTTTTTCTCCTCAAACCCTGGGTGGTAATCCGGATACAGCCAAAAGATTCTTCCTCCACTTGCAACTGCAAAGTCATAAGTCAATCTGTAAGGCAGCAAAGACAACCACTGCAAATTGGCAGGAAAAACAATAGCATAGAAAACCTTATAACTTCAGTAGAATGCTCCATCGTGCAATCTTTTGATGATGAAACTGAAGGCAAATCCACTGTCACATTCTTTTTCTCAAACTCTGGGGGAAAGGATTCTTCCTCCACTTGCAACTACAAAGTTATAGGTCTGTCAGTAATACAGGATATGCAAGCACTGCAAAATGACCCCAAAAGTCAGCATAAAAAGTTTACAACTTCAGTCGAAAGCTTTGTGGTGCAATTAGTATGTGAGATTGCTTCAATGTTCGATTAAACCATCAGAAAAGGAGGTGACCATCGTTTTCTCTTCCTCCATGCAGATGAATACTCTGAAACATGGTCATACAAGATAGCATTGCAGATACTTTGCATGCAAGAGTCAAATAATTTCCTGCAAACAACTGTATAAGAATCACAATAGTTCTCAAAGCTTTCAACAGATTTTGAGCTTCCTGAAGAGTTCAAAGGGGTTCAGCAGCGGGAGATTTCCGATTAAGAAAATTTGGATCTTCTGCAGCCTTCTCAGGATCGATTAAGGCCTTACTGCCACCAAAACCTGCAGACAGTTCACATAAACGATAAGTAGCATACAGGATTCGAAATTTAAATTCTGCTCACTTCTATTTCATGCTTGAATGTTTTTTACCATTCTGGTACCAGGAGATGATATCTTGACAGACTGATTGGTGACTTTCTTGAGATCTTTCTTTTCAGTGAAGCACTCTGAAATTGCAGGCTAACGATCTCATTGAGTAGAGTCCGATCCTACGGGCTACTTTCATGATAACCATATGTAGGCTAAAGCATACTTCTTGAGAAATTCGGATACAAAATCTTGTAAGGATGCAGTCTCATGCCCATCAGGATATTCAAAAAGAGAGCTCCAGGGCTAGCATGATGTATCTGCAAAAGTCAAGATCAATGTGCAAGCAATAAGCACATTCCACTTAGGTGTAGTATCACACAGCGTGAAAGAGTTGGACAATCTCCAATAAATGCATGCAACGAGGGAAAAAAAGGTCAAAATCCTCAAATCAACACAAAACCAGTTAAAAGAAAACTTAATTGGTGCTTAGTTACCATAGCTCTCCTATGGGAACAAAAACTTGAAGAAAAGTAAAACTTAAAATAACCTACTAAATGAGCAAATAGGTATTCATAGAGAAGTAAATGTACCCAAAAAATCAAGTAGAAGCCCTAATTAACACTGAGGCAATTAGTTCAGAAACCTAAGTAAAAATTAAAGGGAAAAGGGTCAAAATTACCCTTCAACTTTGTTTTATTAGTTGATTTTACCCTTGCCGTTAAATGAAAGTTATTTTTACCTCTTCTGTCAATAAACTTAACAAATATACCCCTCTTTGAATGGAAACCCCCAAATCAATTGAAACTATCCGATTTTAATTGAAATAATCCAAGTTTTTTAACCCGAACCAAAACTGAACCCATTAAACTAAACTAAACCCATAACAAATTAATATTTCAAAAAACTAAACTACCAACTGTGATCTCTTCTTTCTCCGTAGAAAAAAAACTTTTCATTCTTTTTCTATCTTTAGAAAAAACTGATTCATTTTGTTAATTTTTTTTCACTAGCAAAACATGCATTCAAATGATATACTTCTTTGAACAACCCATCATGATGGCTTCCATAAGCTGCAAAGTCTCCAAAAAAAAAAAACTTCTTTCATATTTTAAATTTGTATTTTTTCATATGACTTTCGTATATATGGTGATAATGACTGATGGGGTTTGTTTAATTTCTAATATTATGAGTGTTCTTAGCGTAGTTAGCCAAGAACACTTGGTAGAAAGGGAAGAACAATGAGATGAAGAAGATTGAAAATGGGTTGATTTGTTATGGGTTTGTTTAGTTTAGTGGGTTAGAATCTGGTTCGGGTTAGAAAAGAAATTGGATAATTTCAATTGATTTGGGGGTTTTTGTTCAAGGAGGGTATATGGGTAAAAATAACTTTCATTTAACGGCAAGGGTAAAATCAACCAATAAAACAAAGTTGAGGGGTAATTTTGACCCTTTTCCCAAAATTAAAAGCAACTACTTAAAAGAGTAGAATTCTCTGGTGATTATCACTATGGTTGCAAATGACCGAACTCTCCGATTTTAAACTCATTAATAATTGGAACCATGAACTCTCTGTCCAACGGTCTATAACCTAAACTCATAGTTTAACTATATGAGGCTTAAACGAAGGGAAGCAAGTTGAAACTCATGGGATAATTAAAAAGGAGGAATAAAGTTAGACTGATGTGAAGATTTGTGAAGAAAAGAGGAAACTACTTCACATAATTGTTAATTTTGGTTCAGTTCGGAGAGTGCAGCATTGAACAATTTATATAAAAGTACAGTAGACTAACACTCTTTTTGGATTATTGTTGCCCATTGTATTGTATTGTATCGTTACCATACCTACAATGTTTGTTTTGATTGTTACTTAAAATGTATTGTATTTTATTGTTAAATTTGGTCGTTACATAACAATGAAAACCCTTATTTTATGGAACAACCGATTTGGTGTGTTACCATTGCTACTTAGTTCTTTTTCCAATTATATCTTATTTAATATTTCATAATACTATTTTACCCTTTATCCTATATTATTTAATTCTATTCAAACCTCCTACCCTAGAATATTTAAGGATATTTTAGTAAATTTATAAATTAAAATACAGAACTATACAATCAAAACAAACAATAAAAATATCGTTAAACCACAACAAACAACGGTCTAGCCAAACATTGTATCAACCATACTATACAGTACAATATAATACATTATGAAACAACGAGTAACAATAATCCAAACAGAGTTTGTGGAGAGACCTTTCAAAGTTTTGACAAGACCATCAACCAAGCGATAAGCACAAAGAATGTAGGAAAATTATGCCAGATTCAAAATGACAAGTTTGGAGGATATCGGAAGATGAGTGAGAATATAATCCAAAAGATAAAATGGGAAGAGACTATAGGTTAAGGCCATTAACACAAGCCGGGAGGAAGAAAAAGACAACAAGAACAATTGAGATCCGATGAGTCCATACAGAAACAAGAATAAGATTCTTTTGGAATATGCAAGAAATTATGGTAATAGAACTTTGCACAGCACAAATTCTGAGAATTCACTTTACAGAAATGAATCTTATCAAGTTCCAACAGTATGTACAACATTATCACAAAGAAAAAGGCTCCATTTCCTAGGTTGTGCATAAAAATAATGAATACGGCCACTCCCCACCTCCCCAAGTTTGCTTCTATAGTAAAAATATTTAAATGCACTCACAAAAGTACTTATATTCAGTCAAAAGAGTTCTCTCATTTTTTATTCTTCGACTAAAACCCAGCCATATCTAATTCAAAAAAGTTAAGTGATCAGTAGTAGTGTAGCAACTCAATCGAGGATTCCACCAATCAAAACCAGGTAAACTGTTTTACATATGTTCAGTTAATATATAGCCTATATCTCAGAAAATTCAATTGTACATCCAACATAAAAAACAAACATCATCCAACAGAAAGGGTGGGATAGTAGGAGAAACAGTTGCACCATGTACTACAGAGCTAAATATAGGACCTAGAAAAATGCTACGGAAAGACAAACTTACCATCACTGAATCCACAATGTATCCATAATCATACCATGAATAAAGCTTCATAAGAGAGTGCAGCCCATGTTTCGTGCCTTCATGATCTTCAAAGAACCAACATAATTCTTCGTTGACCTATTTCACACACAATATTAAGCAAAGAAAGTCATAAGAAGGGAATCGAATTGAAGAAAATGTAAGAAGTCTATTTGTCCTCCATCAAAACAATAATAGTCTGTTTGTATCCTCCAGATTAAATAGTTACATTTGTTACAATTTGCGAATAGCAAGTGATTATATTTTTGGTCTCTACGAGAGTCAATTTCTTTTTCTTTTTTTTTTGAGAAAGGTGACACCTCTAAGAGAGACAAAGTTACACACAACGACTTGAAGAAGCAAGTAACTAAAAAAGTATCACCACAGAACAACACAAATCCTTAAAAGTACAAGCGAAAGTACCGAAGAGGTACACAGAGCAAATATCCCGGAAGATCCAGCGGTCGCCATTTCTTGGTTCGAGCAATGAGTTCCATGTTCAGCCGCCGAGTTAGAATAGGGGGATGTTCTTGGCAACACCACTCCATTTCCTTCTCCTCCTGAATCTTTGATAACTCCCATGGACTGATTCGTTGGTCCATTTGCACCAGAGGACGAAACCATTACATAAGCAAAGCAGTTGCAACATGGTCAGGAAATTGATTGAAATGCTTCAAGGGAACCACATTTAAAATGTCCCCGTTTAAGACGGGACAAACGAGAAGTTCTTTGGCAGAAAACCAGAAGACAGACCCTCATCTAACTGTTCCTTAATGTAAGGACCACCAATTTGACCCTGTTCATTGGCATACATCCATCTTGTGGGTACACCAAACTATTCTTGTTAGCAGTTGAACTGCCACCAACATCCTGAGGCGTTGATACGTTCTCACTCTCTCCATTAGTCCAACAACTAGGGGTGGCAAATGGTTGGATTGAATATGATTTGGATGAGTTAAATATGTTTTTAGAAAAAATGGTTTGGATTACAATAAATATAATATGGGTAAATATGGATTAGGTCAAATATGGTTTTGTTAGAATGAGAAAGATTTTGATAATTGACAAATACAGGAACAGATGAAAGAAATAGGTTGTCCGACGTGATCCTTACAGACTGAATCCGACTTGGATAAGGAGAACGTCAACTACGTGAATTAAAAGTTATATAGCTGTGGAACTATTATTTTTTCGACAAGCAACCATTACAAAAAGTTTCCTTTTATAAAGGAGTTCAAAACCAAGTGAAAGAAGGAAAACTAATTTCTATTTAAGAAAATCTATTTAAGAAAATTGTGTTTTCTTATTTATTTAAGGAAATTGTGCTTTCTTATTTATTTAAGGAAATTACGTAGAAAAGTTTTTTTCCAAGACGAGTTCAACGAGGAATTCTATGTGAAGAAGGATTTCGAGTTAAACATAGAATTGAAGATGCGGCGAAGACAAGTTCGAGTTGAACTAGGAGTTCCACACGAAGTAGGATTTCTAATTTAAATAGGTTTTGGATTCAAGTCCAAATCTATAAATAGGGCGATAGATTCACTTGAAGAAGATTGCGCACTTACACAGAGAGAAGATCAAAACACGATCAAGAGGTTTGAGAGAGTTTTGAGATTTATTGAGAGTGTTGCAATTTGTGAGGAAAAATTGTAAGATTGCATTCAAGAGTCTTGTTTACAATCTGAGTTTTGTGAGTAGGAGTTGTTCGACAAGTTGTGGAACTTGAAGAACATTAGAAGATATAAAAATCTGGGGTTTTTGTGTATTTGGGTAGCTATAAATTAGAGTTTATAATTTCTTAGCTAGGAATTAGAGTTTATAATTCCTCTAGTAATTAGAATTTATAATTCCTTAGGTTAAATAGCTTTGTAATCTTTTGTTGAGACTTGAAGTTTAATAAAGTGGAGTTAAATCCTACAGAGGTGCAGGTCATGATTTTTACCCTTGTGAGTTGGGATTTTCCGCGATAAAATGTTGTGTCATTATTTTATTTGTTTCACAAAACGTAACTACTGTAATCTGCAAAGGAACATATAGAATAAACCTATTCCTAAGGCGAATTTGGGGGTCACAATTCCAACAATTGGTATCAGAGTAGGTTATCTTAATCAAGAGTCTAATAACTCAAGATAAGAGATCACCATGAGTTCTGCACCTCCTCTCGGACATGGTCAAGGACAACACATTAATAGACCACCCTTTTTCAAGGGACAATACTATTCATGGTGGAAAGCAAGGATGGAACATTTCATTCAAGCTGAAGATTATAAATTATGGGTAAGAGTTACTGATGGACCCTTGATACCGACTATTAAATATAGCGAAGAATGCCAAAGCTAAATGTATCTTGTTGTGCGGATTAGGACCGGATTAATTCAATCAAATCTCTGCATTGCACTTTTGCAAAACAAATCTAGGATACACTACAAAACGCACATGAAGGTATTACTCAAGTTCGTAAATTCAGAATTGCCAGACTTTGTTCTGAATATGAAGCCTTCAAGATGAATTCGGAGAATCACTTCAAAATATGATCACCAGATTTACCACTGTTGTAAACGAGTTAATATCCTTGGGCAAAGTATACACCACTGAGGAACAGGTAGATAAAGTACTAAGGACTCTGCCTAGATCATGAGAAATAAATGTTACTGCAATCACAGAAGCCAAGGATCTAACCAATATGACTTTGAATGAATTAGTAGGAAATCTCAAAACTTATGAGATGAATGTTGACAAAAGAGGTGAAGGAAACAAAGAGAAAAAACTTGGATTTAAAGCAACTGAAAGTGATGAATCAGATATGGATGATGATGAATTGGCACTGATAAGTAGAAACTTCAAGAAATTCTTAAAAAGGGGCTTAAATTCAGAAAAAAAAGGTAACACACACTAAAGAAAAGAATACAGAGAAACCACAAAGTGAAGGATGCTTCAAGTGTGGAAAAACTGATCATCAAATTAAGAATTGTCCTATGTGGGAGGTAGAATGGAGAAAAGAAAGACCTGAAAAGGAGAAGAGAGAACTTTTGAACAAAAGAAAAAATAAAGAGAAGGAGCAAGCGATGTACGCTGCCTGGGGAACAAGTTCAGTGAGGTATGCCGAAGATGATGAGGACCTCGCGTTGATGGCCATAAAAGAATCAGAAACTGAAACTGAAACTGAATCAGACTATGAAAGAATGGAGGTAAATTTTTTTGATTTAAAAGATAAACTAGTAAAGTTCTCTAAGAAAAAGCAATCCTTCTTATTACCCACTTTCATAGATACAATTCAAGAACTAGTTAAAACCAAGAATCAATTGCTTGCTTCCATGACTAGTTTAAAGTTTGAGTATATTGATCTTGAAAAAATTAATTCTGATCTCAAGAAAGAAAATCAACTCCTAAAGGAACAGGTACATCAACTTGATTCCTGCATTTTGGCTCTCAAATCTGAAATTCTGAAACAAAGTGTTACTGGGAATGAAAAAGAAAAAATTAGTGGTGACCAAATCAGATGTGACCAAGATCTAATGAGGTTAAACAATGAACTATCTTTTGAAAGGGAAAATTCTAGGAGAATGAATCTTGAATTGTCTAGGATAAAAATTGATCTGGAAAGAGCTAATAAATGGACAAAATCTTCCATTATAGTAACACATCTAGATAACAATACTCGAACATAAGAACTGGAATAGGGTATGACACAACCTATGATTGGAAATTCTTTGTTATGTATTATTTGTGGTAACTCAGACCACTCTAAGGAAAATTGTCTGAAATACAAAGTTAGTGCAGAAAATAAAGCAATAGGAACTTATAAAACTGTTCAAAGGAACAGGTATACTCATAGGAAAAATAATCTTCCCAAGTGGGCTTATAGAGATCTTATTCATCCTTTTTATCAATACAAAGGACCCAAGCTAGTCTGGATTCCCAAATCTAACCTTTGAATTTATAGGAAAAGTGAGAGAAAGCTGGAAACATTCACCAATTGAACATGTTGTTTCAAATGCATGATTGAAGCAAAAAAAAAATCCTGTCACTTGGGGAAAAAAAAGGTAATGGATGAATAACATTGAATGGAAAAAAATGTTGAAAAAAAAAGAAAAAAAAAAGAAAAGGGGAAGACTGAAGAAGCATGTGAAAGGAACATGTACAACCTATGCAGTATCTAACAGTTATGCGCACTTAGATGATCAATCAATCAAAAAATATGATCAGTCAAGGAAAACACTTTCAAAGAGAAACATTTGGAACTTGGGGATGATTAAGGTCCCATGAGTATCCCTAAATGGCTAATGAACATTGCGCATACTACCCTCTAATCTTGAATTCTATGCTCAACTTTGTACATTAAGTTGTATGTCTCTATACCACTTTTAAAGTCATACTACTCATGCACTATAACATTGTATTTGCATCAAGCACATGAAGAGACTTAGTAAAATTGAAGCAAAATTTAGCATTATCCAGAGATCTAAGGTATGTGCACTACAATTATTCATGATTAAATATAAAGTCAATGCACTTGAACCTATTTCTTCCACTTGTCCCAAAAGATATTCATGCCCTAAATACTACCAAAACAAACATCTTCTTAAAAAGCCTTATCCCAATGTGATGGTCTATGATTGAGATGAATTTGATGGAGGACACCTCTACTTTGGCGCCTTATAAATATAGATTAAGAAAGTAGAGTGTGCTGGTTCTTAGAGGGAATCTTTTGTATTGAGCAAAGTCTCGGAGGATTTACATTGTGAGGGGAAATATTTTGGGGACCCTACACATGAACAAATATCACTTGTTAGGCTTAACTTGTGTGCATCTAGTGAGGGGGAACCGATGGGAGACCCATCTGTCGAACCTAGTTCTTCTATTGGGAACCATATAAACTGGGATTTCACATTGATATAAAAAAGAAGAAGTTATAGTTGTTGCTGCACCTTATACTACACGTCCAGGGAACAGATTGAGAGAACATGTTCCTTTACAAGTGATATTCAAGAAAATTTGTTCCTCTTACTGACTCTATTAAAATTAAAGACGAGTGAATTATTATTTCTGCAGAGGGAACATGATTGATTGAACAAGTTCTTTAAAAGTGATATAAAAAGAGAAAAAAAAGGATTGAGCGTGCATAGACCAAGGTTACCTTTGAAATTGAGAAGGATGCTAATATTGTTAATCCAAAAGATATCTTTGCTACTGAAAAATGACTATTATTTATCCTCTCATGCCCGATCTTTTGATATTACCTAGCCACTCTAGCCTTTGACTTCCCAATTTTTCTCTCTCATCACAAGTGCTTGATTCTATCTATAATTTTAATTACATTTGTGGTGTATATGTTTTTTGATTAATGCTAATGTTGGATTTGAGTTTCAGGTTCATGTCAATCTCCTATGTTTGTGCAAACGCTTTGCTATAGCTAACTGAGTTCTTGAATTTTAAGTGTTTATGTAGGTGATAGCCCCAGTGGCCATGAGTATCGAATTTATTACTCTTAGTGTGGTGTATGCCTTCACAGTGTTTTATTTTTGCCTAATGTCAAAAGGGGAAAGCAGCTGCATATGAGTTATGTGTACCTATTCAATGCAAGCAGAAAAGATTTGCCATAGTAAAAAAGGGGGAATATTGTTAAAGTCTCGTTGTTTTGAAGTATGGCGAAGTTAAGGAGTTGTAGCAGTAACATGACAAAAGCGGGAAGATGTGTGTCTTATTTGCTGAATTCGTAATGTATATTTGTCATCATCAAAAAAGGGGAATTAGTTAGAATGAGAAAGATTTTGATAATTGACAAATACATGAACAGATGAAAGAAACAGGTTGTCCGACGTGTTCCTTACAAACTGAATCCGACTTGGATAAAGAGAACGTCAACCACGTGAATTAGAAGTTATATAGTTGTGGAATTATTGTTTTTTCGACAAGCAACCAGTACAAAAAGTTTCCTTTTATAAAGGAGTTCAAAACCAAGTGAAAGTAGAAAAACTAATTCCTATTTAAGGAAATCTATTTAAGGAAATTGTGTTTTCTTATTTATTTAAGGAAATTGTGCTTTCTTATTTATTTAAGGAAATTACGTAGATTTTATTTTTTTCAAAGACGAGTTCAACCAGGAATTCTACGTGAAGAAGGATTTCGAGTTAAACAAGGAATTGAAGGTGCGGCGAAGACAAGTTCGAGTTGAACTAGGAGTTCCACACGAAGTAGGATTTCTAATTGAAATAGGTTTTGGATTCAAGTCCTAATCTATAAATAGGGCGATAGATTCGCTTGAAGAAGATTGTGCACTTACACAGAGAGAAGATCAAAACACGATCAAGAGGTTTGAGAGAGTTTTGAGATTTATTGGGAGTGTTGCAATTTGTGAGGAAAAATTGTAAGATTGTATTCAAGAGTCTTGTTTACAATCTGAGTTTTGTGAGTAGGAGTTGTTCGACAAGTTGTAGAACTTGAAGAATATTAGAAGATATAAAACTGGGGGGTTTTGTGTCTTTGGGTAGCTAGAAATTAGAGTTTATAATTTCATAGCTAGGAATTAAAGTTTATAATTCCTCTAGGAATTAGAGTTTATAATTCCTTAGGTTACATAGCTTTGTAATCTTTTGTTGAGACTTGAAGTTTAATAAAGTGGAGTTAAATTCTACAGAGGTGTAGGTCGTGGTTCTTACCCTTGTGAGTTGGGGTTTTGCGCGATAAAATATTGTGTCATTATTTTACTTGCTTCACAAAACGTAACTGCTGTAATCTGCAAAGGAACATATAAACTTGTTCCTAAGACGAATTTGGGGGTAAGAATTTCAACAGGTTTGGAAAAAATGATTCTAACCCATTCAAATAAATTTGTTTTTCAAAAAATCAAAATTAACATCCACACAGACCCCCCCACCCCCCACCCCCCACCCCCCCACTCCACACCTTCCACCAACCTACCCCTAAATTTTTTTTGTTTTCCAAAAACAAAAACATAATCTTTTTGTTTTCAAAAACAAAAAATAAAATTTACTCGGGCACCCGCCCCCCACAAACCTAACCCTAAAAAGTTTTTGTTTTTCCAAGAAAAAATATTTACCCCATCACTGCCCCCCCTCCCCCACCTTCCACCAACCTATCACTAATTTTTTTTTTTTCCCAAAACAAAAAAATTGATTTCATTTCACTTATATGGGCTGAATATGGATTCTCATGCTAACCCATTTTGTCCATATTTATATGAACTTAAATAGGTTGAAAATCATATTAACCCATTTTAAAGAATGAAAGAAAATATGAGTGATACATTTATATTAATATGGACAAAATGGTTTCATTTTACTTATATGGGCTAAAATTGCCACCCCTACTGGCAACTCATCTCAACACACAATTGTGAACCGCAATTTTGCAAGCAACTGATAATGTCAAAGTGAACCAAAAATAAACATAAAAATAAATAAAAGTATAAATTAAGAGCTAAAAGGATAAAAACACACCTAAATTATCCTGATTTATTTAGTAGAGCTATAAGGTGTGTTGAGATAAAAATGTAGTGATACTACACGTAGTAAACTCACTTACCTAATAGTTCACGTATGAAACTTAAAAAAATGGATATTTAAGTTGTGTTTTCACCCTTCACTCTATAAATAATTTGGTCTGTGAACAAAACTAAAAGACACAATCTTCATTGAAAATAGGCAATACCCAATAGTTAACTCCATTGTAGACACTACATCATTGTGTTTTTCATCCCCAACAGTATCCCTTGATGTTACAACCATTCCCATCAAATATAAAATCTTTAATCTCTTTCTTGAGTAAAACGGAAGACTGTAATCTTCTTCTTGAGTAAAACGGAAGATAGTCTGTCTCATTTCACTCGGTTCATAGCAAAACATCGTAGACACCATAACTTTCAACAAAAAAATCACCAACCCTGAAGAAAATGCAATCTTTTTACACAAACCTATTATAAAAATCAATTCTTGAACAATCCCACAATATAAAAATGAATAATTCCAAACATACATTGCAAATTAGAACAAAAGTCGAGATGGATATCATAACTTTTGTTGATATGGGGTTAATGAAAACCGAAAAAATCCTAAGAATAGCACTGCGATAACCCTACAGAGCAACTCTTGGATGAGTAGAACAAAGAACTTCTTCTGGGTGTTAGAATTCTACCCTCCTGGATTCTTCACAGAAACACGTACAGACAACGTGTTTCTTTTTGTGTAAAACTTAACAATGAACAAATCGAATCAACACTATGTATTATTTATAAACTTCGAATAATACAACAATTACAGATCTCTGTAACCTAAGAAATTGTAAACTCTAATTTCTTCTACCCCAAAACACAAAACTAATCCCTAGTTCCGTATCTTCTAATGCTCTTCAAGTTCTTCAACTTGTCAAGCAACTCCTACTCACACAACTCGGATTGTAAACAAGACTCTTCAATACAACCTTACAATTCTCTTAACTCGCATCACTAAAAATTAACTATCAAAACTCTCTCAAAGCTCTTGATTGTGTTTTGGTCTTGTCTCTATGTAAGTGCGCAATTTCTTCAAGCGAAACTATCGTCCTATTTATAGATCACATCTCCTCAACTCCTTGACTTTGTCATGTCTTCAACTCCTTGTTTAACTCGAAGTCCTCCTTCCCGTAGAATTTCTCGTTGCATAGTAAAAGACCTTTCTACAAAATTTCCTTTAATAAATAAGAAAACACACTTTCCTTATTTAAACAAGAAAACATAATTTCCTTAAATAGATTTCTCCTTCAGCTTTGTTATTAATGAATCCCAGTTGAACTCGTACTTGTTGAAATCATGTATTCATACTACGTGGATTCTAACGCATTTGTTTAAGTTTCGAGCATCAGTTGACGTGTTTGTTACATGTGCATTGTTACTACATGTTCCTTGATAGTTTGCCATGATTTCAAAACAATAAGACTGACAAATTCCCCCCTTTTGACAATGGCAAACTCCATGCACTTGGTAATATACTACCAAGTAATATACTACTGCACTACTGCACACCCTGTTGCTTAAGCACCATAGCAAACTAAAACAATCAAGTTCATTAGTTACATCAAATCAAACCCATAAAAAACAAAAAACCATCCAAATCGGAAATGTCTACAAAATACTTAAAACAGTGAGGATTCAAAATATAAAGTCATATCATCACAACACAGAAAACTAGAATAGAAGGCTGGTAAACTAAGGATTAAGTTGAGGAGTCTTTGACCGGAAGATCACAGATATGCTTCAAGCGATCAGAATTGGATGGTCTTTCAGTTTCTAAGGTTGCCTGCGCCTGAGCTAGCTCCTCTTTGAGTCTCAAAATTTCAGCAACATGGTACTCCCTTAACATAGCAATCTCCTCATCCTTAACAGTTAACAAATCTCTTAGTCGCTGTAGAGGTGCACCAGATTTGCTTGAAAGTGCAAGGAATATTGCAAGATCAACCTCACCTAAAACATCTTTAACTGTCTGTTCTTGCCAAGCCTTAACTGGAACTTGAAAGTGGTAAAAAATGCATCCCAATCAAAAACCATAACCAAGCCCATGTCACGAATTATCATCTATACACATCCTATGCATGTGACACAAAATCAATTTAAGCAAATTAATTTGAACCTTAGTTACCAGTAGTTCCATGACTGTGAGGTCCAAATAATTTTCTTCCGTACTCTTCTCCTTCCTTGGAATAATTACTTTGTGAACCACTTCAAACAATAACTTATGAAGAGGAAGCATAACACCTTTGTCTACTTTGGTATAGTTTCTTAATGTAGGATCATTTGCAAACCGGCGTGAAATTTTGATAGCATATGAATTACCCTCTAAATCCGGCCAGCAACATTTTACATGCTGACACCAACCTACATTAGGCACACCCAATATCTGTCATAACACTTCAGCTCTTACGGGAAAAGACACGCCACCAACACTACTAGTAATGGACTTAACAGACCCTGTAGCATTTATATAGAACTCTCGTGTTTCCTTCTTAGAAATTCTATGACGATAAGCCCCATGAAGAAACAGGTTTTACCAACCCTGTGCATTTAACAAACACATCAACTCAGCCATTTCACTTCCCCCTACACCAATAAAATCTCCCTCTAATCACACTTTTTTTCTTAAAGGCTTTTATGCGCTCTTGATGATTTATTTTGTTGACTTCTAGATCATTATCATCACTTACATTTTGACTGGATTCTTGAGACCTCAAAACAAACCTTTTACGCTTCTTATTTAACTGAGATTTACTAGAGACAGGGGAGGTACGAACCTTACTTGAAACCCGACGATTTTTTGAAGATGCCTTGGTGCTAGTGTTTTCTTTAAGAATCCTCGACACAGAGCAAGTGATACGATTTTGAATTTTCTTTGATCCACTCACGCACGGACTTTATTTGTGTTCAGGAATAATCATGGCCAATGTGTGGTGGTCATGGCACGGAGTCTTGAACAAAGTTTTCTTGGGCTAATTTGTATAATAGGGAAATCATCGTCCTTAGATAAAGAAGTAACATGTTCCTTTGATACTATTTGTTCCCCCTCCCTTTGTTTCATAGTTGTGTCATCTGAACCTCTATTTTTCTGGTTTCCCTCTTCCCCCTGACTCATAGCCGCTTGTGTTTGGGGGTGAGAAACATGGCTAATACCGGATTAGTCAATGAATATCACCGTTGCTAACACATAAAGATCTTCTAGGTTTGGAACGGGAATAATGGCCTGATGAAGGTTGGATGAAGATGCCATTGTACAGAGGGCACGTTATTTTGGGTGTCAGATGGGTGAAGAAGAAGGAATATTAGTTTCTGGAGGAGAAGAACCAAAGAGAGGGGGTTTCTTGGTTTTAGGGATTTTGTGTAGAGGAGTGCAAGAGTTTATGGGGAACAGAAACAGGTTGATGTGATGTAAATGTGAAGTGGGTTTTGTTTTGGCGGAAGAGAAAGAAAAAAAATTCCAAAATTTACTTTTAAGACAAATATTTAATAAAAGGACAGTTATTGGTAGAGAACAACTTTAATTTTTGGACCTCACTGTATTGAATAAAAAGTAGACATACTTGGTTAGTGTTGGAAAATGAATTTTGAGGTTCAATTTCGTCAGTTCCCAATTCCTTAATTGATTTTCCTTAGTCCCAGCTCCAACCTGTTCCTTTCAAAGTGTTCCCTTGCTAATGCCTTTGTAATAATATCTGCAATCTGTTGCTTAGTGAAATAGAAATTCATAGAGATTTGTTCCTTCTCCACATTATCTCTAAGAAAGTGATAACGAATGTCGATGTGTTTAGTTCTCTTATGTTGTACCGGATTTTTTGCAATGTTGATTGCACTCGTGTTATCGCAGAAAATTGGAACTCGTTCAATGTTGAGACCAAAGTCACTGAGTTGTTGTTTAATCTACAAAATTTGAGCATAAAATGATGTTGCTGCTACGTACTCAGCTTTGGCAGTGGATAGGGCAACTGAGTTTTGTTTCTTTGATCCCCATGAGATGAGAGAAGAACATAAGAAGTGAGCCATGCCTGTAGTTCTTTTTCGATCAGCTAAATACCGCGCATAATCTGCATCAGCATATCTTACCAATTCAAAGTTACTCCCTTTTGGATACCAAAGTCCTAAATCAGTTGTTCCTTTTATGTATATGAGAACTCTTTTGACTGCTTGGAGATGTGATTCTTTAGTATTAGTTTGAAAACGAGAACATAATCCCACACTAAACACGATATCAGGTCTACTAGCAGTAAGATACAAAAGTGAACCAATTATGCCTCTATACAATTTTTGTTCAACACCAAAACATGTTCCTTCAAGGTCTAACTTAGTGGTTGTGGCTATTGGAGTATCAATTGGTTTCACATGTTCCATCTTGAACCTTTTAAGTAATTCTTTGACATATTTTTGCTGATGAATACATGTACCTCGAGATGTTTGCTTTATTAGAAGCACAAGGAAGTAGTTTAATTCACCCATAATACTCATCTCAAACTCATTGCTCATAAGATTTGCAAATTCGTTTGTGAGATCCTTATGTGTTGCTCCAAAAATAATGTCTTCAACATAGATTTGCACAATCAAAATATCATTTTCTTTATTTTAAAGAAAAAGTGTATTGTCAATTTTACCTCTTGAATAACCATGGCTTAAAAGAAATTTTGACAATCTATCATACCATGCCCTTGGAGCTTGTTTTAACCCATAAAGAGCCTTGTCAAGTTTATAGACATGATTAGGAAGGTCATTGTTCTCGAAGCCAAGAGGTTGTTTGACAAATACTTCTTGTTGTAGTAGCCCATTTAGAAAAGCACTTTTGACATCCATTTGATATAATGTGAACTCTATGTGAGAAGCGAATCCTATAAGCAATCTGATTGCTTCTAACCTTGCTACAGGTGCAAAGGTTTCATCATAGTCTATTCCTTCTTCTTGATTATACCCTTGGACAGCCAACCTATCTTTGTTTCTTGTTATGGTACCATGCTCATCTAACTTGTTCTTAAACGCCCATTTAATTCCAATTATAGTTCTATTTGGGGGCTTAGGTACTAGATGCCAAACCTTACTCCTTTCAAATTGATGTAATTCTTCTTCCATTGCTATAATCAATCTACATCTTGGAGAGCTTCACTTTTCTTATTTGGTTCCACCATGGATAATAATGCACTATGAGCACAATGATTCTTTATTCCTGACCTGGTGGTAATTCTAAAAGAAAGATCAGTGAGCAAGTTTTCCAATGGGTGTGATCCTTGGTATTTGTACTCTTTTAGAACCAGATTTTATTTTTCCCTATCTTTCTCTTCATTAAAATCAGATTGATTTTCATCAGTATCACCTATCTCACAAGAACCCTCACTTGTCTCATGTGTTTCACTACCCTCTCTATTTCCTGTGTCAGAGGAACTTCATTCGTGTTCATGTTCTTGTTCAGAGGTTGTATGTTCTTCAGCTGATGTTTCACTAACCTGCACATATTCGTTAGATATAGTGTTGCTTTCATCGAAAATAACATGCACACTCTCTTCTACACACATAGTTCTTTTGTTAAGTACCCTATAGGCTTTACTATGTTTAGAATATCCTAGAAAATTCCTTTGTCACTCCTAGCATCAAATTTTCCTAGCAGATTTTTCTCATTGTTGTGAATAAATCACTTGCATCCAAACACTCTTATATGAGAGATGTTGGGCTTTCTGCATTTTAGTAATTCATATAGAGTTTTCTCTAACAAAGGTCTAGAAATGCATCTATTTATAGTATAACAAGCAGTGTTTATTGCTTCTGCCCAGAACTGATTGGTGATTTTACTTGCAATCATCATGGTTCTAGACATTTCTTGAAGGGTTCTGTTCTTTCATTCCACCACACCGTTTTGTTGGGGGGTTCTAGGGGAAGAAAAATTATGATCAACTCCATGGGAGTCACAGTATTGGGTAAACATTGAATTCTCAAATTCAGTTCCATGGTCGGATCTGATTGCCTTTAATTGTTTCCCAAATTTTGTTTGAAGTTTTCTCATTAGTGAACAAAAAGCCTCAATGGCATCAACTTTTGATGCAAGAAATACTGTCCAGGTGTACCTAGTTTAATTATCAACTAATACAAACACATGTCTTTTTCCTCCTCTACTTTGAACCCTCATTTGGTTCACATAGATCCATGTGAATTAGTTCTAAGGAATATGTTGATATTATCCTCTGTTTTGTTTTAAAAGATGATTTTATATGTTTCCCTAGAGTACAGGCTTCACACACATTATCTTCCTTGAATTTTGTCTTAGGAAGTCCTATAACTAAGTCCTTTGTGATGAGTTTGTTCAACTGTACTTGGCTAGCATGACCTAGCCGTTTATGCCACAACAAGGAACTTTATCCAACACACTTAAGCATACCAAATTTTTATTAGAGATAGTTGAGGTGTCTACAGTGTAGACATGCTTATATCTTTTTCTGGTTAACACTACTTTTTGTGTGTTTAGGTTAATTACTTCAACACTAGTGGATAGAAAGACTACCTTGTTTCCTTTGTCACATAATTGAGATATGCTGAGTAGATTGTGTCTAAGTCCTTCCACATAATAGAGTTTTTCAATTGAATGTTCATCAAATCTTCAAATCTTACCACTGCCTCTGATTTGACCCTTTTTTCCACCACCAAAAGCTACCATTCCTCCTTTTCCTTCTTCCAGTAAGAGAAATAATGTATTGTTACCTTTCATATGTCTTGAGCAAGCACTATCCATGTACCTATGTTTCTTTCTTTCTCTCACTTCTTTCTGAAAAGAATAACTAAATGTTAGTTTTAGGAACCCAGATTAATTTGGGTCCTTTGTTTTGATCGAAAGGATAAATAAGATCTCTATGAGCCCATTTGGGCAGACTATTTTTTCTGGAAATATACATGTTCCTCTGAACAGTTTCACAAGTTTCTCTTGTCTTATTTCCTCCAGTAGTTTTGATTTTAGGACAATATTGTTTAGAGTGACCTGAGTTGCCACAAATAGTACAAAACATAGGATTCCCATTTATATGTTGTTCATACCCTATTCTAGTTTTAATGCTCATAGTATTGTTGCCTAGATGGGTTACTATCATGGAGGATTTTGTCCACTTATTTGCTCTTTCCAGATCGCTTTTCATCCTAGATAATTTGAGATTTATTTTTCTAGAGTTTTCCTTTTCTAGCTTTAGATTATTTTTTTAGTTTGTCGACTTCAAGTTTTTGATTAGGCAGTTCACACCCTTTATATTTACCAAGAACTTTTAGTTTTAGATTCTTAGTTCTTAGTGCCAGATTGTGAGATTCAAGTTGCTTGATTTTCCCTTGCAGGTCATTGTTGTTTTTACTAAGATATATACTTAAACTTTAAGCTAGTCATGGAAGCAAGCAATTGGTTCTTGGTTTTAAAAAGTTCTTGAATTGTGTCTATGGAAGCAAGTAATCAGAATGAAAGCTTTTTCTTAGAGAACTTACTAGTTTATCTTTTAAGTCAAGAAGATTTACCTTAGTTTCTTCAGAGTCTGATTCAGGTTCAGGTTCTCATTCTTCTATCGCCATCAAGGCAATGTCCTCATCATCTTCTTCATACATGTCCGAAGAACCTGTTCCATAAGTTGCATACATTGCTTGTTCTTTTTCTTTGTTTTTCTTTTTATTAAAGAATTCTTTCTTCTCTTTTTCAGCTTTTTCCTTTTTCCATTCTAATTCCCACATTGGGCAGTCCTTGATCTGATGATCTGTCTTACCACACTTGAAGCAGCCTCCACTTTGTGGTCTCTCAAGATTATTTTCTTTCATGGGTGGTGATTTTTTACTAGAGTTTAATCCCCTTTTGAAGAATTTTTTGAAGTTCTTACTTATTAGTGCTAGATCATCATCATCTATGTCAGATTGATCACTTTCAGTTGATTTAAGTCCAAGATTCTTCTCTTTATTTCCTTCACCTCATTTTTCAACATTCATCTCATAAGTTTTGAGATTTCCAACTAATTCATCCAGAGTCATATTGGTTAGATCCTTGGCTTCTGTGAATGCAGTGACTTTATTTCCCAAGACCTAGGTAGAGTCCTAAGTACTTTGTTAACCTGTTCCTCAGTGGTGTATATTTTGCCCAAGGATATTAGTTCGTTTATCACAGTGGTGAATCTGGTAATCATGTCTTGAAGAGATTCTCTGGACTTCATCTTAAAAGATTCATATTCATAGCAAAGTCTGACAATCCTAAACTTTAGGACTTGAGTTGTACCTTTGTGAGCGTTTTGTAAGGTATCCCATATTTTTTTAGAAGAGGTACAACTTGAGATACACTTAAACTCATCAGGTCCTAGTCTACATATGAGAATGCACTTAGCTTTTGCATTCATTCCTAGCATCTTGTAATCAGCTTCAACGTATTTATCTGTGGGTTTAAGTACTTTATTTCCTTCGCTATCAGTAATAGTAGGAGTTAGTGGTCCCTTAGTAATTCTAACCCATAGTTCGTAGTCTTCATCTTGAATGAAGTCTTCCATCCTTGCCTTCCACCACGAGTAGTATTGTCCAATGAATAATGGAGGTTTGTTGATGTGTTGTCCTTGACCATGTCCGAGTGGAAGTGCAGAACTCATGTTGATCTTATCTTGAGTTATTAGACTCTTCAAAGATAACCTAGCTCTGATACAACTTGTTAGAATTTTACCCTCCTGAATTCTTCACAGGAACACGTACAGACAACGTGTTTCTGTTTGTGTAAAACTTAACAATGAACAAATCGAATCAACACTTTGTATTATTTATAAACTTCGAACAATACAAGGATTACAGAACTATGTAACCTAAGAAATTATAAACTCAAATTTCTTCTACCCCAAGACACAAAACTAATCCCTAGCTTCGTATCTTCTATCGCTCTTCAAGTTCTTCAACTTGTCAAGCAACTCCTACTCACACAAATCGGATTGTAAACAAGACTCTTGAATACAACCTTACAATTCTCTCAACTCGCAACACTCAAAAGTAATTATCAAAATTCTCCCAAAGCTCTTCGTTGTGTTTTGATATTCTCTCTATGTAAGTGCGCAGTTTTTTCAAGCGAAACTATCGCCCTATTTATAGATCACATCTCCTCAACTCCTTGACTTTGTCATGTCTTCAACTCCTTGTTTAAATCGAAGTCCTCCTTCCCGTAGTATTCCTCATTGCATAGTAAAAGACCTTTCCACAAAATTTTCTTAAATAAATAAGAAAACACACTTTCCTTATTTAAACAAGAAACATAATTTCCTTAAATAGATTTCTCCTTCAGCTTTGTTATTAATGAATCCCAGTTGAACTCGTACTTGTTGAAATCATGTATTCATACTACGTGGATTCAAACGCATTTGTATAAGTTTCGCGCATCAGTTGACGTTTGTTACATGTGCATTGTTACTACCTGTTCCTCGATAGTTTGTCATTATTTCAAAACAATAAGACTGACACTGGGTATTGATAAAATTGCATACAAAAGCAACCCTTTTAGGAAAAAACAGAGATTTTGTGTGAATTTGTCTGTGGAGAATCGGTAAAGAAGCCGTGAGAAAAACACACCTAAATTGTACTCCCTCCGTTTAACAATGAATGATCAGTTTTGACTTGACTGGGAGTTTAAGAATATAAAGAAGACTTTTGAATCTTGTGGTCCTTAATTAAAGTTAGTTCAAATGTATAAAATTGCCCTTTGATCTTGTGGCCTTAAACATGTCACGTGGAAAACTAAAATTAAAATATTACCAAAAAAAGAAAGAGGTTATTCTTTTTTAAATAGAGGGAGTAGTTTAGTATGACACTCACACTCAATAATTTATGTATGAAATTAAATTATTTAACTCCACAAGATTAAAGGACAATTTTGTACGTTTGATCGGACCACAAGATTCAAAAGTTTTCTTTATATTCTTAAACTTCGTGTCAAATCAAATCAGGTCATTCTTTGTGAATCGGAGGGAGTATCATTTTTTAGTTTGACAAACACACATCTTTTCTTTATACCACATTCTCTCTTTTATTTTTAAAAATTATCAGGTCACACATTACATTGAAAAAACATTTAACCTTCAAAAATTAAATAAATTATTACTATTAGTTAAAATTAATAATTTTAAAATTATTATCCAAAAAAATATTATTTCTTTCAAAAAATAAAATATAAAATATTTTTCTTACCCTACTCCATTCCTTGCTCCCTGACAGGCCATGTTTAAATTTCTTTTATAAAAGAATTAAAAAAAATTTCAATTCATCACCCCCCCCCCCCACCCCTTTAAATACAAATTTAGATATTATTTTATTTTTTACAAAAATAAAATAATTCTACCCACCCATCTAACCCTCCAAAATTTTTTCTCATTTTGTGTTAGATATAATACATATCGAAAATATCTTTTACTTTTCATCGCAAGACATTTTTTAATTTTTTACTTATTTATATTATATTTGGTACACTAGTAGAAATTTGTTTTTTAAAAATATTTGTTCATAAATATTTAACACAAAATGAGAAAAATGTAAAAAAGAAAAAAAGGAGCGGAGGGTTACACACGATGGGTAGAAATTTTATTTTTAAAAAATAAAATAATATCAATTTTTTTGGGGGGTGTAAAGGAGGGGGGATGAGGGGGATGAGGGGGATGAGTGGGTGATTTTATTTTTGAGAGGGGTACGTGGTGAAGTGGGGTAAGAAAAATAAATTTAAATTTTATATTTTTAATTTTTTTTTTATAGATAGTAATACTTTAATCTTTAATTTTCAATTAATATTAATAGCTTATTATTTAATTTTTGTCAAGGTGGAATATTTTATTCATGTGGAATGTCATGTGTCAACGTTTTTTCAAATAAAAGAGAGAGTGTATTACACACACCACTGGGTTGTGTTTCTCAAACTAAAAAGTGATAGTTTAGGTATGAAACTCACACTTTCAATAATTTAAGTATGAAAAAAAAGTGAGAGTTTAGGTGTGTTTTAGACACTTATATCTTAAATGAAAGGTGTCTATTCTTGTTTTGTTTTTTTGTGACAAATTGACCAAGAGATGGTCAAATCCTCTTTAAAAATGTAATTAAGAAAATCTGGAACCAAATTAACATTTTCAAAACTTTCTAATCTTTTATAAAATACAAAAAAACCTTCATTTTTGAACTTTTATAATTCAATCCAAAACATTTTTTAAAAAAAGAAAATTTTCTTCTTTTTCTTCTCCAACGTTCTCTCTTGTATTCTTCTTCCTTAAAAATTCAAAAATCCTACTATCAAAACAAATATTATCTCCATTATCTTATCTTCCCCCTCATCTTTAGTCGTGACTCTCTCCTCTTTTGAACTGAAATCGTGTTCGATTTAAAATAGATAAGTCATTTTTTTGAAAGATTTTATAATTTTCGAACAATACTAAGTTTTTTTCTTGGATTAATGAATAATAAATTATTCTATTGAAGTGAAAATTAATAATGAAGTAGTGGTACATATTATTTATTGTTTTCGAAAAAATCAACAAACCCGAAAAAGAACCTAATATTGAGGAAATGTATATGCATTGTTAACATTCAATGAAAAGTCATATTTTGTTTCTTTTGTTGTATTTTTTGTGGCCATTTTGTTGATATGATTTTAGAAATATAGTATTGTTCAGTTGTCCTACATATATTTCATTTGTTGAAAGATGTATCGTATGTTGCCACATTTTAGTGATATGTTGGTGCATATTCCAAAATAGTTGTCATATGCTGGAACATCTCAGCTATGCATTAGGGCAACAAAATGGTCATCAATGGCAATAGAAGATTCATCTATGGTAACAAAAGATTTATTTGTGGCAACAGTAGGTACATATGTGGCAACATAATGTAAAGTTGTGGCAACAGACTATCCATTTGTGTGAATATAAGTATAAATTGCTACCCATTTTTATTTTATAATCAATTGTAAATTGTCAACTTTTTATTTCTTTACATGTAGATGAAATGATACAAGAAGCTTCATCCATGACAACAACTCAATATTTTATTTGTGTTGCTTCCTCTTCTAACATCAAATGTTTTTTTTTTGTATTTAAGAATGTGAGCAACAACATGATTATTTTATTAGTCGTGTTAAAGAACTCACTGATATTTTTAAGAAAATGACTTATAATATTGATGTCCATACGTCCAAGAAGATTTCACATGTCCATACGTCCAAGAAGATTTCACATCTTTGAAGTGTAGGATGTTGAAAAAATCTATTTTCCTAACACTATCTATAATTACTGTGAAGAAAGAAGGAGAAGCTGAAACACCCTGAGAATCATATGGCCTAAGATAGATCCCTACATGAGGTCTAATAAATTAAAAAGGATTAAAATGGAGCTTCTAAACCTAATCTAATGCAATTAGCTTAGTTTGAAAGTGTTAGTACCTAAACGTCAGGCGACGTCCATGACGTCCTAAAACTAGTCTTTTGGTGCTAGGATGTTCAAGTATGTTGTCATGGAGTTTGATGTGTCATTTTAGTTCCAAATCATGTAGAAATGTCTATCACACTTAGAACATCGAGATTAGGGGTTAAATATTTAGGTACGACTCCTCAAGGACCACCCTAAGGGTCCTTCAGGAGGACTCTAAGACAACCCCCAAGGCTGCCTCAAATGGAGAAGATCACCAAAAATGTGGTGACCTATGGAATGGGTTAGCCCCCGTAGGTCCATCTACGGAGTTTGGACGGACTTCGTAGGCCAACACTTAGAATTATGGAGCCTTGTGTCACGGATCTAGAGTCTTACTAAAGCTCCGTGTGACACTTGACAACTTACTCACTAATATTTCACGATCTTGTAAGTTCAAGTAAGACATTTATTCTAAAATTTCTAAGAAAATGCAAAAAAAGACTTAGAAAGATTTGGAAGAAGGCTTTATATTGCTTGGAAGTTTCCTTACAACTTTGGTGGATGATTTACAAATGAGTTACACTTCTATTTATACTACTTCCTAGGGGGATAAAGTGTAAATAAAAATACTTACAAGTACCTAAGTTATTTACACTTTGGTCCCTTTTCTAGAGAATTCTACACTTTCTAGGATATTCCAAAGCTTTCCCAGAATATATCTATTCTTTCTTCTATAACTCTCCAAAGCCTTCTTGAAATGGATAGGGCTTTCTGGAGATTTCTATAAACCTCTCCAAAACTCTAGACTTTTCCGCCCATATCCGGATGCAATATATTACTGAGAATTGGCGGGATGTGACACTCTCCCCCACATATTGATGCGACGACCATGTCGCATCGTTGCTGTATTAGCAACCGAGTCTTGTCTTCTCGTACGCGCGACCAATAGTCTATTGACTCGATCAATGCCCCCACACAACTCCTTCAACTATTTCCTTATCTCTTATAACTCGGCCTCACGGTCTACCTCCTTCCTAGGTGGAGAGTGCCTCGGCGGCTTCTTTAGCATCACAACATTGTTCCCTTTTGGAACCTTCTTCGTGCTTAGTGGCATGTACTCTTTAGAACCATTGTATTCTTTCGAACTTGCAATGGTGTCTACGAATGTCGCCTTCTCCTTCTTAGTATTTTCTTGAGATAAATGGTCGTTATTCGGACTTGTCCTTCTGTCTTTGGTGCCTTAACTAGGGGACTATGCATGTTCCTCCTTGCTCCATGACCAGAAGTGATTGGAGGTAAGGATCGATCACAACGTGGCACTGCTGGAAGAACTCTTGCCCAAAAATAATTTTAAAGAGATATAAAGGAGAGACAATGAAATGGATCTTACCTTGCCACTCGCATAGCGTGATGCTTACTCCATATGCAAATCCACACACAGGATTCAGTGGTGAATTGATCGTCCTGAGTTGGGCATTACTTGGCCTTTAACTCAGCCCCAACCTTTTCGATGCCGTCTTGGTCATGATATTGGCCTCTGCACCTGTATTAACCATAGCACGAGCAGGTCTTCCATTGATCTTGATGTCGACATACTGCGCCACATACTTTCGACTTCCGTGGTTGCTTGGTGATAGCTCCTCATAGTCTTATCAATCCCGATTGCGTGTCTCCACGCCTTGTTCTTGCTTATGCACATCCTTCTCTTTCCTATCTTGCAGGATAACACTAAGGCTCTTTAATTCAGGGTACCTTGCATAGACATGTGGCCCATTGTATATGTAGCAACTACCTCTTTTGGCAACCTCTATATTTCTCTCTGTGTCGCAATGACGTCCAAACTTCTTGCCATTAGACTTATAGCTATGATGCTTCTTAGGTTGTGGCCGCTGCTCATCGCCTTTGCCACAATCTTCCCCACCATTATCATGACTGCCTCTCATCTCTTCTCCTCTGGATCTATCAAGCTTCTCTTGCCTGAAGTGTGTCAAGGCTTTGTCTTGTGTGATGGCTTCATCGATAGTGATGTCCTGTCAGTGTTTCAACTCTATCCTGGCCCAATTTTGAAGCCCATATATGAAGTGGAACAATATATCTTCATCCGCGAGTTTAGTAATTTGAAGCGTGAGAGTGGTGAACTCCTGTACATACGCGCGTATGATGCCCGTTTGCTTCAGGTCCCTAAATATGTGTTTCGCCTCATAGATGACGTTGTTAGGGAAAAACACATTCTTGAACTCCTCTTGGAATTTCTCCCAAGTGTTGATGGTGCAACGCCCCTTCCCTATTGTTGACTCTTTACGCCTCTACCAAAACATGGCCATGTCTGGAAGATACAACACGGTGATGTTCATCTTACTCTCGTTGATCTTCATCCTGTTGCACTTGAAGTAATTCTCCAAGTGCCATAGGAAATTCTCCACCTCTTACGTGTCACAGATGAATTTGAACATAGGTGGTTTGGGAGCCTCGACCTTGGCCTCCCTATCTCGGTCGAACGACAACGATCTACCAACTCCCATGCCTTCCTTGAGTGATTTTATCTCGGCCTTCATGGTCTCAATCTTGCTCAACGACTCCATAAGCCGACACTCCAAGGAAGTGATAACCTCTTTTATCTCAAACTCAGCCCGATGGCGTCCCTCCATCTCTTTACGGATGGATTAGATATCTTCGAGGGTGAAGTCTTCAAGGGTCTTAAACTTGCCATCAACCACGTTCATGCGCCGGCCTAAAATCTCCACGGCCTGCCTCGCCACTTCAACCCTCGCGACCCATTCTTCTCCAGCGGTGGCGTCAATGGCCTCCTCGTCAAGTTCGTCATCACTTTCCTCGGTGGTTGAGGGTGGATGAGAAGTTAGCACCTCGTTTGCTGTGGGATCAGGCAACATTTCATCATGACCCTTTTGAGGCTTACTTTCCTTTCGGTGCTTCTTTCTACCATCCAAACATACGTTGGTGGTGTTAGAGTCATTTACGTCTCCTTCGTTGGACATTCTCTTAATGTCAAACCTCTCTCTAATACCACGTTGTCTCGGACTTAGAGTCTGACTAAACCTCCATGCGGCACTTGACAACTTACTCACAAATATTTTACGATCTTATAAGCTCAAGTAAGCGCTTTATGCTAAGATCGCTAAGAGAATGAAAAGAAAGACTTAGAAAGATTTGGAAGAAGGCTTTACATTGCTTGGAAGATGGCTTACAACTTTGGTGGATGATTTACAAATGAGTGGCACTTCTATTTATACTACTTCCTGGGGGGCTAAAGTGTAAATAAAAATTACTTACAAGTCCCTAAGTGATTTACATTTTGGTCCCCTTTCTAGAGAATTCTACACTTTCTTGGATTTTCCAAATCTTTCCTAGAAAATATCTAGTCTTTCTTCTAGAACTCTACAAAGCCTTTTTGAAATATCGTGGGGCTTTTAGAGTTTTCTATAAACCTCTACAAAACTCTAGACTTTATAGTCCCTATCCGAAAGCAAAATCTTATTGAGAATCGGCGGGACGTGACACTTGGATCCATTTGGACACCCTCCAAACCAAACCACGGACAGATAGGACGGGCCGTCAAGCCATCCACCATTCGTGGATGGTGGTCATGGTTTGGGGTCTGCAATCTGGTGTAAGACATGACCAACCCAAGAGTGGTTTGTTAAATTCCACCCTTGGCCATTTAAGTACAGGGACTTTTATTTTTAGTGTTTTTATGTATTTTAAGTATGTTCATACAATTAATTAGCCATTCGGATTCACCCTTAAAAATCCAAATGTTCCCCTCGCTAAAGTTCTCTCAAGATCACCATTGAAGAATTTGAGAAGAAGGAGGCAGCGACTAGGTCGAGTTTCACCAAGGTTTCAAGCTTAGCTTAAGGCATTGATCAAAGGTATGTGAAGCTCCTTCATCCATGGGTTCTTCCACCCATGAAGTCCCCATAGTTTCCCTCAAATGTGAATCCAAAATACCCCAATCTAGCTTAGGTTGTGATTACATTGTGGGTAACGCTTGATTTGTATTCCAAAGTAGTGGATATCATTAAGTTATGTTTGAGTTATGTTTATATGATGATTATATAACGTTTTCATGTGAATTCCTTGATGAACCCTAAACTAAGTAGATAAAGGTGATCATTTTGGGTTTAGGCCATTAGAGGCAAGGTTGAAGGTTCTAAATTGATTTTCTTAATGCAATTGTCTTCAACACAAATTGATCATCGTTAGGATTATCCAAATATGAATTGAACTAGGTATAATTGATTTGGAAGGATCATGACTTGTAAAGTTAGAGTTGAACCTATATGATCAAGTATGACTAGAATTAACTTCTAATGATCAAGGTGATTGAATAACTTGTAATTTAGATATGGATCATGATAGAATAAAATTAGTATTGAAAATAAGTCTTGTAGCCATTGTTGTTAGGGCTTTGGGGGCAAAGTTAATATGAGGAGATCTTGATTAAGGATTCTCTTTCTCTTATACACTTAGACATGAACAAACTAGTAGAAGTCACTACACCATTTTAAGCCTAAGGCCACACTAAATCTGGTAAAACACTTGTAAAGTGTTGCCTAAAATATATTTGGGTACACTTTTGAAGTGTAGCCTTAGTTGTTAGCTTTTGGCTACAATAATATTGGCGACACTTGTAAAGTGTGCTCTTTAGTGGTATAGACAACACTTTTTAAGCGTTGTGATATCTTGATAAAATTGGCAACACCTATTTACACATATGACTACACTATTAAAGTGTTCTATTTTTATAAATTTAAAAACAACACTTAACAAGTGTGGCCTTGTAGTTTTTCAAAAAATTTCACTAAAATATTATTTTCCTTCAAACATATTTAACTCTCCCTCCAATTTCAAATTTTCCAAAAATAAAAACGAACTTCTTCAAAAATAAAAACACAATTTAACACTAAAAATTAAAATTAAAATAAAATAAAATATAAAAAGAACTCTCAAGACAAATAAATTTTATCCATAGACCCATTGTCACTCTGGCCAAATAACTACTCTTATATGAAACCTTAACTCTACTGCCTTATTTCTCATTTCCCCCAAGCAAATAACCATTGTCTCTCCTCCGTCTGAGATAGTGACGATTTTCTATCCTTCTTTGCCTTCATTCAAATATCAGGAGAAAAAGTTTGAAGAAAACTAACTTTGGTTGTGGAAATCTGAATCTATACAAGAGAAGATACAAGATGCGGCAACGAAGATAGATTTGGTCACTTCGATTATATAGGCCAGTCATCTTCTTGTAATCAGTATCTCCATGTTGTTGCTACTCAAAAATTATAATTTGTATGAGTATCTCTTCATTTTTTGCTTTTAAAAATGTTTTAGACAAATTTAGCTCTAAGAAGAATTTCAATTTGAATATATTACACATAGTATGAACTCGATTTGCATTTAAATTGGTCAGGCTTGCACTTTGCCTTTGGCCAACTTCGTGATTCTTCAGAAAATTATTCGATTGGTGGGATGCTAGTAATTTTCAGGTTTAATTGTATTTCTATTTCTATAATGTTTGTCCTGCGAATATGCTTGTCTCTGCGTTTGATTCATGGCATTTCTACTGGCCTTTTATGGTTTTTAGATTGTTATGTTTATTGCTGTAAGAGCACTATGTGTATATAAAGTTATTACCATTAGACTGGAGATGTATGAATATTTCTCTATTGTACAATGTAATATATATGGTTAGTAGTAAGTGTTTTGAAACATTTTTTAATGCTCAAATAAACTCAAAATAAATTTTATGCAGTCGGATCACAAAAGTTTCAAGGTGCCTGAACTTGAGATCATATGTTACCTTGGTTTTGCTGCTTCTGATGAATATTGTACGCCATGTGTTATTGAGTCTTTGATAAGATTTTCCGTAAGCACATGTAGTACGCGTGTTGATGGAGGTAGGCATGATCCCGTTCAATTTTATACTATGCATCTTTCCTGCATAAGTAACATTAATTGGAAGTGTGTGTGGCTAATTTTGTTGGAAAACCAGTTGCTTTTGTTTTTGGTATGGGTTATGTTACAAATTCAGCTATTCTTCCTTTCTTTATTGGAAAGGTATAGAGTTATATAAATTTATGTTCTTGTTTTATACTTGGTATAATATTTGTTTTTTGACTACAGTCATTTGTAGGGAGGATAGATCATCACTGATTATCTAAACCATATCTCTATTCTAAATGGTGCTCGAGGTTCTGGATCCACCATTACCATTTTTTAACATAACAGTAAGTATTCACGAGATTTCATTTTCATTTGAATGATAATTTTCAATGAGGTGTCCTACGTCATGTCTGTGCTTTAAATTTCCATATTTTCTTTAGCACCATCCACTTGGAGAAAATTTTCAGAGAACATATTGCTGAGGGACAATCTAGAACACACAAACCATGGAAGAAGATAATCGTTGTGGTCGAGGGCATGTACAGTATCGAACGGCTCCTTTGCCAACTCCAGAGATTGTTGCAATATGCAAGAAATACAAGGTAATCTAGTGTTTGATGTCTCTTCCTGGAACTTCTTCTTTTACATGTCAGTAATCTTTTGACTTTCTGACCAGAAGTACAATGTACTGAAACAACTGAATTTGTTCTACTATTGCAGTTAACTTTCTTGAAGAAAAACACACATTGATGAAAGAAATCAATACAAAAAGTGATATCTATGTAAAGTTGGACTCTTTTCAGTTAGGTATAAATATGTTTCTTTACTCTTTCATGTAAGTTTGTTTATTATTCTACATTAGATTTTGTGAGTATGTTGAGGTTTGCCAGCATTATTGGACAAAACAAACGAAAAAGAATTTTCTTCATATGAATTTATTTTAGTCATCCGGTAACTCCAGTACAGGGAAAGTAAAGAAACTGATAAACCTCACAAGGCAAAAGAAGAAGATAAAGAGCTAGATTTACCGTTGTTTGATTTCAAAACTATATCTCATGCTACCAATAACTTTTCATAGAACAACAAGGTTGGAGACGGTGGTTTTGAACCTGTTTTCGCTCAACTCTCAACATATTTGGTTATCTGTAGTAATAGTTCAGTCAGCTGCAGACAAATTGGTTATGATTATATGGATTTGATTATCACTTCTCTGAACTCTAGATTTTTGCCATGTTTTACTTTTCCAAGGATAATTACATCACCATATTGATGTTGTATCTGTTACTCTTATTTATGCAGGACACTTTCATATACATAGCTTGAATAGGAACCTCTACTTCTGCATTTAATAAATTTCGTCTGCTTGGAAATTGGGAGTTCTTGCTCTCACAAATAAATGACAGCTACATCCATCCACTTTCACATCTGAAGACATTTTGATCAATTTTTGGTGTTGCCCCTGTATGTCAAGCTTCAGCTTCTTGAAGAAGTATATTCCACTTGTTGAATCCATGAACAACATTTCGACACAACTCATTGTGAATATTTTAAACATTGTTAAATACAAACTGATTTGTCACGTGCAGCGCACGCGCAACATCCAGTTTATATATAATTAGGTGAAACGGATTTATGTAAAAAGAAATCATTATTTTTCAAGTAGAAATTGTGGCTATAGAATTCTTGACATATTTCCACATTAAAAGTGTGGCTACATTGGACGTCAATTATGGGGATCATTAATTATAAATTGTAGCATGTACATAAGAAAAGGTTACACTTAAAAGTGTTGTCATAGGAGAGGTACAAAAGGCTACGCTTTTAAAGTGTGACTAATAATAAATCTAAGGCCACACTTGGAAGTGTTGTATTATCAAAATAAAGTGTTGTGAATAATATGCTACAAAGTGTTGCCTTTGTACCTCATTGGCCACACTTTTTAAGCGTAGCTACTTTGGCAACACCTGAAAAGTGTAGCCTAAAGTCAATGGTAACGGCTCTTTAGCCCCCCCCCCCCCCCAAAAAAAAAAAGTGTTGCCTAAAATCAAAAAGTGTAGCCTTTTATCAAAGGCCACACTTTATGCTAGTTTAGGCCACACTTTACAAGGGTGGATAAAAGCATAAAATGTTGTAGTGAGTAAGTTCTCTCACATAGAAGGATTCTAGGGTAGTATGGATAACTTGCATCTTGATGAGTGGATGCATGGTGTCTAGGTGGGTATAATTGTAATCTTCCTATTATAGCTTTGATGGCATGATATGATATTTTATGGTAGTTAGGTCTATCATGACAGTATGCTATTCTTTGATAAATTGGTATGAAAGATAGTTAGCATCGAGTAAGCTAGCCTAAATGAATACTTTGTGTGATGGTAGAATGGGATGCCATCCATAGATGGCACAAGTATGACTTGAAGCTACTTATGAAATGTCCTCATATGAGTATGACTAGCTTGGGTAGTGGCTATAGTTGCCTTCCATGGTATGAATAACTTAAGATGATAGTTCCTTGTCAAATATGAAAGTAGGTCAATAGTGATATTTAGAAATGGTAACACATGAATAGGGTGACTTTAAGATATGCTTAGTATGTGTGGTAGAATGGATGCCCGACATGCATTGCACAAGTGTTCCTTGAGTTGATATAGGGATATAGTTCTCTTATGTCATGAAAACCTAGGTCTTATCTATAAAGGTGGACTATGACTAAGAATGACCAAAGAGAAGTACTTAGTTTAGGTAGTATTATGGGATGTTATCTTGGCATTGTACAAGTATAATTGGAGGTGGTTTGTGAAGTATTTTACTTGATATGAAAGACTAATGGTTAAAGTATGAACTTATGTATGCCTTATGTTGACTTGTTATGTTATGATTATGTTATTGTCTCTTATGTTTATGTCTTGTGTTGACTAACCATTTGAGATGCTCTTATGATGTTATGTTAGCTTCCATACTTAGTACTTTTGTACTATCACATATTGCCTATATTCTAACACATATTTCCTACATTCTAACCAAATGTAGGGTTGGAGGTTTGAGTTGCTATTGGAGGTAGAGTTTCAAGGACTTGAAGAAGTGAAGAAGTGGTGAGTCCTCATAGCTTCGAGAAGTAACCTTTATGTTCCTTTTATGTCTTTCATTATGTTTTTAGACTTTATGTGGGTTGTGTCCCAAGAATTTTATTCATGTCATTCATAGATTGTTTGAGACAATAATTTAGAAAGACTTCCATTTTTATGATATACTTTTCGAGATATGTATTAAAGAATGTTTTAAATTCTTCCATATTTTCTATGATTTTATGTAATGAATTCTAAGGGCTTGTATAAGATGTTTTCGAGATAGAATACGCCATGTTACGACTAGGGGGTTCTCTCAGGCCGTGACAAACTTGGTATTAGAGCCAAGTTGTGAAATAGTCTTAGGATGTCTCAAACCACATCTAAGTAGAGTTTGTTCATGGGTGTGAGTCGCGACACATTTCATGAATAGGTAGCTATTGGATTCTTAGGAACAATCTCACTTCTTCATTCTCTTAATCGTGCCATAGAGGTTTACCTCTAGTAGGTCTTTTTCTAATGATTGCCTATAATTTTTTAGGTTATGGCAAATACTAGAGCTAAAACTAGTAGAGTTGAGGAAGGTGAAGGGGGGCAAGATATTCCTTCCCAAGTTGCAAACCAAGATCCTCCTCAAGATCAACACCAAGTACCTCCTCAATTTCCAAATGACCCTCCAATAGTGAACAAAAGTTTTCCGTACAAGGTTATTCCAATGCTCCTAAGTATAAGGATGAGAGGGTGTATGACCTTAGGTCACAAGGAAAAGGTAGTGAGGCTGTAAGGCCTACTTGTTATAGGTGTGGTAAGAAACATGAGTGTAGGTGCTTGGCCAGTAGAGATGGTTGTTATGGATTTGGTGAGAGTGGCCACATGAAGAAAGATTGACCTAAGGCAAATGCTAATATAAGAGAAGGTAAGCAAGTTGCCCCTAGTGGTGGGGATGTGGATCCTCAAAAGAAGAACAGGTTTTATGCTCTCCAATCCAAGGATGATCAAAAGTGAGCTCCTTATGTCCCTTTTCAGTATGTGCTTCTTTTATGATTTTAGAAAAACTTCCAGATTTCTTGTCTTATGACTAGGTATGATGGACTTGATGATTTCCTTGTTATGATGATGTTTGTGAAGGTGTGCAGACCTTGCTAGAATTAATGTATTTGCATTGTGTTGCCTATTGCTGTAACATCTTGAGTCAATGTGCATTTTAGACCTAACGAGTCTATGTTGAGCATGTTATAGCTAGGAGATGTTAGTTCCTCCTTGGAAATGAGTAATATTTTTCTTTCATGCATTTTGAATTAGATTGAATTATTATAGCTTGGAATTAAAGTTTCCTTGGTTGGGTGTGTGCAATTAGAAATAATGCATACACGATGGGATGCTAGTTTTGAGTCGTGGGGTTTCCCTATAAAGGTTTAAGGTGTCATTCGGGGACGAATGTTCCAAAGGGGGACTATTGAAACACCCTGGAAATCGTATGAACTAAGCTAGAGTCCAACATGAGGTCTAATAACTTAAAAAAGGTTAAAATGGAGTTTGTATACCTAATCTAATGCAATTAGCATAGTTTGGAAGCACTACACCAAAAGACACTTTTAACGGCATTTGATTTCCCTTTTAGGGGCGATATTTATTGCCACTAATAAATTTACCGGCATTTGATTAAATGCCATTAGATCCAATGTCGCGAAAGCCTTTAGTGGCTTTTCTGGCGAGTGCCGGTGAAGACCCTTATTATTGCCACTAAAAGTAATTACTTTTAGTGGCATTTATTTAGTGGTCTTTACTATTGCATTAAATCCACCTTAAAAACAAGCATATTATGGCTTTTGCTATTGCCGACAGAGATAATAATTATTACTCAATTATTGTAACAACTTAAAACTTCTGAAAAACTTCACCTTAATTCACATATTTAACCCTCTTTTATAACATCAAAAATAAAATTCACAAAAGAAATAAGATCTAAGGTAGTAAAAAAAGAATTATCAAACTCAAAACAATGTCATTTATTCAAAATAAGAACAAACAATCTTTAATACATTCACTTTCTTATCTTGTGAAGTAAAAGAAACTATTATCAAAATAAGAAAAATGTGTTCAACAATGGAAAAAATAAGGTAATTAAGCCATTGTGTTTTTTCCAAATGCAAATTGTTACACCTTTCAGAATCAGTACATCATTCCTTGAACAAGCTTACCATTTGATTGAGTATGCCACTGTACACATAAAGCGGTAGATGGTTAGATGACAAAAGATTGACATGACAATTACATATCTTACTCTTAGGTTGACTAAATTTGAAATAGAGACGCAATAGAAAGCACCAACCATGATTCCATCATGTACTCACATGTATTGTCTTGGTGTTTCACTTTTTTCTGTCAAAAGCATGAACCGGTAAGATAAACTACATTAGTTAATCATATTGCCTTACTTAATCTTGTTGTCTTTCAACCTTCAACCTGCATAAGCACTAGAGAGTTTTGCAGCATTTTAACATAAATCCATAAGACATTTCCAGCATAGTCAAGAACAGGCAAATTTAATGAACAGAAAGGTGAACATGTATTGAAACATAAGTAAACATGAGGATTTGGGGGGGGGGGGGGGGGCAGAGAAGGTAGATGCCTCACATACTGAAACCAAAGATGGAATGTGTTTCTATCAAAACAAATAGTTTAGGTATTCCTTGCATGGGAAACTGGCTTGACAAGATACAAGTGACCAGACACTAATTATCCCACTAGATCAAAGGCAATAGCTTCAAAATTCAGTATAATGAGGAAATAGATTTGGAGAAAAACATACCTCACAATGTCCCAATGTTCTTCCTCACAAAAACATGGCCTATAACAGATGCAAAAGGAGGGATATTTTCAGTATATCCGTGATAGTCGAAAAGAAGAGAGGTTTCCACTCCAACTCATTGACCTGCCCAAAGAGCGATAGACAACTCTAGTTACAAATATTAGTACAAGAGGCACTACTTTAAAGTAGTGGCTATTAAATCTTACTATTTACTTGTTCCTTGAACCATTCATAATAATTTTAAAAATGCAAGCGATTAAGCTGATGTTGGGTAAGGCTGTGTTTGCGATGCAATCATTTTGGTTTCACTAATATGCACATTGTACAAGAAAACTAGAGTCAACTGAACAAATGCAGTTTGCTTTTCACCTTCTTTTAACTCAATGGCTCATGTTTGATTATTGTTCATTAATTGATTTTCTTACAGAAGCTTTCCATCTTCTTTTAACTCTGCTTCAGCCTTTAGTCTCTAAAACTTATCTACCATCTAATGACATGACATTAGAATCAACATGTATTGAGACAATTGAAACAACAGTATCAAGAAATTGCTCAGAAATTAGCAATCTTTCACCTCTAAACTCAATCATAAAAAGTTGGAAACTACTTACCAAAGTGCATAGAATGATACAAGGCTTCATAGTTTTTAGATAAAATACTAGCTTTACTATACCATTAAGATTCATATAACAAAGTCTCTTGAGCACCAAAAGATCCTCTTCTCAACTGTTCTATCGCTTCCTAATTATTTATCTTTGACCTGTCATAATACTAGTTGCTATGACGTCATGACTCGTTTAAAGTAATGCATTTTCAAATCGATTGATCAATTCGCATGCTCTAGCAGTTTCCAGTGCATCCACCAAAACCCAAGAAAGTGTAACTGAAAGAATGTATTCCACAAATTCTATCAAATTATTCTATTACTATTGGCACCAGTCACATAGTGTTAAGTTACCTAGATGGACTAAGGTGTGAGAAATACCAAAGGCAAGAGATTTAAAATTCAGTAGAACGAGGAAATAGATTTGGAGAAAGACATAGCTGATATAATTCCAATGTTCTTCCTCCCAGAAACATGGCCTATAACGGATGCAAAATATGTGCACAAACCAAACAACTATCACATGTATTCTTGAGCAACTGCATGTCTGTGTGACCTGGCTGAGGTAGAGGAAATTTCATTTGCGATATCAGTAAATTTATGATAGTGGAAAAGGAGGGAGGCTTCCATGGTTCACTTTAACATTATCAAAAACAATTTTATATAACACATTAAAACAATCAGGAAACTAAATGCCGTAAGATTGAGACAAGTAAAAGAAACATATTTAGCATAGAAAGTCTCAATAATAGTCACCACTTGAGGATTCAAGCCACTTGGAATGTCAAGCCTCTTCCTGTTCAAGCCAACAACTTCTATCACCTACAAAATCACATTCATTTTAGCCCATTCCATGCCATTATAAATAATCATGAGGCTCGACATATGGTCCTCTTATATGATCTTCAAAAATCAAACTTGTAGACAAAGCTAGAATGAACTATCTCAAAGAGAAACAGTTTTAAGAATCGTAAAGCATGATATTTTATCGTCTCATTTGGTCTTTCATAAGACAAACTTATTTCTATATGAACATTGCAGTCTATAACCCGATAAAGAAAATTCCTCAGAAACATTGGATACAATGTAAGTGTAACAACAAAGCAGTATAAACGTGATAAAATAAAATTTGAGGACTACGGGATAAACCAACAAAATATCACCAACCATCCTTTTTAACATGCCATATATGAACCTCTGGAACTAAGCCAGTTGACCCCTTAACAACAATATTATCTCTGCAATAGGGAGCAACTCTATATATAGATATCCATGAACCAAACAATCAGGCAATAATGAAGAGTTCTGCAACTAATACTACCAGAAGAGCATCTGAAATAATGTTAGAGGCCTTTTGCTTCTATCTAAAATGATAATTTAAAATCTGTGTCAAAAAATTTCAGATACTACTAGCCTTCAATACTTATATTTTTACTTCAATTTTATTCTTAGCCATATCACCAATTTAGTGTTCATATATCATATAAATATTCCATCAGATATGTGCACCAATAACCTAGAACATGGAAGGATGTAAAATTTCATCCACTCAACACAAAAAAACACAAAGCAGACACTAGATATAGGGAAACCTCAACAATCGACAATGCTTTTCTATAGAAAAATCAAATATTATAGATCACAATCAAGACAATACACTAAAAGAGATCATCACCCAAATAGATATATGAGAACTCTATTTACTTAAAAAAACTAATGTCAAATACATATAAAATGCACGTTTTTGTCTTCACGACAAACTGAATTGAAAAAAATCAATAATCGGGAGACAAGAAGAATGAAATAGAGAGTGCATGAACCTACAACAATTTGAGAAGGAGAGAGATGAATCTGCAAAATCAGAAGGAGATGAAAAAGAGTGAGAGATGATTACCTGAGGAAGAGGCGAGTTGTGCGCCATGGATGATGAGGAATAGAGGTATGCTCTATTCTTGTTGGCCATGGACAGTTGTACGCCATGGACCATAATCTAAGTAGATGAAGGTGATCATTGTGGGCTTAGGCAATTAGAGGCAAGATTGAATATTATAAATTTATCTTCTTAATTCAATTGTCTTGAACACAAATTGATCATAGTTAGGATCACATAAATATGAATTGAACTAGTTTTAATTGAATAGGAAAGATCTTGACTTGTAAAGTTAGAGTTGAACCTATATGATCAAGTATGACTAAAATTACCTTATAATGATCAAGGTGATTGAATAGCTTGAAATTTAGACATAGATCATGATAGAATAAAGTTAGTATTGAAAATAAGGCTTGTAGCCATTGTTGTTAGGGATTTGGGGGTATATTATATATGATTTATCTTGATTGAGTATACTCTTTCTGTTATCCACTTAGATATTAACAAGCTATGAGAAGTAAGTTCTCTTACATATAAGGATTCTAGGTTTACCTAATAACCTAAAATGAATCAAAGCATTGTAGACTAGAATAACTTGAAGTTGAGACTTGTGTTTCCTTCATGTAAAGCTTGGCTTACTAAAATAAGACCAAGGTTTATAGTTTGGGATAGTAGACTTATACTCTCCTAATAGTAGCTTGACTTGCATGTAGATGCACTTCATGGAATAGCTTGAGTTAGATTACTCATGGAAGCTTGAGATGGTAATCTCATGGTAGTTTGAGATAGTAAATCTAATGGAAGCTTGAGATGGTAACTCTCATGGTATCTTGAGATAGTAAATCTCATGGAAGCTTGGGGATGGTGGTTCCCATGGTAGCTTGGGATTGAAAAATTAAACTCTCCTAACGATAGATTGAATTAGAATGACTAAAATGCCTTCATGATACTTGACTTGGTTAGGCCAAAACGAGTTCATGTTAGCTTAGGATTGACACACGTGACTCTCCTAAGATAGTTTAGAGTTGAGGATTTATGCTCCCCTATGGATAACTTGCATCTTGGTGGGTGGGTGCATGGTAGCTAGGTGGGTATACTTGTAACGTTCTTATGATAGCTTGGATTGCATGATATGATGTTTTCCACGGTAGTTAGGTATAGAATGATAGTATGCTATTCTTTGATAAATTGGTATTAATGATAGTTAGCGTTGAGTAAGCTAGCCTAAATGCGTGCTTAGTGTTATTGGTAGAATGGGATTCCATTCATACATGTCACAAGTATGACTTGAAGCTACTTATGAAATGTCCTCTTATGAGTATGGTAGCTTGGGTAGTGGATATAGTTGCCTTCCATGGTATGAATGACTTAAGATGATAGTTCATTGTCAAATATTAAACTAGGTCAATAATGACATGTAGAAATGGTAACACATGAATAGGGTGACTTCAAGTTATGCTTAGTATGTGTGGTAGAATAGGATGCCCCACATGCATTGCGCAAGTGTGCCTTGAGGTGATCTAGGGGTATAGTGCTCTTATGTCATGAAAATCTAGGTCTTAGCTATAAAGGCTATGACCAAGAATGACCAAAGAGAAGTACTTAGCTTAGGTAATATTGTGGGATGCCATCTTGGTAGTGCACAAATATACTTGGAGGTGGCTTGTAAAGTAGCTTACTTGAGTATGAAAGACTAATGGTTGAAGTATGAACTTATGTATGCCTTATGTTGACTTGTTATGTTATAATTATTTTATTGTCTCTTACTCTTATGTCTTATGTTGACTAACCATTTGAGATGCTCTAATGATTGTATGTTAGCTTTCATACTTAGTACTTTTGTACTAACGCATATTGCCTACATTCTAACCAAATGTAGGGTTGGAGCTTTAAGTTGCTATTTGGAGGTAGAGTTTCAAGGACTTAAAAAGTGAAGAAGTGGTGAGTCCTCATATCTTCGAGGACAAACCTTTATGTTCCTATTATGTCTTTAATTATGTTTCAGACTTTAGGTGGGATGTGTCCCAAGACTTTTATTCATGTCATTCATAGATGGTTTGAGACAATAATGTTAGAAAGACTTTCGTTTTTATGAAATGCTTTTCGAGATATGTCTTAAAGAAAGTTTAAAATTCTTCCATATTTTCTATGCTTTTATGTAATGAATGATAAGGGCTTATATAAGATGTTTTCGAGATCAAATAAGCCATGTTATGACTAGGGGGTGTTCTCGGGTCGTGACAAAAGTAGAGCAGAAGGAGAAGCAAAAAGCGAAATAGAAAGAGAAGAAAGTCGAAGTCATCAGTTGTGATGTGAAGCAACAATATATATTTGAAGAATTTAACATTAACTGTAAGGGTCCAATTGAACTAATGTCACCCTTCTCGAAATCTATAAACGAGGTTCTTTATAATCTCATGAAAAAAATAACGTCGTTCAACTATTATTAGTATTTCTTCTTGTTGTCCACTAAATAATTGTATATAATGATTACACAATTGCAGAAAAGATAAGGACGATCACTATTTAGCCAATTGCTCGAATCTTGAGTTCAAACAACTTGATTTTGAAGTTGCATCTCCAAAGTCGAAGGACTGGTTCTACGTAATTTCTCAACCCAATAATTGCTGGACTGATGAGGTAAATCCATGCCCACTTTTATCTTTTGATTGAGACATGAATACATACAAATAAATTGATACAGAAATACACTGGTTGATGCATCTATGCAACATATGGATGTCATTTTGTACTATTTGCGGAAGAAGTCGAAGAAACAGAGTCATTCTGAATATCGATATCCCACTATTAATTGTTTTTTCAAAACATACATTCATAATGCTTGTGGTGTTCCTGAATCTGAGAATAAAATCGTTGGCACTATCAAAGGGTTTGGTATACCTAGTGGACTGCCTTGAAACTTGAAAAATGATGTTTATGTCCCTGTAAATTGTAGTGGGGAGTTTCATTAGATATTGGTAGTCGTTGCATTGAAGGAACGATGCATAAAAAGTGTATGATTGATGACCTCATCTAGGACTAATAGAAACTTGTGCTCCGAGATTCAAAAGTTTTTTACAATGTAGCCAAAGTACCTTGAATTCAGTGGATTTTTTGAGCAAAAAAAACAAACAAACCAATTGGTCAGTTCTTGAATCTTACCATGGAAAGAACAATTCTCACCCATTCTAAGTCATACATTTTACTAGTATTGCCCAACAAGCAAGAAATAGTCTTTAAGTATTACCTTATTTTTTTTGTTTAATGACTATCAAAATGTGATATTATTATATTGTATAATTGATGATAGACCATGAAGAGATTGTGGACTTTTTGTTGCTGCATACGCTTAGTTTTTGAGTGATGGACTACAAGTACCATCTTGTGGAATTAGTTATGAAATCATTCGCATGAGATATGCTTCACTCCTATGGAATTATGAGATTATAAAGGCTAGGCATGACTATGTTAGTAACAATGAAGACCCATAGAAGCCTAGTCCTAAAAAAGCAAAGTTTGATGAAAATGTTGTGGTTACAACCATTGCATAAATTGATGGTTATGTATACAATTGTGAATTACCTTTTTGTTGATAAGTTGTATAAAACAATTGGTGAAGTTATAATTTTTTATGATAGTATTAATATAAATGATTTTTATTTTTATTTTATTGGAACAAATGTCAATTATGATAGAAAGGAAGAAATGTTGTGTCTGTCGAAACATATATAAATTATGTTATAAAACACACCATATAATTATCTGTATGTGCACAACTAGAAAGGATATATATGGTAACATATGTCACAGAAAGAAGATATGTAAAAACATATGTCACAGAAAGGAGATATGTGGAAATATTATATTGTAACATGTGTCACAGAAAGGAGATATATGGCAATATTATATTGTAACATATGTCACAGAAAGGAGATATGTGACCAACAGAACATATATATGTGGAAATATATGTCACACTTTGAATTGTCAAAATTCAAAAAATAATAATTAAACTATCGTCCTTTCATTTTCCCCTCTCTGCTTTCCTCTATAAAAAGGACGTTTCATGTTCCAAATTTAATTTATTTTTACTATTTTCTATTGTCTTTTCTCTTATTTCCTTTCTCTCGTTCCATTATTCTTTCACATATCAAGGTTGTTGTTGCGATATTTTCTATAACATCAGTAATAATTTGTTGCGATCCTCTTCTATAACAAGGTGTCGTTGCCCTCATCATTTCTAGTTTAATGTTCATATCTTCTCATGTAAAATTATAGGGTTTGAAATACTTACTAATATAAAATCAGTTTGTTTTTAGTGGTTTTATCACTTTTTTATTTGGACAGTTAGTCATTTTAAAATATTATCTGATTTCAAAAAGCTTAATTTGTAGTTCGTTGGTTAGGGTTTAGGGAGGATTTTGTGGTTTGTTGGTTGGTTCATGTGTTGTATTGGATCGTATTTGTTGTTTATGTTATTGTGTATTTTGTTGTGTGTTGTCTTATTGTGTTGTGTTATTGTGTTTGGTTGTTGTTATACTTGCTAACAAATATTTCATTTTTTCTAATTGCAGATACAAATATAATGTCTCTTGTCAAAAGAAAAATTGAAACAACCGACATAATCCAAAAGAAGTCTAGGACTAAAACTTGTAGGAAGAAGAATGAAAATACCACTCTTTTAGAAGAACTTGCATCTGAAACAGTTTGTTCTTCTCAAGTAGAATCAAAATTTTCTCAAAAAGAATATAAAGAAAGAGAAAAATAAAAAAATAAAATTGATGATGATGGCAAAAGAGCAGAAGAAGTTGACCAAGAAGAAGGGAAAAAAAGAGGTTGAGGAAGAAGAGGGAAATAAAAAAGAAGTTGAGGAAGATAAAGAAAAACAAAAAGGATTTGAGGAAGAAGAAGGAAAAAATATAGAAGTATTTTAGGAAGAACAAGGAAAAAATAAAGAAGTTATTGAGGAAGAAGAAGAAAAAATAAAGAAGTTGTTGAGGAGGAAGAAGAAACAAAAGAATGAAGCTGATGAAGAAGAACAAGAAAAAATGAAGTTGAGAATGATGATGGGATCAAAATTGTAAATGCACACACTTTTCCTTTTCATTTTCAGTCTAATGCTACCGGTGATAGAATTTTAAGGTCAGACATGGAAAATAATTTCAACTCATTGATGACCCTACTCAAGTCAAATGGTTTGAAAGATTTTTTCAGAAATAGTTGTTTTGGTCAATCTTTTGATTTGCCAGAAACTAATAATGCACGTTTTGACTATGGTTTATGAACTTCTGAAAAGAAGGTTCATTTTTTATAATAATGAAAAGAACGATGATGTGTTGATTGATTATTGTGGCATGCACTCTTCTTTGGCAAAAGAGAGTTTCTCAAAGTTACAGGGTTGAAATGTCATTCTCTTTCTACGAAAATCCCTGAATTCACAATTAAAAACAACTATGGAGACGAAAGAAAGGAGAAACAAATACAAGTAAGGAGAGGTCAATTGAAGAGCGGGACTTGGTATCCTTTGTTGGCCCAAGCTTCAAAATCCCCATTTGATATTTATGTTGATTCACAAGGATACACCAAGGAAGTAAAAGGAGTCATTGTGCTTACTTTGGTTTGTACATAATGTACGTTTGACCAAAGATGTCAACAAAAACATAACCCACAAATTGGTGAAGTTTTCTGAGAATATTGAGGATTTCAATGACTATCCTTGGTGTCATGACAGCTACGACTTAACTATGGACTACTTGTTGAAACCTTTATCTCCAAAGACCAATAACTTTTTGGATTTCCATGGGCTTTCATGGTAAACAAAAATATTCTTAATCTTTTTATATTCCATTAAATAATTCAACATCTGATTTGTGACATGTTTTCCTTTTTATAGTCTTGGGCATTTGAAGTCATTCCTTAATTACCGCAGAAGAGGAGATCTCATCTCCAAAGATATTTAGATGGTTGAGAGCAAAAACAAAAAATGTCAAAAATCCTCCAGATCTCTTTCACCCTCCTCATGACGCAGTAAGTTAAAGTTGTTGTATTAAAATTTTGAAATTGTCATTTTTCAGTTGTTGCTACAGATGAGGCATATATTATTACAGATGGGTCATCTATTGCTGCAGATGCCCCATATGTCGCAACAGATGATTCATTTGTAGCAACATTTGAACCAACTATAACAATATGTGACCCAAATGTTGTTAGAGATAATGCATATGTTGTGACATATACATAACTATTGCTACAGAGGCTCATATGTTGCAATGTATGACCCAATATGTAGCAACATCTGACCCAAATAAAGCTATAGATGACTTATTTTTATGATTTTAGGTTGTGCACCTATGACTTGTCCCAATTTTAGATTGTGCACCCATGACTTGTCCCAACAGAAACGAATTGCAAATGTCATATCTAATTACCCTAGGATTGGTGAAAACCTTATTTGATCCTGTTGTGGATAGAGTTGAAATGGAATTGGCTGGAGTAAGAACCATCAAAAGAGACAGAGTTGATAATGACTTAGCTATTTTTATGGTGGTGGTATTAACGTTGGTTGTTATATTGGTGCTGATGGTGGACAAAACCAAGGGGCTACCTCTTGTAGAAGACGTTCTGCCTTTTTCTATGAGCAGTGCAAGAAACAAGATGAAGATTTTATTATGTATCTTCAAACACTGAGTCTGGATGTCAATGAATTTAAAATTAAGAGGGGTTCAAGGTCATTCCATCAAAGAATATTCGACACTCATATACTCCACAGGCCAAGAGGAGGAAAAAATATTTTACCAATGCAATATAAAATTTGAAGAAGATCATTGGAGAATTATCAATGGCCGTAGGACAGGAAGTTCAGGCGTTCAAAAAGGTGAATGTCTATAAGTGTGTTTCTATAGCTGAAAAAACAAACTGGTGGACCTGGCGAGAGCGAAGGATCTGAGTGTACATTACGACATGCATTTTTTTAGTGGAGAAGGTTTCAAGAATATGACAATTACGGAAATTTGGTGGGAAGACTGGGTCATTTTTCTCTATTAGTACCTTCAATTTATAATGCTAGTTTGTTTTATCTTTTCAATGTTAACTCCTGTTTACTCTTTAATATAATTTTTTAATTTTGTATATTGATGAAATCCTTATCCTCATACGGGAGAGGCATGTGAGATACTCAGAGTACTATGATTCCAAAGATAGAATCCTGAATCTCAACTTCTATACAAACTTCAAACTAAGATATAAAGAAATGAGTGAGGGGCAATAATAGTTGGTGACAGAAGGTTTACGCAGTTAATTAATGAGTTTGAATGGAATGAAAATATAATTAACTATGTTAGGGGCATTAGACCATATCCTGAAGGCATGAATTTGATTGGTGCAAAAAGGATTTTGACAATCATGAACCTGAACAAAATTCATTTTGTGACTCTTGAGATCCTCTTGCACGAGGGTCGCATGAATGTTCATGACTACCAGCTGGTGGGTATGGAACATGCTGAGTTTTTAACATTCGTACAACCTGTCTTCGAGTTGCTGCCAAAATTGTTGAAGCAAAATGGAATAATGAATCATTTGCCAGATAAGTTCCTCAATGAACCATGGGAATTTAAAGGTCGATTGTAACCCATGGTAACAAATGAATCCAAAGCCACGTGCGGGTCATATTCACTTGCTTTTATTGAGCATTTGATTACTAGGACAACAATTCAACCTCCCCAAAACCTATTGTGTGACAATCCAGTTCGTCAAATACAGTGGGTTTGGGATGCTGGGATAGTACCTAGGAGCTTGAAGCCTTGACAATGATGTGTTTGTAATTAAAGACAACATTTTATTTTGTCACTTATGTTATTTTATCTTATATTGAGAGCAAGTACATAGACTGTAATGTTATATTGAGAGCAATTACTTAATCAAATGTTGTTATATAAGGGTCATCTGTAGCAACATATGGGTCATCTTTAGCGACATATGTCTCATCTTTAGCAACATATGTAGAAACCTATACCTTAAATGGTCAAACATTGCTACATAAGAGTCATCTGTAGCAACATATGCCTTAAATGGTCAAACGTTGCTACATAAGAGTCATATGTAGAAATATATGTCTTATATGTTGCTACAAATAAGTCATTTTTAGCAACATATGGGTCATCTATAACAGCATATTTGTCACGACCCGAACCTACACCATGGGCGTGGCTGGCACTCAAAGACCATTATTGGCCTCGACCGGACCCTTTGCCTGGCTTACTTAATTAACGGAAGACTTAAACACAAGAGATAACTCAAGAAATAACTTAAAAGTAATTCTTACCCAAAATGGCAACTCAAGTCTTAAACGTTTACAAGTGAAATTAAAAGGCTAAAGAAACTTATACTATATGTCTGTGAAGCCTCTAAAATAAAGAGGGATGTTGGGACAGGACCTCCAATCACCCTATCAACTGAAAACTAAAACAATAACTGAATGATAAAGACGTCCTCCGGAATGAAGGGAGTCTAACCAAGTGACTCTAAGCTGATCACTGGATCAACGATACGCCGCATGCTGATCCTAGCTACCTGGTATGCATCATAAGACGATGCAAGCCAACTGCATCGATACATTGAATGCACGAGTATGCGAGTTGGAATGCTAACATAACTTAAGCTTGAAATGAAGTAAGAAGGAAACACTTACCTTGGCTCTGCTCAACTCATGGATACTCAACAATATAAAGTAGTTAAACATATTTTATATATATATACATATATATACATAAATACATACACACACATACACACACACTCACACACTCTCTCTCTCTCTCTCACACACCCACACACCCACACACACACATATATATATATATATATATATATATATATATATATATATATAACATGAAAGCAACTGAAAACAATCTTAGTTCATTAAAGATAAAGAAATAACAAACTTAACTTTACTCATTTAAAGTAATATAACTTTTGTGGGATATACTCAAACCGACAACCATCACTATAAGCCTATGTGATGGTACAACGTTTCACCTCACGTTGTCGAGGACAATCCTATACCTTGCCATCGGTATAGGTTCTTACTTAACTTAGTGGATCCACTAGCTTAACTTAAGTGATCATCTAAAAAGTATGATCCTTTAATGCGCATGATGACTACATGCTTTATGGAGACTTGGGTTATTATGAACTCGCATCCCCATATTTGTGCTCAATAATACTCCCAAAAATATACTAGGCTCATGTGTTTTTAAAACAACTTCTTTCTCTGGGTTGAGTTAATAACTCAATACTTAGATTTAAAAGCTCTCTTGGAATCGATATTTCCTTTTCTTAATCAAAACTCCTTTGGTAAATCTTAGATTCCTCTTATCTTAAATGTGAAAAACATTTATAAACTCTTAGATAATACTTAGTTCCCTTATAAATTTTGAAAAATGAACTCAACTCTTTACTCTTTACTTAGCTTGAAACTTGAGTCTTAAAACAACTCTTAGGGAATACTTAGTTCCTTATAACTTTTGAGGAATCAACTTAACTCTTTACTCTTTACTTAACTTGAAACTTGAGTCTTAAAAATGAATTTAAAATGTTGATAAAGACTGTTGAAAACATTTAAGAATTTTGCTTTAACTTGCTTCTTAACTTCTAGACTTGACTCTTAACTCCTTTGACTTTGATATTAAATTTCCTTGAATTGGATTATGGATTCAAGGTTCATGATCTCATGTTTATGAATGATTTCATGATGTTTAGATGTACTTTAGAGTCTTGAAATCAACTAAGAAACATAGGTACATCACTAAGGAATTAGTACGAAAAGGTGGGGGAAGAATGGGGAGAACTAGCGTCCTTGGCGCTTTGAGAGTCAAGGGGCTCCAACCTTCAAAGTTCAGAGAACTTTCTATGGAGCTCTGCGACACACCAGAGGCCGAATTTCAGAGGAATTTTTGTGGCGCTCTGACAGGTGCGGCGCCCTAGCCCTTGCCTATAAAATCTCCTACTTTTCTCCTTCATTTTTCATCTCTAAACCCTCTAAAGTTCCATGGTTCTTTTCTTAAACACTTAGTAACATTAGTACCTTCAATACCCAATAGATTCAACCCAAAATCATACACTGAAACATGAATCAAAATTTCAACAACACAACTATCAATAATTCAACGAAAACTACAATAATGTTCTTTAAGAACTCAATTTCTTAACATTTCAATAGCTTAGATTCGCTGATTCAAACAAGATTGGCGTGTGGGTGAACCAACCCAACAATATGTGATCCACATACCTTTTTAGGGATCACCCCGATGAATTCCACACGCAAAGCTTAAGCGTTTTTGATTTCGCTCTTGTTTTCTCTCTTCTCTAAGCCCTAGCGTAACTTCTTTTTATAAAAAGTGAACAAAGGTCTAGTTTTAACCCAATTAATTCCTAAAAATGCATTAATCAAAATTGGGTAAGGAAAAGACAACCTTGCCCTTCCAAAATCCTTATTGGACTTTCCTTAGTCAAACAACCCAACTTCCGAAGACATAACTCACTCATATAATACCAAAATCGCGCAAACTCGACGTTGTTGGAAATATTTTTGTAATGAAGTTCCAACCATATCTTTAACTAATCCTAATTCATCTTGAGTTAGAAGTTATGGTTGTTTGAAAATGACTAAAAATCACTTTCCAAACTTAGACAAATTTTCCATATTTTCTTATTCTTTCCAAGAATTAGTATTTTGAGATTTTAAACTCTTAACTAGTTGTTCTAGTTGCGAGATGTTACAATATCTCCCCCCGGGGAACATTCGTCCTCGAATAACATTACTTTTACTATACTTAGGGTAGCAACATCAAGTTCAAACACCTACAAGCAAATGCAACCAAATAATCAAGCTTAGTCAAAATTAGACAGTACTAAGAAGAAAATTAGTACCTTGGTCTGCACTTTCTCCAAATTCAAAGAGATGCGTATATCACTTTTTCATGTCCTCTTCAGCTTCCCAAGTAGCTTCTTAAACAAATTGGTTCCTACAAAGGATATTGGCTGATGCTACCTCTTCTGTTCTGAACTTGCGAATCTGGCAATCTAGGATTTGCACAGGCATCTCCTCATAAGACAGGTTATATTTGACCTCAATATTCTTAGTTGGGATGATCAAGTAAGCATCACCCATGCATTTCTTCAACATGGAGATATGAAACACCGAATGTACTGTTGCGAACTCTTATGGTAGCTCCAACTCATAAGATACATTGTCAATCCTCTTGGCTATATGATAATGTCCAATATATCGGAGATTGAGTTTCCCCTTATTACCAAACCTCATAAGAACCTTCTTGGGTGAAACTTTCAGATATACCCACTCATCTACTTCGAGATCTAACGACCTTCTCCTAACATCAGTATAGGATTTTTGATGACTGTGCACCGTTTTCGACCTCTCTTGAATCACCTTCACCTTCTCCATAGATTGTTGAACTAAATATGGTCCTATAAAACCTGTTTAACAAACCTCAAACCATCCAATAGGATATATGCATCTTCTCCCATAAAGAACTTCATAAGGAGCCATTTGGATGCTAGAGTGATAACTATTGTTGTAAGAAAACTCAATGAGAGGTAGGTGATCATCCCAATTTAGCTTGAAATCAATCACACAGTCCCTCAAAATATATTCTTAGGTCTGAATAGTACGCTTTGCTTGCTCATCAGTCTGAGGACGAGAGGAAGTACTCAAGTTCACCCTTGAACCCAAACCTTTCGAAAAAGATTTCTAGAATTGTGCAATAAATTGTGCACCTATATTTGAAATAATGGAGACCAGGACTCCATGAAGCCTTAACACTTCTTGAATGCACAAAATAGCATAATCCTCTACCGAATGAGTAGTCTTTACTTGCAAAAGTGAGTTGATTTTGTCATTCTATCGACAATCACCCAAATAGAATCATGCTGGCTACGAGACATTGTAACCCTGTGATAGAAGTCCATATTAATCATCTCCCACTTCCATCCTGGATGTTCTATATTCTGAGCTAAACCTCGAGGCCTTTGGTGCTCTACTTCAACTTGTTGACAATTCAAGGACTCGACAACAAACTCAACAATGCACTTCTTCATACCTTCCCACAAATATAATTCTCTCAAATCGTGGTACATCTTTGTGGAACCCAGATGAATAGAATATCTGGAGCTATTATATTCCTCCATGATCCTCTCTTGGAGTCCATCCACCATAGGTATACACAATCTACCTTCATATCTCAGTACACCATGCATCTCCCCCTTGTTCAAGCAAAATGGGATCTTGTTCTTACTTCTCTCTCACTTCTGAAACTAATGATGACTCAGCCCCATTTGTCACTACTAATCCTCATTAAGTGAAATGCATGAGTCGGACTCCTAAGCGTGCAAGTGTATGCATATCTTTTGCTAGTTCTTTCAAGATGGGCGGTACTACCCATAGACAATCTACTTAAGGCATCAACAACCACATTAGCCTTTCTTGGGTGGTAACGAATGCTCGTGTCATAATCCTTGAGAAATTATAGTCATATCCTTTGTCTAAGATTAAGCTCTTTATGAGTGAACACATATTGTAGGCTCTTGTGATCAAGGAATATATAAACATGAACGCCATACAAATAGTGACACCATATTTTCAAGGCAAGAAATACAACATCCAACTCTAACTCATAGGTTGGGTAGTTCTTCTCATGAACTTTCAACTGTATGGAGGCATATGCTATAACCTTGTCATACTTCATAAGTACACAACCAAAACCAACTCTATATGCATCACAATACACCATAAAGTCTTGAGTACTGTTCGATAGAGTTAAAACTGGGGTTGTAGTCAACCTCTTTTTCAATTTTTGAAAGCATTTCTCACAAGATTCAAACCATTGAAACTTAATTGTCTTTTGAGTCAATTTGGTCAAAGGATATGAAATAGAAAAAAAACACCTCAAAAAACCTTCTATAGTAGCCAGCCAAACCTAAGAAACTCATAATATTAGTTGGAGATGTGGGTCTAGGCCAACTCTGAACTGCTTTTTTCTTTTGGGTATCAACTCTAATTCCATCACCGGAAACTATATGGCCCAAGAATGCCACAGACTTAAGCCAAAACTCATATTTTGAGAAATTACCATATAACTCCTTATTTTTTAAAGTCAGAAGGACTATACTAAGTGACTAACATGATCTTCTTCATTCCTTGAATAGATTACTATGTCATCAATGAAGACGATAACAAACATATCTAGATAATATTTGAATACTCTGTTGATAAGATCAAGGAATGTTGCAGGCACATTGGTCAACCCAAAGACATGACCAAAAACTCATAATGCCCATATCTGGTTCTAAAAGATGTCTTTGGAATATCATATTCCCTATCTTTCAAATGATGGTAGCCTGATCTTAAAGTTGGTCGAAAAGATCCTTGATCCTTGGAAGAGGATATTTATTTTTGATGGTAACCTTGTTCAATTGGAAGTAATCTATACACATCCTAAGGGAACCATATTTCTTTCTCACAAACAAGACCGAACAAGGTGAGACACTTGGTCGAATGAAAACCTTATCCAATATATCTTTCAATTATTCTTTCAACTCTTTCAACTCTGATGGTGCCATTCTATATGGTCGAATAGAGATAGGATGAGTATCTGTAATGATTCCTATGGCTATATCTATTTATCTCTCAGGAGGTATTACAGGTAGATCATCATAAAAACTTCTGGAAACTCTCTTACTATAGGAAATGACTGAATGAGATGTACCTCAACACTTGAGTCATTAACTCAGACTAAGTGATAGATAGAACCCTCTGAAACTCACTTTCTCGCCTTAAGGTACGAAATGAAACGAACCTTTGGCACCGCTGAACTACTACTCAACTCTATGACTACTCATTAGGAATATGAAATTTGACAACTCGAGTTCTATAATCTATTGATTCATAACAGGAATGAAGTCAGTCCATACCTAGAATGAAATTGAAATCTACCATGTCTAACTCAACCAAATCAGCCATGGTGTTCTTGTGATTGATGGAAATGGGAAAATCATGATAGACTCTTTCTGCTAGAATAGACTCCCTAATAAGTGTTGAAACACAGAAGGGTTCACAAAGTTTTTCAAGGAGAATATAAAACTTATTTGAAACATAAGGGGTTACAAAAGATAAACTTACTCCTGGATCTAACAAAGCATAAACATCAAAAGTAAAGACTTTTATCATACCCTTGACAACATCTGGATAGTTCTGTTGTTCTTGACGACTAGTGATCACATAAAGGTGATTTGTTCCTCTGCCAGTACCGGAAGTAGCTCCTCTAGGTGCAGCCTTCTCTGGTGGAGCAACTGATAAAGATTGGGATATATTGCCTAAATTTCCACCACTTTGCTTATTCTTAGAACACCCTTTAATAAAGTGACCCTCTTGACCGCACTTGTATCAACATGTCTTCCCATCACAACACTTACCTGAGTGGTGCCTTCCACGCCTAGCACATACATGAGCCCAACTACCTCCTTGTGACACACTACCTTGAGACTGTGATGTCCTAGCTCTGAAGTTCTACGAATTTTGTCCATGATGATCACCTTTGTTTCTGGGTGTAGGTGCACTAGCAGATGATGGTGCAGGTCCCTTTTGCTTCTTAAAGTACAAACGATTTGCATTACTGTAACAACCCAGAAACGACTACGCTAAGTAAGACCTAAACGTACTTAGAATGCATAGGTTAAACCGGGTTCACACGGCTTGATGCGCGTGGAACCAGACCCCTGGACCTATGCACTAGCCAAGCCAACCAACTTGGTGAGTTAGTTGAGCTAGGCAGGGTTGGTTCCAGTCATGTTAGGTCCCCGAACACTAGGATTCACCCGGGTGAGTCTTAACCGGACTTAGAGGGTTAGTCCTAGGTTTTAAGGGTTCTATGGGTAAAAAGGTAATTTCGGGGCTAGGGGTAGTATAGTAATTACCCTAGGTTGATATTTAATTAATTAAATAAGTTTTTTTTTAATTAGTCAAAATGGGTCAAAGCTCAGTGGTCAAACTCGAGTTTGACCGGATCTCCACACTCGGGTTCGAGCCGAGTTGGAGGAATTAAAGTGAATTAAATTAGACATAAATAAGGAGGGGCATTATAGTAACTTAACATATAGATTATAATCTGATTTTTACCATTTAAATTGTGTTGAATAAGTCAACAACAAACCCCAAGAAAAGGGGGTGCACGACTCCAACTAGGAGTGTACTCCATGTACACTCTTAATTCATTATATATCCACAAAATATTTTTCAGCTTTACCTTGCAATTCAAAAACAGAAAAATAAAATAAGTCTACTGTTCTAAGAGTTCTCGGCATTCATCCATCAAAAACGAAAAGAAAAATTTGTACGCCTAAGTGTTTTAAGAAATCACGTAAAGAACTTCACTTTTGAACAAGAATCAAGGCTCGAAAGAGAGGTTTGTGCGTGGGTTAGGACGTGTTTGTGGCTGGTTGTCAAAGTTTAAAAAGGTATGCTTTTTCTTCTCTCTTGGTCCCTTTCCCAAGAGTCCCATAAGGCTCAGTTCAAATCCAATCTAAAATCTAAGGTTGTCCCTGTTGCATGCCCCTGTCATTGGATCCTATGAACGATTGATGTATGCGTTGGTATGACTTCTGGTAGATGATTTTAGGAACGATTGTGATTTTGTGCAATGTGTGTTCTCGGATTGTTTATGATTTTTTTATGCACGCCCGAATGTTGAATGTTACATGTGCACAAGTATGCTATTTTCCGTGATTATGTTCTTACGGTTTACTTGAAGAAATTGTGAATTATGTGTTACGTAATGTTGTGTGTTTAACATGCAAGAAGAAATCGTGATGTTCATGAATAAGAAAATGAAAGTAAAGTCCTTAACGAATTGGTTAAAAGTTCATGTAAAACTCTAAGCTAAACGCCTAGGCTAAATTCAAGAAAGTGAACTAAAGGCCTATACTAATGGACTAAATCTCGGCTAACCACTTGTAAAAATAAAGAAAAAGAGATGCTTCCATTGTGAGTGGAACCCAAGACCTCAAGGTCCTAACACTAAGAGAAGAATCCTTGAAATAAAAGAAGAAAAAAATAGTGTGAGAGAGGGGATTCGAACCCGGCCTCAAGGCCAAGTGTGTGAGATACATAAGTCTCACATATAATCAAAAGTTATATGCTGCCCAAGGGATTCGAACACGGGTCCTCTTGACCAAAATTGTGAGGCACATAAGTCTTACATATAGTAAAATAAAACGCAGCCACTAGGGATCGAACTCGGGTCCCTTGGACGAAATGTTCAAGATGCATAAGTGATGACAATATGCACTTATATGATCATGAAGCACTTAGCCAAATATGAGTAACCCGAAAGGGGTATTACCATGAGTGTAAAGTACATTAAAGGCCATGCGCATGGCATATTATGTAAGGTAATGGCAAGATGAAGAAATGAACATTCATGTAATGAGGTGAGAATGAAAATGGCGACAACATGATAAGAGGCTAAGATGAATGGTGAGACAAGTCTCAACCAAGCCTAAGTAAAGGTCACCAAAAGTACTCACCTAGTAAGGTGTAGAATATTAAGAGACAAGTCTCAATCACATTATATATGTAAGTGTAAGGACAATTCACACTTAATACGTAAAGAAGAGATGAGAAATCATCTAATGAGCTATGATTACCTCATTCTAGAAGAAAGCATCGATGATGTATGAGTTGAATGTAAATAGTAACTTTAAACTAAGCACCGATAGGCTAGTTATGAGTGGTGATGCCTTATTTCGGGAAAGGCGGAGGTTCACATAATTCTCATGAAGATGAGACTGTCAACCAAGGTGGGTATGGGTCTCCCTAATCTCCTAGTCTTTGAACTATGTTGCCAATATAGGAAACTAGCTTGGTTCGAACCCATAAAGCTAGCATGTTTTGGTTTCACTTTGGCCAGTGACTCCACCTCTTTTCGGTGTGGGGAAGACACAAGATTTCATGATGCTCACATGATCTATGTCTGTTAAGGCTGAAAGTTCCTCAAAGTATTAAATATAATGAAATCAACGATACTGAAGGTGTTTGTGTAAGACAAATCAGGAGGTGAAACCAGATTCAAGTAATGACATTAGGTCATTCTTGGTCATTGCACTTCATGATACCGATGAGAGTCTTAAACTTCATACTAGGTATAGCTGGTGTTTACATCAGCCTATGAATGAATGAAATGAATAACATGATGTACAAATGAACGAATGAAGCAGACTCTGTGTTTGCTAAAGGAGGCCCTAGGGTTGAGGTCCCATATGTTAGGCCCTCACTTGAGATGTCTTAATGCTACGTCCATGATTCCAAGGTCTCGTGGATATGAAATGTATAATATATGAAACATGAAATGTATGTTATGTGAACCTATGTGTGTATTATGTGTGACATATTCATGGTATGACCTTTCTATTACGAATTAGGCAAGTCAAGAGACTTGACATTCTAAAAAGGCATGTTGATTAGGAAGAGCCATTCTTGTTCATATATTACCGTTATGTGTTGCTGCATGTACCCATACTTAGTACAAGTGTGTACTACTTCCATACAATATTACTATTTTAGGTGCAGGCTCAAGTGGACGTTGACGGTATCATTGCAGCTGTTTGAATTCGGAGATTTCATCCGGACTTGGTAGGTCCTCATGCATTCGAGGATGCATGTCTTTACATTTCTTGCTTAATAGTAGGTTTGAACTAGTGGAGTATGTTCCACTAGTGTTTCTTTCCTATTTTATTTGGATGCTTGTAATAGTGCCGTTTTGGCAAGTATTACTTATGACATGAGATTCTATTTCTTTCAAGTTATTGTTTCTATAACTAGATGGTTGATGTATGAGCAATTAACTTCCTTACAAATACGTTTTTATATGAAGTCTATGTATACTTCAAATATAAACAAAATTTTTTAAATTTTACGCAAAAATTAACCGTATGAATGTGATGAATGCAAGAAAAGGCTTGTCTGCGACCTCTAAGAGGTCAACGATGCCGGTTGCGATTTGGATTCCAGAATCCGGGTCATGACAAACTTGGTATCAGAGAATTAGGTTAAATATCCAAGACATCAGGCTCATATCAACCACGTTAAGTAGTTTCTAAGTTATGGTAGTGAAGTGCACCACTATCATGAATTAGAGACTGCATAATGCTTAGAAAATTTTCCCTTCTTCTACTCTTTATCGTGCTATATGGAATTGTGACATAATTATGTCATTAAGAATCTAACTCTCTTCTTGTATCTACGTGTATATAATGAATACGAGGAGAAATGTAGGCAGGAGGGTAGGTGAGGCAGCAGCTGGAGGAAATCAAGTTCCTCCTCAAGCCCTAGTTGCTGCTGATCAAGTGCCTGTCAATCCAGCTGGGTTGACAGATGGTGAAGTGAAGAATGCTTTGCTGCAGATGGCACAGGCCATCACTACTCAGGCTCAAGCCATCACGGCTCAAGCCGCGAGAGAGGGTGTTCCGAGAGAGAACCCTCATGCTAGCACCATGGCGAGCAGGCTGAGGGACTTCACCAGAATGAACCCCCCATTTTACTACAGATCCAAGACCAATAAGGATCCCTAGGAGTTTGTGGATGAGGTCCACAAGATCCTTTGTGCCATGGGAGTAGATGAGGAGGCGAGGCTGAGTTGACTGCATATCAACTCAAGGATGTGGCACAGATTTGGTACAGGATGTGGGCTGATGTCCGAGCACGTGGAGATGTTCCCATCACTTGGGATGTTCTCAAGACTGCCTTCCTGGAGAGATTCTTCCCCAGAGAGCAACGAGAAGCCAAGGTTGAAGAGTTCATCAACCTGAGACAGGGAGGTATGTCAGTCAAGGAGTATTCCTTGAAATTCGTTAAACTCTCAAAGTATGCTTCTTCTCTGGTGGCAAATTGCAGGAATGAAATGAGCAGGTTTGTGACTGGCGTGTCGGAGGATCTAGTGGAAGATTGTCGGGCAGCCATGTTGCATGATAGCATGGATCTGGTCAGGTTTATGGTGCATGCTCAGCAAGTGGAGGAGAGCCGCCGTAAGAGAAGAGTTCATAAAGCAAGAAGCCTAAGATTGCGGATCAGAATGGTTCTAGATCGTGTAGGGGCTCATTTGGAGTCCAGAACAGGCCTAAGTTCAAGAGACATTCAGGTAATCCTACTTCTTCAGCAAATTCAAATGCCAAAGTGAACAAGTCTGGCCCCAGAAAGGGCAATGATCGGAACATCCAGCAAAAAAAAAGCTTTGTGGTAAATGTGGACGTCCTCATGGAGGTGAATGTTTAGTAGGTACTAACTCCTGCTTAGGGTGTGGCAAGACTGTACATATGGTCCAAGATTATCCACAAACAATGAATCAGGCCAAGGCAGGTGCTCAGCCTCGGCCGAATGCAAATGCTGCAGTCGAACCTCCTAAGAGGAACCGATTTTATGCGCTAAAAGGTAGAGAAGAGCAAGAGAAATCAGTTGATGTAGTCACGGGTACATTGCATGTCTTTACTTTCTTAGTGTGTGCATTGTTAGATCCAAGATCCACTCTATCATTTTTTACTCCTTTGATAGCTAGTAGATTTGATGTGTTTCCTGAAATCATGCATGAGCCGATTCTAGTAAGTACTCAGATAGGAGACGGCATTAGAGCAGAAAGAGTGTATAAAAATTGCCCAATTCACATCTTTGATAGAGTCACTCACACTGATCTTGTGGAATTAGCCATGATCGATTTTGATATAATCTTGGGTATGGATTGGCTCCATAAGTGTTATGCCATAATAGATTGTCGAAACAGGGTAGTGAGGTTTCAGTTTCCAAATGAGTTAGAGCGGGAATGGGAAGGGCATGGTTCAAGTCCAGTCAGCCAAACTGTTTCACACTTGAAGGCCAATAATATGATAGCTAAGGGGTATTTGTACCACTTAGTTAGAGTCAATGACTTAGATCAAGAAGTTCCTTCCATAGACTCAGTGTCAATAGTGAATGAGTTCCCAGATGTCTTTCCGGAGGATTTACCAGGAATCCCTCCTGAACGTGAGATTGACTTTGGTGTTGATTTAGATCCCAACACCAAGCCAATTTCTATTCCCCCATATAGGATGGCACCAGCTGAACTCAAAGAGTTAAAGCTGCAGTAAAAAGATCTACTTGATAAGGGCTTCATCTAGCCGAGCATATCCCCATGGGGTGATCCAGTGTTGTTCGTAAAGAAAAAGGATGGAACCCTTAGAATGTGCATCGATTATCGGCAACTCAACAAAGTCACTATAAAGAATAAGTACCCTCTTCCCAGAATTGATGATTTATTTGACTAACTCCAAGGTACAAGTTTCTTTTCCAAGATAGACCTTCGGTCAGGCTATCATTAGCTTAGAGTGAGGCGGGATGACGTCCCTAAGACGGCTTTCCGTACTAGATATGGGAAATATGAATTTATGGTCATGTCATTCGGTCTCACTAACACACCAGCCGCGTTTATGGACCTTATGAATAGAGTTTTCCGTGAGTACCTTGATTTCTTCGTCGGAGTATTCATAAATGACATTCTCATATACTCTAAGTCTAGAGAAGAGCATGAAGTACACTTAAGAAAGACATTGCAAGTACTCAGAAAACATCAGCTGTATGCAAAGTTTAGCAAATCTGAATTCTGGTTGAGATCAGTGACCTTCCTTGGTCATGTTGTGACCGACCAGGGTGTAGAAGTTGATCCTAAAAAGTTCGAGGCAGTGAAGAAATGGCTGAGACCCCTTACTCCTACCGATATTCGAAGTTTTCTGGGTTTGGCCAATTACTGTTGCAGGTTTATGGAAGGCGTTTCCACTATTGCTGCTCCATTGACAGTCTTGACAAAGAAGAAGGTAAAGTGTGAGCGGTCTAAAAAATGTGGGAAGAGCTTCCAAGAGCTCAAAGAACGACTCACTTCAGCCCCAGTTCTCACGTTGCCGAGGAGTGGTGCAGGATATGTGGTGTACTGTGATGCTTCCCGGGTACGTTCGGGATGTTTTCTTATGCAGGATGGCAAGGTGATTGCATATGCATCGAGACAGTTGAAAATCAACGAGAAGAACTATCCTACTCATGATCTTGAGTTAGGTGTTGTGGTGTTTGCATTAAAACTTTGGAGACATTATTTATATGATGTACATGTTGATTTATATACTGACCATAAAAGTCTTCAGTATGTTTCTACACAGAGAGAGTTGAACCTTCGTCAGAGGAGATGGCTAGAACTGCTCAAAGATTATGATATGAGTGTTTATTATCACCCGGGTATGTCCAATTTAGTGGCTGATGCGTTGAGTCGATTGAGAATGGGTAGCATGTCTCATTTTGATGAAGAGAAGAAGGATCTTGTTAAAGAGGTACACCAATTGGCTAGATTGGGTGTACGACTGGCAGATGCACCAAGTGGGGGTGTTTCGGTTCACTCAAGTTCCGAATCCTCATTTGTTTTAGATGTTAAAGCCAATCAGCATCTCGACCCAGTACTCATGGAGTTTAAAGACTCAGTATTGAGTAAGTTGAATGAATCATTTTCCCTAGGAGGGGATGGTGTACTCACGTACCAAAACAGGTTATCTGTGCCCAATGTTGATAATTTGAGGTCTAATATTTTGGCAGAAGCTCATGGTTCCAGGTATTCCATTCATCCAGGTGCCACAAAGATGTACCATGACGTTAAAGAGGTCTATTGGTGGGAAGGCATGAAGAGAGATATCTCTAAATTTGTGGAGGAGTGTCCGAATTGCCAACAGGTTAAGGAAGAACACCTTAAGCCTGGGGTCTCACTCAAATGATTGAGATTCCAACATAGAAGTGGGAGGCTATCAATACGGATTTTATGGTTGGTCTGCTAAAGACTAGGAAACTACATGATTCCATTTGGGTTATTGTTGACAGAATGACCAAGTCCGCTCACTTTATACCTGTGAAGTCTACTTACAAAGCTGAAGATTATGACAAGCTTTATATTGATGATATAGTGAGATGGTACGGGATTCCTCTGTCTATCATCTCAGATAGGGGAGCCCAATTTACTTATCATTTTTGGAGATCTTTCCAAAAGGTCTTGGGTACACATGTGAAGCTTAGTACTGCTTTCATCTGCAGACGGATGGACAAGCAGAGCCTACCATCCAGACCCTTGAATACATGTTGAGAGCATGTGTTATTGACTTCAAGGGGAGTTGGGATGATCACTTGCCGCTGATAGAGTTCTCTTACAATAATAGCTAGAATTTCAGTATTGGGATGGCATCTTTTGAAGCACTATATGGCCGAAGATGTAGGTATCTGGTTGGGTGGTTTGAGGTAGGAGAATCTTTCATCCTTGGCCCTGAGATCGTATATGAGACTATGGATAAGGTGAGAATGATCAGAGATAGATTGGCTACTGCTTACGGTCGTCAAAAATCCTATGCAGACAACAGAAATAGAGCTCTAAAATTTGAGGTGGGTGATCAAGTCTACTTGAAGATATCACCTATGAAAGGGGCAATGAGGTTTGTTAAAAAAGGTTAGTTGCGTTCGAGGTATATAGGTCCTTATGAGGTCTTGCAGCGAGTAGGAAATGTTGCTTACGAATTGAAGTTACCTCAAGATTTGGCTTCTGTTTATCCAGTGTTTCACGTCTCAATGCTTAAGAAGTGTCTAGGCGATCCAGCATCCATCCTTCCTGTTGAGGGGTTAGGAGTTGATGAGAACCTTTCTTATGAAGAGATTCCAATCAAAATTTTAGATCGTCAAGTGAAGCGACTGAGGAACAAGGAGGTTGCCACCGTGAAAGTCCTATGGCGGAACCACCTTGTTGAGGGAGCAACGTGGGAGGCCGAGGCTGATATGAGATCCCGCTATCCTCATTTGTTCAGTTCCTAAGGTTAGATATTCTTTTCCTAAAGTTTAATTTATGTTTAATAAACTCTAAGTTCTAAGTGCTATAGTTAAATTGGTGTGATAGGTCACTAATCGTATGTTTTATCATAGCACTATATGAGTTAAAATGAAGTTATGTTTGCAATTTATGTTGCTGTTTTTTTGTAGCATAGGAATGTTTTCTGTGTTGCATGAATTGTGACGTGCATTAAGTTAAGTGTGATTGAAAAGGAAATTCCTCAATCTCAAGTATGAAGCCTTAGATAAGCTTTAATGGTATGCACTACCCAAATAAGTGTGAATCAAATGTTCACAAAAGATAAATGTTTAAGTATGATGAAGTAACTTTAGAAAATCACCCTCTTTGTTTAAATGATGTGAAGTGTCATTCGGGGACGAATGTTCCTAAGGGAGGGATAATGTAACAACCCGAAAATGACTATGCTAAGTAAGACCTACACGTACCTAGAAAGCATAGGTTAGACCGGGTTCACACGGCTTGATGCGCATGGAACAAGACCCCTCGACCCATGCACCAGCCAAGCCAACCAACTTGGTGAGTTAGTTGAGATAGGCAGGGTTGGTTCCAGCCATGTTAGGTCCCCGAACACTAGGATTCACCCCGGTGAGTCTTAACCGGACTTAGAGGGTTGGTCCTAGGTTTTAAGGGTTCTAGGGGTAAAAAGGTAATTTCGGGGCTAGGGGTAGTATAGTAATTACCCTACGTTGATATTTAATTAATTAAATAAATATTTTTTTAATTAGTCAAAATGGGTCAAAGCTCGGTGGTCAAACTTGAGTTTGACCGGATCTCCACACTCGGGTTCGAGCCGAGTTGGAGGAATTAATGTGAATTAAATTAGACAAAAATAAAGAGGGCATTATAGTAACTTAACATATAGATTGTAATCTGATTTTTACCATTTAAATTGTGTTGAATAAGTCAACAACAAACCCCAAGAAAAGGGGGTGCACGACTCCAACTAGGAGTGTACTCCATGTACACTCTTAATTCATTATATATCCACAAAATATTTTTCAGCTTTACCTTGCAATTCAAAAACAGAAAACTAAAATAAGTCTACTGTTCTAAGAGTTCTCGGCATTCATCCATCAAAAACGAAAAGAAAAATTTGTACGCCTAAGTGTTTTAAGAAATCACGTAAAGAACTTCACTTGTGAACAAGAATCAAGGCTCGGAAGAGAGGTTTGTTTGTGGGTTAGGACGTGTTTGTGGCTGGTTGTCAAAATTGAAAAAGGTATGGGTTTTGTTCTCTCTTGGTCCTTTTCCCAAGAGTCCCCTAAGGCTCACTTCAAATCCAATCTAAAAACTAAGGTTGTCCCCGTTGCATGCCCCTGTCATTAGATCCTATGACCGATTGATGCATGCGTTGGTATGACTTCTGGTAGATGATTTTAGGAACGATTGTGATTGTGTGCAATGTGTTTTCTCGAATCGTTTATGCTTTTGTTATGTACGCCCAAATGTTGAATGTTACATGTGCACAAGTATGCTATTTTCCGTGATTATGTTGTTACGGTCTACTTGAAGAAATTGTGAATTATGTGTTACGTAATGTTGTGTGTTTAACATGCAAGAAGAAATTGTGATATTCATGAAAAAGAAAATGAAAGTAAAGTCCTTAACGAATTGGTTAAAATTTCATGTAAAACTCTAAGCTAAACGCCTAGGCTAAATTCAAGAAAGTGAACTAAAGGCCTATACTAATTGACTAAATCTCGGCTAACCACTTGTAAAAATGAAGAAAAAAAGATGTTGCCATTGAGGGTGGAACCCGAGACCTCAAGGTCCTAACACCAAGAGAAGAGGCCTTGAATTAAAAGGAAAAAAAATAGTGTGAGAGAGGGATTCAAACCCGGCCTCAAGGCCAAGCTTGTGAGATACATAAGTATAACAAATAATCAATAGTTATATGCTGCCCAAGGGATTCGAACACGTTTCCTCTTGACTTAAATTGTGAGGCACATAAGTCTTACATATAATAAAATAAAATGCATCCACTAGGGATCGAAATCGGGTCCATTGGCCGAAATGTGCAAGATGCATAAGTCTTGTACAATATGCACTTAGATGATCATGAAGCACTTAGCCAAATATGAGTAACCCGAAAGGGGTATTACCATGAGTGTAAAGTACATTAAAGTCCATGTGCATGTCATATGATGTAAGTTAATGGTAAGATGAAGAAATACATTCACGTAATGAGGTAAGTAATTATGTTAAACTATGATGCTAATGAAAATGGCGACAACATGATAAAAGGCTAAGATGTATGGTGAGACAAGTCTTAACCAATCCTAAGTAAAGGTCACCAAAATTACTCACCTAGGAGAGTGTTGAATATTAAGAGACAAGTCTCAATCACATTCTATATAAGTGTAAGTACAATTCACACTTACTACGTAAAGAAGAGATGAGAAATCATCTAATGAGCTATGATTTCCTCATGCTAGAAGAAAGCTTCAATGATGTATGAGTTGAATGTAAATAGAAACTTTAAACTAAGCATCGGTAGTCTAGTTATTAGTGGTGATGCATTCTTTCGGGAAGGCGGAGGTTCACGTAATTCTCATGAAGATGAGACTGTCCACCAAGGTGGGTATGGGTCTCCCTAAATCTCCTAGTCTTTGAACTATGTTGCCAACATAGGAAACTACCTTGGTTCGAACCCATAAAGCTAGCATGTTTTGGTTTCACTTTGGCCAGTGACTCCACCTCTTTTCGGTGTGGGGAAGACACCGGATTTCATGATGCTCACATGATCTATGTCAGTTAAGGTTTGAATGTTTCTCAAAGTATTAAAGATAATGAAATGAACGATACCGAAGGTGTTTGTGCAAGACAAATCATGAGGTGAAACCGGATTCAAGTAATGACATTAGGTCATTCTTGGTCATTGCACTTCAGGATCCCGATGAGAGTCTTAAACTTCATCCTAGGTATCGCTGGTGTTTACATCAGCCTATGAATGAATGAAATGAATAATGTGATGTATGAATGAACGAATGAAGAAGACTCTGTGTTTGCTAAAGGAGAACTCAGGTTGAGGTCCCATATGTTAGGCCCTCACTTGAGATGTCTTAATGCTACGTCCATGATTCCAAGGTCTCGTGGATATGAAATGTATAATATATGAAACATGAAACATATGTTATGTGAACCTATGTGTGTATGATGTTCGACATATTCATGGTGTGACCTTCCTATTACGAATTAGGAAAGTCAAGAGACTTGACCTTCTAAAAAGGCATGTTGATTAGGAAGAGCCATTCTTGTTCATGCATTACCATTATGTGTTGTTGCATGTACCCATACTTAGTACAAGTGTGTACTAATTCCATACAATATTACTATATTAGGTGCAGGCTCAGGTGGACGTTGAAGGTATAATTGCAGCTGTTCGGATTCGGAGATTTCATCCAGACTTGGTAGGTCCTCATGCATTCGAGGATGCCTGCCTTTACATTTATTGCTTAATAGTAGGTTTGAACTAGTGGAGTATGTTACACTAGTGTTTCTTTCCTATTTTATTTGGATGCTTGTAATAGTGCCGTTTCGGCAAGTATTACTTATGACATGAGATTCTATTTCTTTCAAGTTGAATGTTTCTATAACTAGATTGTTGATGTATGAGAAATGAATTTCCTTACAAATACGCGTTTATATGAAGTCTATGTATACTTCAAATATAAACAAAAAGTTTTAAATTTTCCGCTAAAATTAACCGTATGAATGTAATTAATGCAAGAAGAGGCTTGTTTGCGATCTTTGAGAGGTCAACGACACTGGTTGCGAATCGGATTCCAGAATCCGGGTCGTGACAATTACCCTTCTGCTGCCCAGACTCACTCAATGTTGTAGCTTTCTTAGTTCTGAATTCTTCAATGTCCCTCAACTTCACTTCCTCAACCTGCTGCACATAAACCATCAACCTTGATATGTCCATGTTGCCTCTCAGCGTTGCTGGTCTGCCCTCTTTGCTTGATGAATGACCTAAGCTAGCAACAAATAGACTCATTCTACTCCTCATGTCCTTAACCATTTCCGTAGCATAACGAGATAGTTGGGTGAAATTTAACCCATACTCATGCACACTGAGAGAATCTTTCTTAATTTTAAGAAATTCCCTTACCTTAGCCTCTTTCAATTCTCAGGGAAAGAAACGCCCCAAGAAATCTTCTTCAAAATAGGCCCAACTCGGATGTGGTGTATCCTAATCTCTACCCTCCTTCCACTGATCAAACAAGGTCCTAACAACATTTTTTGGGTTATATGTTCCAAGCTCAACTTTCTCAGCATTCTCCATATAAAAAACATTGAACACCTTCTTAAGTTCCTCAATGAAATTCTCTGGATCATCAGTAGTGCTTGAATCGGTGAAACTTGGAGGGTTCATCCTCAGGAACTTACGAATTCTTGAAGTGTCAAGCTCTTCTTGTTGAGATCCTTATTGTTACCCGACATAGTTAGACACACCTTGGCTTACCATCCTAATAGACTCGCGGAACTCAACGTTTGTAACTTCCTCTTAGGTTGCACTTCAGGTGCATTGGGTAACTCTAGTTCGTTTACATTTCTCCTAGCTAGACGACTACTTGCTTCTCTTCATGGAGGCATGGTTATGTGAAACACACGCAAGCACGAATTAGAGAGAAACTTTTTGGGATAAACTCCAACGCACGAAAAGAGTGTGAAAGAAGTAAAGAAGTTCCTAAATATTACAGCCTCCTAATTATTGATGTGGCGCACTTCACACCGATAACTAATACCCTACAGACACGCCTTCATAGACTCCCCAAGACTCTTTGGAAGGACCCCAAAAGGATTTCGGTACAAATAGAGCCTAACATGTGTGTATTGATCTTGTAGAGTCTTAAAATGACTAATTTAGGGTCTAGAGTCAGTGTATGGAGTTTGGAAGATTTTTGAGGTCAAACGTCCAAGAACGCCCAAGATGTTCGAAAGTTAGCCTTGAGAACGTGCTTGCGTTCCTTAGTATGTTTAATGAGGTTTTATGTAGTGTTTGGAGGCTCAAATTAATAGGGAAGGTTTCTAATATAGACGGATGTATTTGGGATGGAAATGTCTGGGCACGACTACCCAAGGACCACCTAAGGGGTCCTTGAGGAGGACCCAACCTTTGGTTCAAAACTATCAAAATAGTTCCAATCAACGAAGCTAATCGACGGACAGTAGGTCCATCAACGCCCCATCGATTGGGGAATTGCCCCATACTTAGAATTGGATATCAAGCCCCGTTAATGAAGGTATCTGTACCAAATGACGGTTTTGCAGAATGACACCGTTGTTCTAATGACGGTCTTTAAACTGCACCGTCGATAGGAGGCCTGCAGTTCTATTATGCACGCTGGTCACTTAAAGGGTGAATGGGAAATTCACCTCACGTCCAAATAAATGCATAGGCGGTTAAATTAGGTGGTTTTAGGTATTTTATGAGTATTTAAACAATAAGAGACCCTTTTAGACATTAGACTCCAAGATCAAAACCTCTCCCTCTCCAAAACACTCTAAAGAACACCATAGAAGAAGAAGAGAAATTGTAGGCTGTTCTTAGGATGAATTTCACCAAGGATTCAAGCTAGGATTAAGGATCTAATATAAGGTATATGAAGCTTATTTATCCATGGATTGTTCCATTCATGGAGTCCCCTAGTTATTCCTCAATTGTGAATTCAAAGAACCCTAATCTAGAGAGGGTTATGATTGCATTATGGGTAAGGCTTGATTGTGATCCCAATCTAGAAGGTAGCACTCATTGATGTTCATGTGATGATTATGTGATGTTTTCATTAGATTTTTATGGTGAATTGTAGTACTTGATTTTGAAGGTGATCATGGTGATTTTAGGCTATTAGAGGTAAGATGAATGTTCTAAGTTGATATTCTTAATATAATTGTATTATATGCTAATTGATCATGATTGAATCACCTAGATATGAATTGAACTAGGCCTAATTGATAAAGGATGGTTTTGACTTGGTAAGTTTAAATTGAACCTATGTGATCATGTATGCGTAGACTTACTTTATAATGATCAAATTGAATGAATTAACTTATAACTGAACATGAATTATGATGAATTAAGGAAAGTAATAGATTGTAGGGCTTGTGTGCTATTGATGCTAGGGCTTTGGGGGTGAAGTCATTATGAATGGATAGTGATGATGTTTTCTTTCTCTTCTACAGTTTGATATGAACATGATAGGGGAAGCAAGTTCTCGTACATAGATGGATGCTAGGTTGACCTAATAACTTAAAATGAATAAATACATGATGAATTAGAATAGCATGAAGTTGTATAGAATAAACCTCTTCTTGTTTGGTTGACTTGGTAAGATAAGACCAAGGTGTGTAAGCTGGAGATGCAAGGTGTCATGATAGCTTGAGGTGATGAATCTCATGATAGCTAGGGATGGAGGAAGTAAGCTCTCTCATGTTTAGCTTGGTCATGTGTTGCTAGGATTCTTGATCATGATATCTTTGGAATGGTGGTTCTCATGATATCTTGGCATGGAGTAGTGAAGCTCTCCTAAGATTAGCTTGAACTAGCATGACTAGAGTGCCTTCATGATAGCTTGACCTTGTTAGGCCTAAACCGATATCTTTAGGGGAATGGATTATACTCTCCTAATGTTAGCTTGACTTGCATGCAAGGTGCATTTCATGATAGCTTGTCTTGCATGCAAGGTGCATTACATGAATTAGCTTGCGATTAGTTTCTCATGATAGCTTAGGGTTGAGGCTTCATGTTCCCCTATGATTATCTTGCATCTACATGATTGGTTGCATGATGGTTTGGATGGGTGTTTCCTTCCTTAGTTAGCTTAGATTAGGTTAGTATAGAGAAGTACTTAGTGTGGATAGTAGTATAGGATGCTATCCATACATGGCACAAGTATGACTTGAAACTACCTATGGCATGACCCCTATGATATGTATGTTTAGCTTGGGTAGTGACCATGGTTGCTTTCCATGACATGATTGACTTAACATGATATTTCTTTGTCAATATGAAGTAGGTCTACTAGAGACTCCTAAATTAAAATGAAACGGAATAGGGTGACTCCAATACATGCTTAGTGTGTGAGGTAGAATGGGATGCTTCACATGCATTGCACAAGTTTGATTTGAGGTTTCCAAGGGGCATAGTGCTCATATGTTATGCTGAATCTAGATCTTAATTATGAAAGTGGATTATGATCAATAATGACCAAGGAGAGGTACTTAGCTTTGGTAGTTGTATGGGATGCTACCTTAGCCTTGCACAAGTATACTTGTAGGTGGCCAGTGAATTAGTTCATTTGAGTAAGAAGGATAATGAGTTAAGTGTGAATTCTTATATTTTTTATGATGCTTTATAATACTTATGATATTCGTGTTATGATTATGTCTTTATCTCTTATGATTATGTCTATTATTGACTAACCCTTTGACATATCTTATATTTTGGTATGATAGTTTCCATACTTGGTACATTTTGTACTAAACATTTTGTACTAACGCATATGTTGCCTACATTCTAATACAATGTAGGGTCTTGAGGATATTGAGTTGCTTTGAAGGGTAGAGTTTCCGAGTCGTGTAAAGAAGTGAATATTGGTGAGTCCTCATAGCATCCGAGGACAGCACTCCTATGTTGTGTTTTATGTTCTTTTCTATGTTAGACTTTTATGGGTTGTGACCCAAGACTATTGTACTCATGATGTCATAGATGGTTTTTGAGACATATGTTAGAAGTTTTATGAAATGATTCCGCACTATGTTCTAAAAGAAAAGTTTTATTTCTGCACTAATTTTCATATACATGCAATGAATTATGTCTAAGGGATTGTACAAGACCTACGATAGGTCAAGTACGCCGTGTTCCAACTTAAAGGATGCCCTTTTTTCTAGGGTGTAATTTGGGTCATGACAAACATGGTACTAGAGCATACGGTAATGAAATGGTCATTAGATGTCTCAAAATCACGTCTAGTGGAGTCTTATTTATCGCTGTGAGTCGTGAAACATCTATGATTAGGAGGCTATGGGATATTTAGGAAAGTTTCACTTTTTTATTCTTATAGTCATTCCTTAGATTTTGGCTTGAGTAAGCCTTTCTTCTAATATTTGCCTATGATTTTGTCCAGGTTATGGCTAACACTAGTGCTAATGCTAGAAGGGAAGGATATGGACATGAGGATCAAGAGGTTCCTCCCCAAGGGAATCACTTCCCTCATCAAGTTCCTAATGCTCGTCAAGTGGCATTATTTCTATAGAGGAATTTAGGACTTCTTTGAACTTGTTGGCTATAGCCTTGACGTCCCAAGCCGATAGGGAGGTGGTGGCAAACCCTATAGGAGGAATGCGTGCTTATTGAATTAGAGAGTTCTTGAGGATCAACCCTCCAGAATTTAGTGGCTCCATAGTGTAGGAAGATCCAAATGGGTTCATAGATGAGGTTTATAAGACTCTTGCTATTATGGGATTGACTTCTAGGGAGAAAGTGAAGCTAGCCCCTTACCAATTGAAAGATATAGCTCAAGTTTGGTATGAGTAATAGAAAGATTCTAGGACGGTAAGGGCGGATTCCATAGAATGGGAGACTTTTAAGTCGGCTTTCCTTGATAGGTTCTTTCCTAGGGAATTGAGAAGGATAAGTTGGGTGAATTCATAAACCTCAAACAAGGGAATTTGAGTGTTACGAAGTATGCTTTGAAGTTGTGTAAATATACTCCAAGTTTGGTAGCAAACCCTAGAGACTTGATGAATAGGTTCATGACGGGGGTGTCTGAACTAGTTGAAGAAAAATGCCGCATGGCAATGCTTGTAGATGATATGAATATCTCCCGAATGATGGTGTTTGCTTAACAAATAGAGGAGTCCAAACTTAAGAAGGAGAGAAACAGAATTAGGATGGAAAATGAAGGGTCTGATGGACATGGTTGTTTTAAGAATCGACAAAAGTATTTCAGACATGGCTACTCTAGTACTCTTAGGTATGAGAAGAGAAATGAGTACTCCCGACCTACTTGCCCTAGGTGTGGTAAGAAATATGAGGGTAGGTGTTTGGTCGGTAGATATGGTTGCTATGGGTGTGGTGAGAGTGGTCATATGATGAAAGATTGCCTTAAGGCAAATACTAATGTGAGAGAAGGCAAGCAAGTTGCTATTAATTAAGTGGAAGATGGTCCTACAAAGAGGAATAGGTTCTATGTTATCCAATCCAAGGGTGATAAAGAATGATCTACTTATGTCCCTCTCCGGTATGTGTCTCTTTAATGACTAATGAAAATTTCTAGAATTTCTTGTGAATATGATTTGTCTTGATATTTTGTTGTTTTCTTATATGATTAATTGATGTTATAAAACATGTGTAGCTTATTCCTAAGTCGGGGATAAGGAGTCTTTTCATGAGGTTTTTATATGATTATGTGTAGCTATGTCTAGCTTGGAATTGAATTGTTTCCTTGATTTGTGTATGTGCAATCAGGTAAAATGCATGTACGATGGGCTGCTAGTCTAGATTTGGTGCATTAAGAGGCGTTTAAGAAGGTGTCATTCGAGGACGAATGTTTCCTAAGTGGGGGATATTGTAAGGACCGCAAAAGGATTTTGGAACAAATAGAGCCTAACATGTGTGTCTTGAGCTTGTAGAGTCTTAAAATGACTAATTTAGGGTCTAGAGTCAGTGTATGGAGTTTGGAAGATTTTTGAGGTCAAACGTCCAAGAACGCCCAAGATGTTCGAAAGTTAGCCTTCAGAACGTGCTTGCGTTCCTTAGTATGTTTAATGAGGTTTTATGTAGTGTTTGGAGGCTCAAATTAATAGGGAAGGTTTCTAATCTAGACGGATGTATTTGGGATGGAAATGTCTGGGCACGACTACCCAAGGACCACCTAAGGGGTTCTTGAAGAGGACCCAACCTTTGGTTCAAAACTATCAAAATAGTTCCAATCAACGAAGCTAATCGACGGACAGTAGGTCCATCTACGCCCCATCGATTGGGGAATTGCCCCATACTTAGAATTGGATCTCAAGCCCCTTTAATGACGGTCTCTGTCCCAAATAACGGTTTTGCAAAACGACACCGTTGTTCTAATGACGGTCCTTCGACTGCACCGTCGATGGGAGGCCTGCAGTTCTATTATGCATGCTGGTCACTTAAGGGGTGAATGGGAAATTCACCTCACGTCCAAATAAATGCATAGGCGGTTAAATTAGGTGGTTTTAGGTATTTTATGAGTATTTAAACAATAAGAGACCCTTTTAGACATTAGACTCCAAGATCAAAACCTCTCCCTCTCCAAAACACTCTAAAGAACACCATAGAAGAAGAAGAGAAATTGTAGGCTGCTCTTAGGACGAATTTCACCAAGGATACAATCTAGGATTAAGGATCTAATATAAGGTATATGAAGCTTATTTATCCATGGATTGTTCCATTCATGGAGTCCCCTAGTTATTTCTCAATTGTGAATTCAAAGAACCCTAATCTAGAGAGGGTTATGATTGCATTATGGGTAAGGCTTGATTGTGATCCCAATCTAGAAGGTAGCACTCAGTGATGTTCATGTGATGATTATGTGATGTTTTCATTAGATTTTTATGGTGAATTGTAGTATTTGATTTTGAAGGTGATCATGGTGATTTTAGGCTATTAGAGGTAAGATGAATGTTCTAAGTTGATATTCTTAATATAATTGTATTATATGCTAATTGATCATGATTGAATCACCTAGATATGAATTGAACTAGGCCTAATTGATCAAGGATGGTTTTGACTTGGTAAGTTTAAATTGAACCTATGTGATCATGTATGCCTAGACTTACTTTATAATGATCAAATTGAATGAATTAACTTGTAACTGAACATGAATTATGATGAATTAAGGGAAGTAATAGATTGTAGGGCTTGTGTGCTATTGATGCTAGGGCTTTGGGGGTGAAGTCATTATGAATAGATAGTGATGATGTTTTCTTTCTCTTCTACAGTTTGATATGAACATGATAGGGGAAGCAAGTTCTCGTACATAGATGGATGCTAGGTTGACCTAATAACTTAAAATGAATAAATACATGATGAATTAGAATAGCATGAAGTTGTATAGAATAAACCTCTTCTTGTTTGGTTGACTTGGTAAGATAAGACCAAGGTGTGTAAGCTGGAGATGCAAGGTGTCATGATAGCTTGAGGTGATGAATCTCATGATAGCTAGGGATGGAGGAAGTAAGCTCTCTCATGTTTAGCTTGGTCATGTGTTGCTAGGATTCTTGATCATGATATCTTTGGAATGGTGGTTCTCATGATATCTTGGCATGGAGTAGTGAAGCTCTCCTAAGATTAGCTTGAACTAGCATGACTAGAGTGCCTTCATGATAGCTTGACCTTGTTAGGCCTAAACCGATATCTTTAGGGGAATGGATTATACTCTCCTAATGTTAGCTTGACTTGCATGCAAGGTGCATTTCATGATAGCTTGTCTTGCATGCAAGGTGCATTACATGAATTAGCTTGCGATTAGTTTCTCATGATAGCTTAGGGTTGAGGCTTCATGTTCCCCTATGATTATCTTGCATCTACATGATTGGTTGCATGATGGTTTGGATGGGTGTTTCCTTCCTTAGTTAGCTTAGATTAGGTTAGTATAGAGAAGTACTTAGTGTGGATAGTAGTATAGGATGCTATCCATACATGGCACAAGTATGACTTGAAACTACCTATGGCATGACCCCTATGATATGTATGTTTAGCTTGGGTAGTGACCATGGTTGCTTTCCATGACATGATTGACTTAACATGATATTTCTTTGTCAATATGAAGTAGGTCTACTAGAGACTCCTAAATTAAAATGAAACGGAATAGGGTGACTCCAATACATGCTTAGTGTGTGAGGTAGAATGGGATGCTTCACATGCATTGCACAAGTTTGATTTGAGGTTTCCAAGGGGCATAGTGCTCATATGTTATGCTGAATCTAGATCTTAATTATGAAAGTGGATTATGATCAATAATGACCAAGGAGAGGTACTTAGCTTTGGTAGTTGTATGGGATGCTACCTTAGCCTTGCACAAGTATACTTGTAGGTGGCCAGTGAATTAGTTCATTTGAGTAAGAAGGATAATGAGTTAAGTGTGAATTCTTATATTTTTTATGATGCTTTATAATACTTATGATATTCGTGTTATGATTATGTCTTTATCTCTTATGATTATGTCTATTATTGACTAACCCTTTGACATATCTTATATTTTGGTATGATAGTTTCCATACTTGGTACATTTTGTACTAAACATTTTGTACTAACGCATATGTTGCCTACATTCTAATACAATGTAGGGTCTTGAGGATATTGAGTTGCTTTGAAGGGTAGAGTTTCCGAGTCGTGTAAAGAAGTGAATATTGGTGAGTCCTCATAGCATCCGAGGACAGCACTCCTATGTTGTGTTTTATGTTCTTTTCTATGTTAGACTTTTATGGGTTGTGACCCAAGACTATTGTACTCATGATGTCATAGATGGTTTTTGAGACATATGTTAGAAGTTTTATGAAATGATTCCGCACTATGTTCTAAAAGAAAAGTTTTATTTCTGCACTAATTTTCATATACATGCAATGAATTATGTCTAAGGGATTGTACAAGACCTCCGCTAGGTCAAGTACGCCGTGTTCCAACTTAAAGGATGCCCTTTTTTCTAGGGTGTAATTTGGGTCATGACAAACATGGTACTAGAGCATACGGTAATGAAATGGTCATTAGATGTCTCAAAATCACGTCTAGTGGAGTCTTATTTATCGCTGTGAGTCGTGAAACATCTATGATTAGGAGGCTATGGGATATTTAGGAAAGTTTCACTTTTTTATTCTTATAGTCATTCCTTAGTTTTTGGCTTGAGTAAGCCTTTCTTCTAATATTTGCCTATGATTTTGTCCAGGTTATGGCTAACACTAGTGCTAATGCTAGAAGGGAAGGATATGGACATGAGGATCAAGAGGTTCCTCCCCAAGGGAATCACTTCCCTCATCAAGTTCCTAATGCTCGTCAAGTGGCATTATTTCTATAGAGGAATTGAGGACTTCTTTGAACTTGTTGGCTATAGCCTTGACGTCCCAAGCCGATAGGGAGGTGGTGGCAAACCCTATAGGAGGAATGCGTGCTTATTGAATTAGAGAGTTCTTGAGGATCAACCCTCCAGAATTTAGTGGCTCCATAGTGTAGGAAGATCCAAATGGGTTCATAGATGAGGTTTATAAGACTCTTGCTATTATGGGATTGACTTCTAGGGAGAAAGTGAAGCTAGCCCCTTACCAATTGAAAGATATAGCTCAAGTTTGGTATGAGTAATAGAAAGATTCTAGGACGGTAAGGGCGGATTCCATAGAATGGGAGACTTTTAAGTCGGCTTTCCTTGATAGGTTCTTTCCTAGGGAATTGAGAAGGATAAGTTGGGTGAATTCATAAACCTCAAACAAGGGAATTTGAGTGTTACGAAGTATGCTTTGAAGTTGTGTAAATATACTCCAAGTTTGGTAGCAAACCCTAGAGACTTGATGAATAGGTTCATGACGGGGGTGTCTGAACTAGTTGAAGAAAATGCCGCATGGCAATGCTTGTAGATGATATGAATATCTCCCGAATGATGGTGTTTGCTTAACAAATAGAGGAGTCCAAACTTAAGAAGGAGAGAAACAGAATTAGGATGGAAAATGAAGGGTCTGATGGACATGGTTGTTTTAAGAATCGACAAAAGTATTTCAGACATGGCTACTCTAGTACTCTTAGGTATGAGAAGAGAAATGAGTACTCCCGACGTACTTGCCCTAGGTGTGGTAAGAAACAAGAGGGTAGGTGTTTGGTCGGTAGATATGGTTGCTATGGGTGTGGTGAGAGTGGTCATATGATGAAAGATTGCCTTAAGGCAAATACTAATGTGAGAGAAGGCAAGCAAGTTGCTATTAATTAAGTGGAAGATGGTCCTACAAAGAGGAATAGGTTCTATGTTATCCAATCCAAGGGTGATAAAGAATGATCTACTTATGTCCCTCTCCGGTATGTGTCTCTTTAATGACTAATGAAAATTTCTAGAATTTCTTGTGAATATGATTTGTCTTGATATTTTGTTGTTTTCTTATATGATTAATTGATGTTATAAAACATGTGTAGCTTATTCCTAAGTCGGGGATAAGGAGTCTTTTCATGAGGTTTTTATATGATTATGTGTAGCTAAGTCTAGCTTGGAATTGAATTGTTTCCTTGATTTGTGTATGTGCAATCAGGTAAAATGCATGTACGATGGGCTGCTAGTCTAGATTTGGTGCATTAAGAGGCGTTTAAGAAGGTGTCATTCGAGGACGAATGTTTCCTAAGTGGGGGATATTGTAAGGACCGCAAAAGGATTTTGGTACAAATAGAGCCTAACATGTGTGTCTTGAGCTTGTAGAGTCTTAAAATGACTAATTTAGGGTCTAGAGTCAGTGTATGGAGTTTGGAAGATTTTTGAGGTCAAACGTCCAAGAACGCCCAAGATGTTCGAAAGTTAGCCTTGAGAACGTGCTTGCGTTCCTTAGTATGTTTAATGAGGTTTTATGTAGTGTTTGGAGGCTCAAATTAATAGGGAAGGTTTCTAATCTAGACGGATGTATTTGGGATGGAAATGTCTGGGCACGACTACCCAAGGACCACCTAAGGGGTTCTTGAAGAGGACCCAACCTTTGGTTCAAAACTATCAAAATAGTTCCAATCAACGAAGCTAATCGACGGACAGTAGGTCCATCTACGCCCCATCGATTGGGGAATTGCCCCATACTTAGAATTGGATCTCAAGCCCCTTTAATGAAGGTCTCTGTCCCAAATAACGGTTTTGCAAAACGACACCGTTGTTCTAATGACGGTCCTTCGACTGCACCGTCGATGGGAGGCCTGCAGTTCTATTATGCATGCTGGTCACTTAAGGGGTGAATGGGAAATTCACCTCACGTCCAAATAAATGCATAGGCGGTTAAATTAGGTGGTTTTAGGTATTTTATGAGTATTTAAACAATAAGAGACCCTTTTAGACATTAGACTCCAAGATCAAAACCTCTCCCTCTCCAAAACACTCTAAAGAACACCATAGAAGAAGAAGAGAAATTGTAGGCTGCTCTTAGGACGAATTTCACCAAGGATACAATCTAGGATTAAGGATCTAATATAAGGTATATGAAGCTTATTTATCCATGGATTGTTCCATTCATGGAGTCCCCTAGTTATTTCTCAGTTGTGAATTCAAAGAACCCTAATCTAGAGAGGGTTATGATTGCATTATAGGTAAGGCTTGATTGTGATCCCAATCTAGAAGGTAGCACTCAGTGATGTTCATGTGATGATTATGTGATGTTTTCATTAGATTTTTATGGTGAATTGTAGTATTTGATTTTGAAGGTGATCATGGTGATTTTGGGCTATTAGAGGTAAGATGAATGTTCTAAGTTGATATTCTTAATATAATTGTATTATATGCTAATTGATCATGATTGAATCACCTAGATATGAATTGAACTAGGCCTAATTGATCAAGGATGGTTTTGACTTGGTAAGTTTAAATTGAACCTATGTGATCATGTATGCCTAGACTTACTTTATAATGATCAAATTGAATGAATTAACTTGTAACTGAACATGAATTGTGATGAATTAAGGGAAGTAATAGATTGTAGGGCTTGTGTGCTATTGATTCTAGGGCTTTGGGGGTGAAGTCATTATGAATAGATAGTGATGATGTTTTCTTTCTCTTCTACAGTTTGATATGAACATGATAGGGGAAGCAAGTTCTCGTACATAAATGGATGCTAGGTTGACCTAATAACATTAAATGAATAAAGACATGATGAATTACAATAGCTTGAAGTTGTATAGAATAAGCCTCTTCTTATTTGGTTGACTTGGTAAGATAAGACCAAGGTGTGTAAGCTGGAGATGCAAGGTGTCATGATAGCTTGAGGTGATGAATCTTATGATAGCTAGGGATGGAGGAAATAAGCTCTCTCATGTTTATCTTGGTCATGTGTTGCTAGGATTATTGATCATGATATCTTGGGAATGGTGGTTCTCATGATATCTTGGCATGGAGTAGTGAAGCTCTCCTAAGATTAGCTTGAACTAGCATGACTAGAGTGCCTTCATGATAGCTTGACTTGGTTAGGCCTAAACCATTTCATGATATATTTAGGGGAATGGATTATACTCTCCTAATGTTAGCTTAACTTGCATGCAAGGTGCATTTCATGATAGCTTGTCTTGCATGCAAGGTGCATTACATGAATTAGCTTGCGATTAGTTTCTCATGATAGCTTAGGGTTGAGGCTTCATGTTCCCCTATGATTATCTTGCATCTACATGATTGGTTGCATGATGGTTTGGATGGGTGTTTCTTTCCTTAGTTAGCTTAGATTAGGTTAGTATAGAGAAGTACTTAGTGTGGATAGTAGTATAGGATGCTATCAATACATGGCACAAGTATGATTTGAAACTACCTATGACATGACCCCTATGATATGTACGTTTAGCTTGGGTAGTGACCATGGTTGCTTTCAATGACATGATTGACTTAACATGATATTTCTTTGTCAATATGAAGTAGGTCTATTAGAGACTCCTAAATTAAAATGAAACGGAATAGGGTGACTCCAATACATGCTTAGTGTGTGAGGTAGAATGGGATGCTTCACATGAATTGCACAAGTTTGATTTGAGGTTTCCTAGGGGCATAGTGCTCATATGTTATGATGAATCTAGGTCTTAATTATGAAAGTGGATTATGATAAATAATGACCAAGGAGAGGTACTTAGCTATGGTAGTAGTAAGGGATGCTACCTTAGCCTTGCACAAGTATACTTGTAGGTGGCCAGTGAATTAGTTCATTTGAGTAAGAAGGATAATGAGTTAAGTGTGAATTCTTATATTTTTTATGATGCTTTATAATACTTATGATATTCGTGTTATGATTATATCTTTATCTCTTATGATTATGTCTATTATTGACTAACCCTTTGACATATCTTATATTTTGGTATGATAGTTTCCATACTTGGTACATTTTGTACTAAACATTTTGTACTAATGAATATGTTGCCTACATTCTTGTAACAACCCTAAAAATGAATAGGATCAAGAATTAGGTTGTCAAGAATGCTTTCGATTAGACCAAGGTTTGCACAGACTGATACGCATAGAACCAGACCTCAGAACCCTTACTACGACCAAGCCAACTAACTTGGGGAGTTAATTGAGCTTGGAAAGGTTGGAACCAACCATGTGAGGCTCACGAAAACGAAGATTTAATCCAAGGAGTTTTTACCGGACTCAAAAGAAGAAATTTGAAGTTTTGAGGGTCCAAGGGTAAAATGGTCTTTTCCAGGCCAGGGGTAATATTGTAATTACCCTGGGAAATTAATTATTTAATTAATTAATTTAATTGAAGTAAGAAATTCGGGTGGGGCAACCCGAAGTGACCCATTTTCGCAAATGGGAGCCACTCGGGTTCGAGCCCTACTACAAGCAAGGATTTAACTTGCTTTTATTTAATTTAATGGATTAACTTAATTAAATAATGAATATTATCTGATTAATAAAAGGAAAAAAAATCAGATTTTTAATTATTAATTTAGCAAGGAGTCCTAGTTTGACTAATTCTCAAATCAAAACTCCTATCTTAAAGCTACTCTCTCTCTCGCACGATATCTCTCTCACTTTTTCAATTACTCTCACGTTTGTCTCTGCCAAAGGAAGGTGAAGAACTGAAAATTTATCAAGAGTTCTTCACACATGAAGAACTCACACGAAATTTTTAAGAAAAACAAGTAACCAAACGATAAAGCAAAGAGAGGTGGTTGTCGAGTAGTGTGGATGATTGAGAAAGCTTGGACTGATTTGTGGAGAGGTTCTTTGGGCAGCAAATTCGTGTTTGAACAAGGAAACTAAGGTATGGGTCTTCTTACTCTTGGTCCCTTTCCCAAGAGACCCCTAGGACTCAGAATATTCGGATCAAAACTAAGGTTGTTTTCCCCGTTGCATGTCCCTGTCATTAGCTCCCAACGAATTCGTAGGTTGGTATGTTTGCTGGTAGCAATTAGGTGTTGCAATGTGTTTTCAAGAACATGTATTTGGAATCATATGAATGACAAGCTTTGTTTCCAAAAATATGTGTGAGTATGTGAAAAAAGTTTATTGTAAACTTACTGTAAATGAGTGTTGATTTATGGCTTCAAGTTTGATATGATTTTGGGTGTCATTTAAGTGTATAAACTTATGCAAATGATGATGTTCAATTAAGTGTAAAGTGGCTGAACTTAAATGAAGAATTCTTGGCCAAATATGTCCATGAAAATGCACCTAAAGGACTCACTAAACACTACTCCAAATGCATGAATTTTTAACGTTAAAAAGTGGAGAAAAATAGGCTGCAAAATGGTAATCAAAATTTCCAGATTTTGATGTTAAATTCGGGCTGTTTCTGGAGACTTTGAAAGGGTTTTAAAAGGGATTAAAATAGGTGAGGTCAAGGGGAATCGAACCCAAGACCTCACATGACCTCAAGGCTGAAATTTTAAAAAAAATGTGTTGGGGCTAAGGGGATTCGAACCCCTTAGCTACTGCCCGCGAAAATGAATTAGAAAAAAATAGGTGAGGCCGTGGGGGTTCAATCCCACTACCTCACTGCCCATGCTCTTATCTTAGAGAAAAGTATTAAATATATATATGGGGCTGTGGGGGTTCGAACCCACCACCTCACAGCCCTTAAGCGAAAATTAATTAAAATAAGGAGGCTGTGGGGGTTCGAACCCACAACCTCCCTACTTGGGCGAAATTAAGAGTAAAATAAAAGAGGCTGTGGGGGTTTGATCCCACAACTCTTGGTTTAAGAAAGATGGGAGAATATCATGTTAATGAAAAATGAAAATGGGGTTGTGGGGGCTCGAACCCACAACCCATCGGCCAATTCAAGAAAAAGGTTAAATAGAAAAGTAATCCTTCAATGTTAATATTGTGATTTGACTTAGAGTTAAAATGTTATGAATATTAGAATAAAATCAATTAAAAATATAAATGATATCCAATTGATTCAAGACTTGGGATTCCTTACCCAAACTTTCGTTTGATACATAAGTCATACGTGAACAAATCATCCAAGAATAATGCCATCTACTTAGATCGAAATCAAGATCTTGGTATATATACAAGATACATAAGTCTTGTACTATAAAATCTTAGGAATGTATGAGTCACATAATGAACTACGAATGAAGCCTCATGGCTTGTATGTATAGACACATAAGTCTAACATACGTTCAAAAGTAAGTGAACTTAAGATGTATGAAATGAAATGATGAACCCTGGAAGGGTTAAGTATGAGTGTAAAATACACTAAATGGCCAAGTGCATTGGCATATGATGGGATGAATACTGAAATGATGAAATGAAAAATGAAATAATGAAACCCTAGAAGGGTTAAATAAGGGTGTAAAGCACACCAAAAGGCCAAGTGCATTGGCATAAGAAGAAACTAACATTCACGTAATAAGAGGTGAATAACTATGAAAAGTAAAGGTGCTAATAATGATGAATGTGGTGACAAAATGATATGAGGCTAATGTAAATGATGAGAGCAATCTCAAATGATCCTAAGTAAATGTTATCAATACGTACTCACCTATGACAGTGTAAGATAATGAAGAGACCAGTCTCTATGAACACTCTAATGAGAGTATTGAGCTTAACACACTCAATACGAATGATGAGATGAGAAATCATCTAATGAGCTATGATGTCCTCATACTAGAAGCCAGCTTCCATGACGTATGAGATGAATGTAATGGAACTTTATACTGAGCACCGATAGACTAGCTATGAGCGGTGATGCCTTCTTTCGGGAAGGGCGGAGGTTCACGTAACTCTCATGAGATGAGACCGTCTGGCTTACCGGGTATGGGTCTCCTGATATCTCCTAGTCTTCGAACCTATACTGCCAATATAGGGATCTGGCGGGGTTAAATTCCCATGTACGCTAGCATGTTATTGGATCACTTTAGCCGGTGATTCCACCTCTTTTCGGTGTGGGGGAGATACTGAATTTCATGATGCTCACATGATCTATGTCGGTTAAAGTTAAAGTTCCCAATGAATGAATGAGGCCAGCCTCAAATGATGCACATAATTATATGAACGATACCAAAGGTGTTAGGATAGGATAATCAAGAGGTGAGCTAGACTCAGGTATAACACTAGGTTATTCTTGATCATTGCACAGCAAACCCGATGAAAGTCGTAAACTACACCCTAGGTATAGCTAGTTTTCACACTGGCCTATGAACGAAATGAAATGAAGTACGTATGAATGAATGAAGCAGACTCTGTGTTTGCTAATGGAGATTCCCTAGTTGAGGTCCCATCTGTTGAGCCCTCATTTCTGGGATGTCTTAATGTCAAGTCCATGATTCCAAGGTCTCATGGCATATGAATGAATGATATGAACGAAGTTATGTGCTATATGAAAAATATATTGTATGCTATATGATGTGTGCTATGTGTAAATGTCATGTGCTGTGTGCAAATGTGAAAAGTATGATGATGTATGTTATTCTCATGGCATAACTTTTCTATTCCAAATCTGGAAAGCTCACTGACTTTCCTAATCCAAATTTTGAAAGATCATTTACTTTCCTAATCCAAATTTGGAAACTTTCGTAATCTCAATTTGGCAAGTCCACTGACTTGACTTCCAAAAATCATGTTGTTAGGAAAGGGCTATTCTTTCTCATGCATGTCCTTGGTGTGTGCTTGCATATACCCATACTTAGTACAAGTGTGTACTAAACCCATACAAACTCTACTATTTTAGGTGCAGGCACAAGTGGATGATAGAGCTGCAGGATCATCGTTGCAGTTATTCGGACATCCAGCATTCTTTCGGAGTTGGTAGGTCCTCATGCTTTCAAGGATGCTACTGTTTTATGTTATAGCTTAGTTTTAGAGTTGAGCTAGTGGAGCATGTTCCACTAGCGTTTCTTTCCTATTTTATTCAGACTATGTATTGGTGCCATTTTGGCAATTATACAATTGAGATTTATTGAACCATTTCTTTCATTTGATTATCTCTTAATGTTAGATGGTTGATGTTGAACAAATTACGAATGCATTAGAAATGTTTAGTAAGCAATGTTTAGAAACAAAAAATTTTCAAATTTTCCGCTAAAATTAACCTATGTAATGTAAGAATGACGTAAGTAGGCTTGTCTGCGACCTCTGAGAGGTCAACGACGCCGGTCTCGTCTGGGGTCTAGATTCCAGTCGTGACAAAGTTGGTATCAGAGCCCTAGGTTAAATTCCGAGAATAATAAGTTCACATCAACCTCATTGAGTAGTTTCTAAGTCATGGTAGTGAAGTGCACCACTATCCTGAATTAGAGACTACATGATACATAGGAAAATTTCCCTTTTTCTGATCTTATCGTGCTTTTCCGAATGTCTGAATTCTTGGTGTTATGAGAGTGTTTAACATCAATCCTTTTTGTTTTTCCAGAGAATGAACACTAGGAGAGGAAATGGTCAGAGGAGAGGAGGAGCATCTGCTAGGGGTAATCAGGATCTACCCCAGGCTCCAGCTGAAGGAGTGGCCATGCCAGTTAACCCAGCTGGGTTGACTGATGCTGAGGTGAGGGCATCTCTGGCCCAAATGGCACAGGCCATTACTATGCAGGCCCAGGATATGACTGCCCAGGTCAACCGACAGAATGTTCAGAGGGAGAACCCACCGGTTCGTAGCATGGCTGACAGGCTGAGGGATTTCACGAGGATGAATCCTCCTATTTTCACAGGGTCTAAGACATCGGAGGATCCTCAAGAGTTTGTAGATGAGGTGCATAAGATTCTGGTGACTATGGGGGCCACTGATATTGAGAAGGCTGAGTAGGCTTCCTATCAGCTCAAGGATGTTGCACAGATTTGGTGCAAGATGAGGCAAGATAGCCGTGTCTTAGTTGGAGTACCAGTCACATGGGAGCTGTTCAAGACAGCATTTCTGGAAGAGATTCTTTCCCAGGGAGATGAGGGAGGCCAAGGTTGAGGAATTCATCAACCTCAAACAAGGCTCCATAACAGTCAGGGAGTATTCCCTGAAGTTTGTTAAGCTGTCAAGGTATGTTATTTTCCTTTGTATTTAATAGAAAGAATGAGGATAATACTGAACTTTGTAGAAATCATCCAGGTATGCTACTTCCCTGGTTTCTAACAGCAGGGATGAGATGAGCAGGTTCCTCACAGGAATCAATGGAGACCTGGAGGAGGAGTGTCGATCTGCAATGCTCCATGATAATATGGATCTTTCCAGGTTGATGGTGCATGTCCAGCAGGTAGAGGACAGCCGCAGAAAGAGAGGTATTCGTCATTCTAGGAGGCCTAAGCCTCAAGATCAAGCATGTCCCAGCCATGGAGGCCATAGAAATAACATTGGCGTCCGTGAGCAGCCAAGATTTAAGAAGGGACTCTCCCACCAAAGGGAGTCAAGTTCATGCAGTGGTCTCTATGATAGGGATTCCGAGTCCAGAGATAAGAGAAACAAGGAAGTATATACACCTAAGGAAAGGCAACCTTGCAGGAAGTGTGGCAGACAGCATGGAGGAGAGTGTATGATGGGCTCTAATTCTTGTTACAGATGTGGAAAACTGGGCCACATGGTGAAAGATTGTCCGAATAGGAGAAGTCAGGAACAAGGGAAGGACAGAGTTCAGACTAATGGCCCGAATGAAGAGGCTCCAAAGAGGTAATGATTCTTCGCACTCAAGTCCAGGGGTGCAGGGGAAGGCACTTCTGATGAAGCCTCGGGTGCGTAGCCTTTCATATATTTGACTGTATATGGTGTTTATGCCCTAGTATGAGGTTAATAAGTTTGAAGTCATCATATTGGTTGCTGATTTATATGATTTTTATGTTGACTTTGTGTTGTATTCTTTGATGAGACTAGTTTAGGGAAGAATTACTTAGTCTATTAATGTGAAGCTACTAGTAGGTCTCAAGGAGGTGTTCCATCATGTTAAGAAGTGAATCAAATATTCACCCATGGAAGTATTGGAGTACCTACGTATGTGTACGTTCTATAGATGACATACTTATTGTTAGTAAAGAGTAGTGTCATTCGGGGACGAATGTTCCTAAGGGGGGGGATAATGTAACAACCCTAAAAATGAATAGGATCAAGACTTAGGTTGTCAAGAATGCTTGCGATTAGACCAAGGTTTGCACAGACTGTTACGCGTAGAACCAGACCTCAGAACCCTTACTACGACCAAGCCAACTAACTTGGGGAGTTAATTGAGCTTGGAAAGGTTGGAACCAACCATGTGAGGCTCACGAAAACGAAGATTTAATCGAAAGAGTTTTTACTGGACTCAAAAGAAGAAATTTTAAGTTTTGAGGGTCCAAGGGTAAAATGGTCTTTTCCAGTCCAGGGGTAATATTGTAACTACCCTGGGAAATTAATTATTTAATTAATTAATTTAATTGAAGAAAGAAATTCGGGTGGGGCAACCCGAAGTGACCCATTTTCGCAAATGGGAGCCACTCGGGTACGAGCCCCACTAGAAGCAAGGATTTAACTTGCTTTTATTTAATTTAATGGATTAACTTAATTAAATAATGAATATTATCTGATTAAGAAAAGGAAAAAAAATCAGATTTTTAATTATTAATTTAGCAAGGAGTCCTAGTTTGACTAATTCTCAAACCAAAACTCCTATCTTAATGCTACTCTCTCTCTCTCACGATATCTCTCTCACTTTTTCAATTACTCTCACGTTTCTCTCTGCCAAAGGAAGGTGAAGAACTGAAAATTTATCAAGAGTTCTTCACAAATGAAGAACTCACACAAAACTTTTAAGAAAAACAAGTAACCAAACGATAAAGCAAAGAGAGGTGGTTGTCGAGTAGTGTGGACGATTGAGAAAGCTTGGACTGATTTGTGGAGAGGTTCTTTGGGCAGCCAATTCGTGTTTGAACAAGGAAACTAAGGTATGGGTCTTCTTACTCTTGGTCCCTTTCCCAAGAGACCCCTAGGACTCAGAATATTCGGCTCAAAACTAAGGTTGTTTTCCCCGTGCATGTCCCTGTCATTAGCTCCCAACGAATTCGTAGGTTGGTATGTTTGCTGGTAGCAATTAGGTGTTGCAATGTGTTTTCAAGAACATGTATTTGGAATCATATGAATGACAAGCTTTGTTGCCAAAAATATGTGTGAGTATGTGAAAAAAGTTTATTGTAAACTTACTGTAAATGAGTGTTGATTTATGGCTTCAAGTTTGATATGATTTTGGGTGTCATTTAAGTGTATAAACTTATGCAAATGATGATGTTCAATTAAGTGTAAAGTGGCTGAACTTAAATGAAGAATTCTTGGCCAAATATGTCCATGAAAATGCACCTAAAGGACTCACTAAACACTACTCCAAATGCATGAATTTTTAACGTTAAAAAGTGGAGAAAAATAGGCTGCAAAATGGTAATCAAAATTTCCAGATTTTGATGTTAAATTTGGGCAGTTTCTGGAGACTTTGAAAGGGTTTTAAAAGGGATTAAAATAGGTGAGGTCAAGGTGAATCGAACCCAAGACCTCACATGACCTCAAGGCTGAAATTTTTTTAAAAAAATGTGTTGGGGCTAAGGGGATTCGAACACCTTAGCTACTGCCCGCGAAAATGAATTAAAAAAAAATAGGTGAGGACGTGGGGGTTCGATCCCACGACCTCACTGCCCATGCTCTCAACTTAGAGAAAAGTATTAAATATATATATGGGGTTGTGGGGGTTCGAACCCACCACCTCACAGCCCTTAAGCGAAAATTAATTAAAAGAAGGAGGCTGTGGGGGTTCGAACCCACAACCTCCCTACTTGGGAGAAATTAAGAGTAAAATAAAAGAGGCTGTGGGGGTTTGATCCCACAACCTCTTGGTTTAAGAAAGATGGGAGAATATCATGTTAATGAAAAATGAAAATGGGGTTGTGGGGGCTCGTACCCACAACCCATTAGCCAATTCAAGAAAAAGGTAAATAGAAAAGTAATCCTTCAATGTTAATATTGTGATTTGACTTAGAGTTAAAATGTTATGAATATTAGAATAAAATCAATTAAAAGTATAAATGATATCCAATTGATTCAAGACTTGGGATTCCTTACCCAAACTTCTGTTTCATACATAAGTCATACGTGAACAAATCATCCAAGAATAATGCCATCTACTTAGATCGAAATCTTGATCTTGGTATATATACAAGATACGTAAGTCTTGTACTATAAAATCTTAGGAATGTATGAGTAACATAATGAACTACGAATGAAGCCTCATGGCTTGTATGTATAGACACATAAGTCTAACATACGTTCAAAGGTAAGTGAACTTAAGATGTATGAAATGAAATGATGAACCCTGGAAGGGTTAAGTATGAGTGTAAAATACACTAAATGGCCAAGTGCATTGTCATATGATGGGATGAATAATGAAATGATGAAATGAACAATGAAATAATGAAACCCTAGAAGGGTTAAGTAAGGGTGTAAAGCACACCAAAAGGCCAAGTGCATTGGCATAAGAAGAAACGAACATTCACGTAATAAGAGATGAATAACTATGAAAAGCAAAGGTGCTAATAATGATGAATGTGGTGACAAAATGATATGAGGCTAATGTAAATGATGAGAGCAATCTCAAATGAGCCTAAGTAAATGTTACCAATACGTACTCACCTATGAGAGTGTAAGATAATGAAGAGACCAGTCTCTATGAACACTCTAATGAAGGTATTGAGATTAACACACTTAATACTAATGATGAGATGAGAAATCATCTAATGAGCTATGATGTCCTCATACTAGAAACCAATTTCCATGACGTATGAGATGAATGAAATGGAACTTTATACTGAGCACCGATAGGCTAGCTATGAGCGGTGATGCCTTCTTTTGGGAAGGGCGGAGGTTCAAGTAACTCTAATGAGATGAGACTGTCCGGCTTGCCGGGTATGGGTCTCCTTATATCTCCTAGTCTTCGAACCTATACTGCCAATATAGGGATCTGGTGGGGTTAAATTCCCATGTACGCTAGCATGTTATTGGATAACTTTGGCCGGTGATTCAACCTCTTTTCGGTGTGGGGGAGACACTGGATTTCATGATGCTCACATGATCTATGTCGGTTAAAGTTAACGTTTCCAATGAATGAATGAGGCCAGCCTCAAATGATGCACATAATTAAATGAACGATACCAAAGGTGTTAGGATACGATAATCAAGAGGTGAGCTAGACTCAGGTATAACACTAGGTTATTCTTGATCATTGCACAGCAAACCCGATGAAAGTCGTAAACTACACCCTAGGTATAGCTAGTTTTCACACTGGCCTATGAACGAAATGAAATGAAGTACGTATGAATGAATGAAGCAGACTCTGTGTTTGCTAATGGAGATTCCCTAGTTGAGGTCCCATCTGTTGAGCCCTCATTTCTGGGATGTCTTAATGTCAAGTCCATGATTCCAAGGTCTCATGGAATATGAATGAATGATATGAACGAAGTTATGTGCTATATGAAAAATGTACTGTATGCTATATGATGTGTGCTATGTGTAAATGTCATGTGCTGTGTGCAAATGTGAAAAGTATGATGATGTATGTTATTCTCATGGCATAACTTACCTATTCCAAATCTGGAAAGCTCACTGACTTTCCTAATCCAAATTTGAAAAGATCATTTACTTTCCTAATCCAAATTTGGAAACTTTCCTAATCTCAATTTGGCAAGTCCACTGACTTGACTTCCAAAAATCATGTTGTTAGGAAAGGGCTATTCTTTCTCATGCATGTCCTTGGTGTGTGCTTGCATATACCCATACTTAGTGCAAGTGTGTACTAACCCCATACAAACTCTACTATTTTAGGTGCAGGCACAGGTGGACGATAGAGCTGCAGGATCATCGTTGCAGTTAGTCGGACATCCAGCATTCTTTCGGAGTTGGTACGTCCTCATCCTTTCGAGGATGCTACTGTTTTATGTTATAGCTTAGTTTTAGAGTTGAGCTAGTGGAGCATGTTCCACTAGCTTTTCTTTCCTATTTTATTCAGACTATGTATTGGTGCCATTTTGGCAATTATACAATTGAAATTTATTGAACCATTTCTTTCATTTGATTATCTCTTAATGTTAGATAGTTGATGTTGAACAAATTACGAATGCATTAGAAATGTTTAGTAAGCAATGTTTAGAAACAAAAAAAATTTCAAATTTTCCGCAAAAATTAACCTATGTAATGTAAGAATGACGTAAGTAGGCTTGTCTGCGACCTCTGAGAGGTCAACGACGCCGGTCTCATCTGGGGTCTAGATTCCAGTCGTGACAAAGTTGGTATCAGAGCCCTAGGTTAAATTCCGAGAATAACAAGTTCACATCAACCACATTGAGTAGTTTCTAAGTCATGGTAGTGAAGTGCACCACTATCCTGAATTAGAGACTGCATGATGCGTAGGAAAATTTCCCTTTTTCTGATCTTATCGTGCTTTTCCGAATGTCTGAATTCTTGGTGTTATGAGAGTGTTTAACATCAATCCTTTTTGTTATTCCAGAGAATGAACACTAGGAGAGGAAATGGTCAGAGGAGAGGAGGAGCATCTGCTAGGGGTAATCAGGATCTACCCCAGGCTCCAGCTGAAGGAGTGGCCATGCCAGTTTACCCAGTTGGGTTGACTGATGCTGAGGTGAGGGCATCTCTGGCCCAAATGGCACAGGCCATTACTATGCAAGCCCAGGATATGACTGCCCAGGTCAACCGACAGGATGTTTAGAGTGAGAACCCACCGGTTCGTAGCATGGCTGACAGGCTGAGGGATTTCACGAGGATGAATCCTCCTATTTTCACAGGGTCTAAGACATCGGAGGATCCTCAAGAGTTTGTAGATGAGGTGCATAAGATTCTGGTGGCTATGGGGGCCACTGATATTGAGAAGGCTGAGTAGGCTTCCTATCAGCTCAAGGATGTTGCACAGACTTGGTGCAAGATGAGGCAAGATAGCCGTGTCTTAGTTGGAGTACCAGTCACATGGGAGCTGTTCAAGACAGCATTTCTGGAAGAGATTCTTTCCCAGGGAGATGAGGGAGGCCAAGGTTGAGGAATTCATCAACCTCAAACAAGGCTCCATGACAGTCAGGGAGTATTCCCTGAAGTTTGTTAAGCTGTCAAGGTATGTTATTTTCCCTTGTATTTAATAGAAAGAATGAGGATAAAACTGAACTTTGTAGAAATCATCCAGGTATGCTACTTCCCTGGTTTCTAACAGCAGGGATGAGATGAGCAGGTTCCTCACAGGAATCAATGGATACCTGGAGGAGGAGTGTCGATCTGCAATGCTCCATGATAATATGGATCTTTCCAGGTTGATGGTGCATGTCCAGCAGGTAGAGGACAGCCGCAAAAAGAGAGGTATTCGTCATTCTAGGAGGCCTAAGCCTCAAGATCAAGCATGTCCCAGCCATGGAGGCCATAGAAATAACATTGGCGTCCGTGAGCAGCCAAGGTTTAAGAAGGGACTCTCCCACCAAAGGGAGTCAAGTTCATGCAGTGGTCTCTATGATAGGGATTCCGAGTCCATAGATAAGAGAAACAAGGAAGTATATACACCTAAGGAAAGGCAACCTTGCAGGAAGTGTGGCAGACAGCATGGAGGAGAGTGTATGATGGGCTCTAATTCTTGTTACAGATGTGGAAAACTGGGCCACATGGTGAAAGATTGTCCGAATAGGAGAAGTCAGGAACAAGGGAAGGAGAGAGTTCAGACTAATGGCCCGAATGAAGAGGCTCCAAAGAGGTAATGATTCTTCGCACTCAAGTCCAGGGGTGCAGGGGAAGGCACTTCTAATGAAGCCTCGGGTGCGTAGCCTTAATTAGCCTTTCATATATTTGACTGTATATGGTGTTTATGCCCTAGTATGAGGTTAATAGGTTTGAAGTCATCATATTGGTTGCTGATTTATATGATTTTTATGTTGACTTTGTGTTGTATTCTTTGATGAGACTAGTTTAGGGAAGAATTACTAAGTCTATTAATGTGAAGCTACTAGTAGGTCTCAAGGAGGTGTTCCATCATGTTAAGAAGTGAATCAAATATTCACCCATGGAAGTATTGGAGTACCTACGTATGTGTACGTTCTATAGATGACATACTTATTGTTAGTAAAGAGTAGTGTCATTCGGGGACGAATGTTCCTAAGGGGGGGATAATGTAACAACCCTAAAAATGAATAGGATCAAGACTTAGGTTGTCAAGAATGCTTGCGATTAGACCAAGGTTTGCACAGACTGATACGCGTAGAACCAGACCTCAGAACCCTTACTACGACCAAGCCAACTAACTTGGGGAGTTAATTGAGCTTGGAAAGGTTGGAACCAACCATGTGAGGCTCACAAAAATGAAGATTTAATCGAAAGAGTTTTTACCGGACTCAAAAGAAGAAATTTTAAGTTTTGAGGGTCCAAGGGTAAAATGGTCTTTTCCAGTCCAGGGATAATATTGTAATTACCCTGGGAAATTAATTATTTAATTAATTAATTTAATTGAAGGAAGAAATTCGGGTGGGGCAACCCGAAGTGACCCATTTTCGCCCTACTAGAAGCAAGGATTTAACTTGCTTTTATTTAATTTAATGGATTAACTTAATTAAATAATGAATATTATCTGATTAAGAAAAGGAAAAAAAATCAGATTTTTAATTATTAATTTAGCAAGGAGTCCTAGTTTGACTAATTCTCAAATCAAAACTCCTATCTTAAAGCTACTCTCTCTCTCGCACGATATCTCTCTCACTTTTTCAATTACTCTCACGTTTCTCTCTGCCAAAGGAAGGTGAAGAACTGAAAATTTATCAAGAGTTCTTCACACATGAAGAACTCACACGAAATTTTTAAGAAAAACAAGTAACCAAACGATAAAGCAAAGAGAGGTGGTTGTCGAGTAGTGTGGACGATTGAGAAAGCTTGGACTGATTTGTGGAGAGGTTCTTTGGGCAGCCAATTCGTGTTTGAACAAGGAAACTAAGGTATGGGTCTTCTTACTCTTGGTCCCTTTCCCAAGAGACCCCTAGGACTCAGAATATTCGGCTCAAAACTAAGGTTGTTTTCCCCGTGCATGTCCCTGTCATTAGCTCCCAACGAATTCGTAGGTTGGTATGTTTGCTGGTAGCAATTAGGTGTTGCAATGTGTTTTCAAGAACATGTATTTGGAATCATATGAATGACAAGCTTTGTTGCCAAAAATATGTGTGAGTATGTGAAAAAAGTTTATTGTAAACTTACTGTAAATGAGTGTTGATTTATGGCTTCAAGTTTGATATGATTTTGGGTGTCATTTAAGTGTATAAACTTATGCATATGATGATGTTCAATTAAGTGTAAAGTGGGTGAACTTAAATGAAGAATTCTTGGCCAAATATGTCCATGAAAATGCACCTAAAGGACTCACTAAACACTACTCCAAATGCATGAATTTTTAACGTTAAAAAGTGGAGAAAAATAGGCTGCAAAATGGTAATCAAAATTTCCAGATTTTGATGTTAAATTCGGGCAGTTTCTGGAGACTTTGAAAGGGTTTTAAAAGGGATTAAAATAGGTGAGGTCAAGGTGAATCGAACCCAAGACCTCACATGACCTCAAGGCTGAAATGTTTTCAAAAAAAATGTGTTGGGGCTAAGGGGATTCGAACCCCTTAGCTACTGCCCGCGAAAATCAATTAAAAAAAAATAGGTGAGGCCATGGGGGTTCGATCCCACGACCTCACTGCCCATGCTCTCAACTTAGAGAAAAGTATTAAATATATATATGGGGTTGTGGGGGTTCGAACCCACCACCTCACAGCCCTTAAGCGAAAATTAATTAAAAGAAGGAGGCTGTGGGGGTTCGAACCCACAACCTCCCTACTTGGGCGAAATTAAGAGTAAAATAAAAGAGGTTGGGGTTGTGGGGGCTCGAACCCACAACCCATCGGCCAATTCAAGAAAAAGGTTAAATAGAAAAGTAATCCTTCAATGTTAATATTGTGATTTGACTTAGAGTTAAAATGTTATGAATATTAGAATAAAATCAATTAAAAATATAAATGATATCCAATTGATTCAAGACTTGGGATTCCTTACCCAAACTTCCGTTTGATACATAAGTCATACGTGAACAAATCATCCAAGAATAATGCCATCTACTTAGATCGAAATCAAGATCTTGGTATATATACAAGATACATAAGTCTTGTACTATAAAATCTTAGGAATGTATGAGTCACATAATGAACTACGAATGAAGCCTCATGGCTTGTATGTATAGACACATAAGTCTAACATACGTTCAAAAGTAAGTGAACTTAAGATGTATGAAATGAAATGATGAACCCTGGAAGGGTTAAGTATGAGTGTAAAATACACTAAATGGCCAAGTGCATTGGCATATGATGGGATGAATAATGAAATGATGAAATGAACAATGAAATAATGAAACCCTAGAAGGGTTAAGTAAGGGTGTAAAGCACACCAAAAGGCTTAGTGCATTGGCATAAGAAGAAACGAACATTCACGTAATAAGAGGTGAATAACTATGAAAAGCAAAGGTGCTAATAATGATGAATGTGGTGACAAAATGATATGAGGCTAATGTAAATGATGAGAGCAATCTCAAATGAGCCTAAGTAAATGTTACCAATACGTACTCACCTATGAGAGTGTAAGATAATGAAGAGACCAGTCTCTATGAACACTCTAATGAGAGTATTGAGCTTAACACACTCAATACGAATGATGAGATGAGAAATCATCTAATGAGCTATGATGTCCTCATACTAGAAGCCAGCTTCCATGACGTATGAGATGAATGTAATGGAACTTTATACTGAGCACCGATAGACTAGCTATGAGCGGTGATGCCTTCTTTCGGGAAGGGCGGAGGTTCACGTAACTCTCATGAGATGAGACTGTCCGGCTTGCCGGGTATGGGTCTCCTGATATCTCCTAGTCTTCGAACCTATACTGCCAATATAGGGATCTGGCGGGGTTAAATTCCCATGTACTCTAGCATGTTATTGGATCACTTTGGCCGGTGATTCTACCTCTTTTCGGTGTGGGGGAGACACTGGATTTCATGATTCTCACATGATATATGTCGGTTAAAGTTAAAGTTCCCAATGAATGAATGAGGCCAGCCTCAAATGATGCACATATTTAAATGAACGATACCAAAGGTGATAGGATAGGATAATCAAGAGGTGAGCTAGACTCAGGTAATAACACTAGGTTATTCTTGATCATTGCACAGTAAACCCGATGAAAGTCGTAAACTACACCCTAGGTATAGCTAGTTTTCACACTGGCCTATGAACGAAATGAAATGAAGTACGTATGAATGAATGAAGCAGACTCTGTGTTTGCTAATGGAGATTCCCTAGTTGAGGTCCCATCTGTTGAGCCCTCATTTCTGAGATGTCTTAATGTCAAGTCCATGATTCCAAGGTCTCATGGCATATGAATGAATGATGAACGAAGTTATGTGCTATATGAAAAATGTACTGTATGCCATATGATGTGTGCTATGTGTAAATGTCATGTGCTGTGTGCAAATGTGAAAAGTATGATGATGTATGTTATTCTCATGGCATAACTTTCCTATTCCAAATCTGGAAAGCTCGCTGACTTTCCTAATACAAATTTGGAAAGATCATTTACTTTCCTAATCCAAATTTGGAAACTTTCCTAATCTCAATCTGGCAAGTCCACTGACTTGACTTCCAAAAATCATGTTGTTAGGAAAGGGCTATTCTTTCTCATGCATGTCCTTGGTGTGTGCTTGCATATACCCATACTTAGTACAAGTGTGTACTAACCCCATACAAACTCTACTATTTTAGGTGCAGGCACAGGTGAACGATAGAGCTGCAGGATCATCATTGCAGTTATCCGTACAGCCAGCATTCTTCCGGAGTTGGTAGGTCATCATGCTTTCGAGGATGCTACTGTTTTATGTTATAGCTTAGTTTTGGAGTTGAGCTAGTGGAGCATGTTCCACTAGCATTTCTTTCCTATTTTATTCAGACTATGTATTGGTACCATTTTGGCAATTATACAATTGAGATTTATTGAACCATTTCTTTCATTTGATTATCTCTTAATGTTAGATGGTTGATGTTAAACAAATCACGAATGCATTAGAAATGTTTAGTAAGCAATGTTTAGAAACAAAAAAGTTTCAAATTTTCCGCTAAAATTAACCTATGTAATGTAAGAATGACGTAAGTAGGCTTGTCTGCGACTTCTGAGAGGTCAATGACGCCGGTCTCGTCTGGGGTCTAGATTCCAGTCGTGACAATTCTAATGCAATATAGGGTCTTGATGATATTGAGTTGCTTCGAAGGGTAGAGTTTTCGAGTCTTGTAAAGAAGTGAATATTGGTGAGTCCTCATAGCATCCGAGGACATCACTCCTATGTAGTCTTTTATGTTCTTTTCTATGTTAGACTTTTATGGGTTGTGACCCAAGACTATTGTACTCATGATGTCATAGATGGTTTCTGAGACATATGTTAGAAGTTTTATGAAATGATTCCGCACTATGTTCTAAAAGAAAAGTTTTATTTCTGCACTACATTTCATATACATGCAATGAATTATGTCTACGGGATTGTACAAGACCTCCGATAGGTCAAGTACGCTGTGTTCCAACTTAAAGGATGCCCTTTTCTTCTAGGGTGTAATTTGGGTCATGACAAACATGGTACTAGAGCATACGGTAATGAAATGGTCATTAGATGTCTCAAAACCACGTCTAGTGGAGTCTTATTTATCGCTGTGAGTCGCGAAACATCTATGATTAGGAGGCTATGGGATGTTTAGGAAAGTTTCACTTTTTTATTCTTATAGTCATTCCTTAGATTTTGGCTTGAGTAAGCCTTTCTTCTAATATTTGCCTATGATTTTGTCCAGGTTATGGCTAACACTAGTGCTAATGCTAGAAGGGAAGGATATGGACATGAGGATCAAGAGGTTCCTCCCCAGGGGAATCACTTCCCTCATCAAGTTCCTAATGCTCCTCAAGTGGCATTATTTCTATAGAGGAATTTAGGACTTCTTTGAACTTGTTGGCTCAAGCCTTGACGTCCCAAGCCAATAGGGAGGTGGTGTCAAACCCTATAGTAGGAATGTGTGCTTATTGAATTAGAGAGTTCTTGAGGATCAACCCTCCAAAATTTAGTGGCTCCATGGTGGAGGAAGATCCAAATGGGTTCATAGATGAGGTTTATAAGACTCTTGCTATTATGGGATTGACTTCTAGGGAGAAAGTGAAGCTAGCCCCTTACCAATTGAATGATATAGCTCAAGTTTGGTATGAGCATTAGAAAGATTCTAGGACGGTAAGGGCGGGTTCCATAGAATGGGATACTTTTAAGTCGGCTTTCCTTGATAGGTTCTTTTCTAATGAATTGAGGAGGCTAAGTTGGGGGAATTCATAAACCTCAAACAAGTCAAGTTGAGTGTTATGAAGTATGCTTTGAAGTTGTGTAAATATGCTCCAAGTTTGGTAGCAAACCCTAGAGACTTGATGAATAGGTTCATGACGGGGGTGTCTGAACTAGTTGAAGAAAAATGCCGCATGGCAATGCTTGTAGATGATATGGATATCTCCCGACTGATGGTGTTTGCTTAACAAATAGAGGAGTCCAAACTTAAGAAGGAGAGAAACAGAATTAGGATGGAAAAAATGAAGGGTCTGATGGACATGGTTGTTTTAAGAATTGACAAAAGTATTTCGAACATGGCTACTCTAGTACTCTTAAGTATGAGAAGAGAAATGAGTACTCCCGACCTACTTGCCCAAGGTGTGGTAAGAAACATGATGGTAGGTGTTTGGTCGGTAGAGATGGTTGCTATGGGTGTGGTGAGAGTGGTCATATGATGAAAGATTGCCCTAAGGCAAAAGCTAATGTGAGAGAAAGCAAGCAAGTTGCTATTAATTAAGTGGAAGATGGTCCTACAAAGAGGAATAGGTTCTATGTTCTCCAATCCAAGGGTGATAAAGAATGATCTACTTATGTCCCTCTCCGGTATGTGTCTCTTTAATGACTTATGAAAATTTCTAGAATTTCTTGTGAATATGATTAGTCTTGATTTTTTGTTGTTTCCTTATATGATTAAATGATGTTATAAAACATGTGTAGCTTATTCCTAAGTCGGGGATAAGGAGTCTTTTCATGAGGTTTTTATATGATTATGTGTGGCTATGTCTAGCTTGGAATTGAATTGTTTCCTTGATTTGTGTATGTGCAATCAGGTAAAATGCATGTACGATGGGCTGCTAGTCTAGAGTTGGTTCATTAAGAGGCGTTTAAGAAGGTGTCAGTGGGGGATATTGTAAGGACCCCAAAAGGATTTCGGTACAAATAGAGCCTAACGTGTGTGTCTTGAGCTTGTAGAGTCTTAAAATGACTAAGTTAGGGTCTAGAATCAGTGTATGGACTTTGGAAGAATTTTGAGGTCAAACGTCCAAGAACGCGTAAGATGTTCGAAAGTTAGCCTTGATAACGTGCTTGCGTGCCTTAAAATGTTTCATGAGGCTTTATGCAGTGTTTGGGGCTCAAACTAATAGGGAAGGTTCCTAACATATATATGGACATATTTGGGGTGGAAACATCCGGGCACAACTCCCCCAGGACCACCCAAGGGGTCCTTGAGGAGGACCCAACCTTTTGTTTGAAAATTGTCAAAACAATCCCAACCAACAAAGCTGATCGACGGACAGTAGGTCCATTGATGCCCCGTCGATTAAGGCGTAACCCCATACATAGAAATGGAGCTCAATCCCCCTTAATGTAGGTCTTTTTCCCAAACGACGGTTGTGCAGTACGACACCATTGTTCCAATGATGGTCCATCGACTGGACCGTCGATGGGAGACCTGCAATTCTATCATGCACGCTATTCACTTAAGGGGTGAATGAGAAATTCACCCCACGTCCAAATAAATTCATAGGTGTTTAAATTAGGTGGTTTTGGGTATTTTATGATTATTTAAACAATAAGAGCCTTTTAGACATTAGACTCCAAGATCAAAACCTCTCCCTCTCCAAAACTCTCTCAAGAACACCATAGAAGAAGAAGAGAAATTGGAGGCTGCTCTTAGGACGGATTTCACCAAGGATTCAAGCTAGTATTGAGGCTCTAATCTAAGTTATGTTAAGATTATTCATCCATGGATTATTTCATTCATGGAGTCCCCTAGTTATTCCTCAATTGTGAATTCAAAGAACCCCAATCTAGAGAGTTTGTGATTGAATTGTGGGTAAGGCTTGATTGTGATACCCATATAGTGGGTAGCATTCAATGATGTTCATGTGATGTTTACATGAGGTTTTCATAGTGAATTGTAGCATTTTATGATGAAGGGGATCGAGGTGATTTTAGGCCATTAGAGGCTAGATGAAGGTTCTAAATTAATCTCTTAATTCAATTGTATTATATGTTAATTGATCATGATTGAATCACCTATATATGTATTGAACTAGGCCTAATTGATCTAGGATGGTTTTGACTTGTAAAGTCTGAATTGAACCTATGTATTCATGTATTCCTAGAATTACTTTATATTGATCAAATTGAATGAATTAACTATTAATTGAACATGGATTATGATGAATTAAGGGAACTAATCGATTGTAGGGCTTGTGTGCCATTGATGCTAGGGCTTTGGGAGTGAAGTCATTATGAAGGGATTGTGATGATGTTTTCTTACTCTTCTACACTTACATATGAACATCATAGGAGAAGCAAGTTCTCTCCCATAGATGGATGCTAGGTCGACCTAATAACCTAAAATGAATAAAGACATGATGAATTAGAATAACTTGAAGTTGTATAGAATAAGCCTCTTCTTGTTTGGTTGACTTGGTAAGATAAGAACCAAGGTGTGTAAGCTTGAGATGCTAGGTGTCATTATAGCTTGAGGTGATGAATATCATGATAGCTAGGGATGGAGGAAGTAAACTCTCTCATGTTTAGCTTGGTCATGTGTTTCTAGGATTCTTGATCATGATATCTTGGGAATGGTGGTTCTCATGATATCTTGGCATGGAGTAGTGAAGCTCTCCTAAGATTAGCTTGAACTAGCATGACTAGAGTGCCTTCATGATAGCTTGACTTGGTTAGGCCTAAACCATTTCATGATATCTTTAGGGGAATGGATTACACTCTCCTAATGTTAGCTTGACTTGCATGCAAGGTGCATTTCATGATAGGTTGTCTTGCATGCAAGGTGTATTACATGAATTAGCTTGCGATTAGTTTCTCATGATAGCATAGGGTTGAGGCTTCATGTTCCCCTATGATTATCTTGCATCTACATGATTGGTTGCATGATGGTTGGGATGGGTGTTTCCTTCCTTAGTTAGCTTAGATTATATTAGTATAGAAAAGTACTTAGTGTGGCTAGTAGTATGGGATGCTATCCATACATGGCACTAGTATGACTTGAAACTACCTATGACATGACCCCTATAATATGTATGTTTAGCTTGGGTAGTGACAATGGTTGCTTTCCATGACATGATTGACTTATCATGATAGTTCCTTGTCAATATGAAGTAGGTCTACTAGAGACTCCTAAACTAAAATGAAAGAGAATAGGGTGACTCCAAGACATGCTTAGTGTGTGAGGTAGAATGGGATGCTTCACATGCATTGCACAAGGGTACTTTGAGGTGGCCTAGGGGCATAGTGCTCATATTTTATGATTAATCTGGATATTAATTATTAAAGTAGATTATGATCAAGAATGACCAAAGAGAGGTACATAGCTTTGGTAGTAGTATGGGATGCTACCTTAGCCTTGTACAAGTATACTTGGAGGTAGCCAGTGAATTAGTTCATTTGAGTAAGAAGGATAATGAGTTAAATATGAACTTTTATATGCTTTTGATGCTTATTATATTCATGTTATGCTTAATCTTTATCTCTTATGATTATGTCTATAATTGACTAAAACTTTGAGATATCTTATGTTTTGGTATGATAGTTTACATACTTGGTACATTTCGTACTAACGCATATGTTGCCTACATTCTAATCCAATGTAGGGTCTTGAGGAGATTGAGTTGCTTCGAAGGTTAGAGTTTCCAAGACTTATTAAGAAGTGAAGATTGGTGAGTCCTCATAGCATACGAGGACATCACTAATATGTTGTCTTTTATGTTCTTTTCTATTTTAGACTTTTATGGGATGTGACCCAAGACTATTGTACTAATGATGTCATAGATGGTTTTTGAGACGTATGTTAGAAGTTTTATGAAATGACTCTGCACTATGTTTTGAAAGAAAAGTTTTAGTTCCGCACTACTTTTAGTATATATGCAATGAATTATATCTTAGGGCTTGTACAAGATCTCTGAGATGTCAAGTACAATGTATTCCAACTTGAAGGATGCCCTTTTCTTCTTGGGTATACTTTGGGTCGTGACACTCTTGAACTCTAGGCGCTGATACCAAATTTGTCACGCCCCAAGCCTACACCTTGGGGGTGGCTGACACTCGAAGACCATTGTTGGCCTCGAGCAGACCCTTGGCATGGCTTACTTACTTAGTGGAAGACTTAAACACAAGAGATAACTTAAGAAATAACTTAAAAGTAATACTTAGCCAACATGGCAATTCAAGTCTTAAAGTCTTACAAGTGAAATAAAAAGACTAAAGAAACTAATAATATATGTATATGAAGCCTCTTAAATAAATAGGGATGTTGGGACAGGACACCCAATCATCATATCAACTGAAAACTAAAATATAGTTGAATGATAAATACGTCCTCCAGAAAGAAGGGAGACTCACAAACTAACTCTTAGTTGCCCACTAGATCAACGGTACGTCGGATGCTGATCCTAGTTCTCTTCGTCTTCATAATAAGACGATGCAGGCCAACTGGAATCAGTACATGCAATGTACGAGTATGAGATTTGGACTGCTAAGCAACTTAAGCTTAAAAGGGAGTAAGAAGCAAACACTTACTCTGGCTCTGCTCAACTCATGGATACTCAACTCAGTATAAAGCAGTAAAAGACATTGATATATATAACTTTGAAGCGACTAAAAATAATCTTAGTTCACTAAAGATAAAACAATAACAAACTTAACTTAAATCATTTAAAGTAACATAACTTTTGTGGGAGATTCTCTAACCGACAACCATCACTATAAGCCTAAGTGATGGTACAACGTTTTACCTCACGCTGCCGAGGACCATCCTATACCTTGCCATCGATATAGGACCTTACTTAACTAAGTGGATCCACTACCTTAGCGTAAGTGATCATCTATAAAATATGATCCTTTAATGCCCATGATGACTACATGGTTTATGGAGAATTGAGTTATTATGAACTCGGATCCCTATATCGGTGTTCAATACTACTCCCAAAAATATACTTAGCTCATGTTTTCTTAAAACAACTTCTTTCTCTGGGTTGAGATAATTTCTTAAGAATTAGCTTTAAAAACTCTCTTTGAATCAATGTTTCCTTTTCTTAATCAATACTCCTTTGGAAAATCTTAGTTTTCTCTTATCTTAAATGTGAAAAACATTTATAAACTCTTAGGAAATACTTAGTTCTCGTATAACTTTTTGAGAAATGAACTCGACTCTTTACTTTTTACTTATCTTGAAACTTGAGTCTTAAAACAACTCTTAGGGAATACTTAGTTCCCTTATAACGTTTGAGAAATCAACTCAACTCTTTACTCTTTACTTAACTTGAAACTTGAGTCTTTAAAATAAAGTTAGAAAGTTGCGAAAGATTCTTGAAAACCTTTAAGAACTTTGTTTTGACTTGCTTATTAACTTCTTGACTTCTTAACTCTTTTGACTTTGATCTTAACTTTTCTTGAATTGGATTATGGATTAAAGGTTCATGATCTAATGTTTATGGATGATTTCATGATGTTTAGATGTACCTTAGAGTGTTGAAATCAACTAAGAAACATAGGTACATCACTTAGTAACTAGTACGAAAAGGTGGGGGAAGATTAAGTAGAACTGGCGTCCCTGGCGCTGAAGTCCAGAGAACTTTCAATGGCGCTCTGGGTGGCGCGACACTCTAGAGGAAAAACTTCAGAGGAACTTTTGTGGCGCTCTGGAAGGCAGGGAGCCCAGCCCTTGCCCAGAAAATCTCTGACTTTTCTCCTTTGTTTTTCATCTCTAAACCCTCTAAACTTCCATGGTTCTTTCCCCAAACACTTAGGAATAGATTCAACCCGAAATCACACCCAGAAACATAAATCAAAACTTCAACAACACAACTATCAAGAATTCAACGAAAACTTCAACATTATTCTTCAAGAACTCAATTTCTTAACATTCAAATAGCTTAGATTCATCTAATTAAACAAGATTGGCGTGTGGGCGAACTAACCCAAAACTATGTGATCTCACATACCTTTTTAGGGATTACCCCCGACAAATTCCACACGAAAAGCTTAAGCGTTCTTGATTTCTCTCCTCTTTTCTCTCTTCTCCAAGACCTAATATAAGTTTTCTTTTTTTCCCTCTAAAACTGAACAAAGGTCTAGTTTTACCCCAACTAATTCCTCAAAACGAATTAATTAAATTGGGTAAGGAAAAGACAACCTCATCCTTCCCAAATCCGGATTGATCTTTCCTAACAACCCAACTTCTCAAAGGAATAACTCACTCATACGATATCAAATTTGTGCAAACTTGGTGGCGTTGGAAAGATTATTCTAAGGGATTTCCAACCATATCTGGAACTACTCCTAATTCATCCTGAGCTAGGAGTTTTTGTCATTTGAAATTGACTAAAACTCATTTTTTCAACTTAGACAAATTTTTGAGATTTTCTAATTATTTCCAAAAATAAGTATTTTCATATTTTAAACTCTTTTCTAGTCATTTCTAGTTGCGATATGTTACAATAGGTCTCATATGTAGCAACATATGCCTCAAATGGTCAAATGTTGCTACATAAGGGTGATATGTTGCAACATTTGAGGCGTCTGTACCAACAAATAAGTCATTTGTAGCAACATATGTCTCATATGTAGCAAACATGGGTCATCTCAAGCTACACTTTTAGTCATATGTTACTAAAGATGGGTGATATGTAACAATATTTGACGCATATGTTATGTTAAGAACAAGTAAAAATGCTAGAACAGGAGTGCAAAACTACACTTATTTATTTCCATAACTATAATAATTTTAATGTTGCACATAACTATATAAGGATATTCCATCCTCCACAGTATTCTTCTTGCTAATTCATAAAAATACAAAAAAAAAATAAAATACAAAGATTAGATTCAGTTGTTACAACATTTGGTTTTCTTCTTTTCCTTCATCACCCATTTGTTACTTCTTTTAATATGACATTCATCATCAATTTTCAACTCATTATTTATGTTCGCCAATATCAGAAAAACGAACTTGGATTGTATATCAACATCTTAACTGTCCCTTTATATAATGAAGTTGCATGAATTCTCCTAAAAAACATGCCACAAAGAAATTTAAATTAAAAAAAAAAAAAGAGAAGTCTCTAGACTAAGATGTAGAATTGTGCATACCTGATAGCGTGAAAAAGACCAAAATCTTCGACTTAGATTTTCCTTCGATTATGAAGTTTGCATTGAAACTAAGTCTCCATGTTCGCAACAAATTTTCACACCCAACATGGGATCAGTTTCATCATTACAAATTGGATTCAATATTGCATTTGACATTATAACAAAAGTAACAAAACAAATAAAACTCATTCATTACATCTAGAGTACTACTGATATATATATTTTAAAGAAAACATTCCTTACCCAACCACTATATTGAAAAACTTAATGATTTCATTAATTTGGCAATACATGACAATGCCGAGATTTGGTTTAACCAAAGGCCGATCAAATTAGTTGCGTGTTAAAAAACAAATAGAATAGAAAAGACTGACAGAAAAACGACTATTGAAATAAAATAACATCATTATAATCCATGAACTCCAAAGGTCTGAGATCCATGCAAATATAGAGAGAGAGGAAAAAAAGTGAAGCAGAGAGACCGAAGCGGCGAGGAAGAAAATGAGAAACCTATTCTTGAAATGAAAATGAAAACCCTAATATATATATATATATATATATATATATATATATATATATATATATATATATATATACACTTACGTTTTTTAAGTTGTTGCCTATGGGCCGATTGGGTCAGTTTTAGGCGGTAGGGATTTTCTATGACTTTTATAAAGTACTTACGTTTTTTAAGTTATTGCAACATATATCAATTATCTGTACATGCAAGTGGTATCATCATTAAAAGAGAGAAATTCATGCATATATCCATAAATATTAACGTAAACATAACTTGCATATGGTGCCACATATGACACATCTGTTGCAATTTATTCACCGGAACTTGAATATGTTGTCACATATGACGCTTCAAGGATGTGCTAATACATGAATTGACCATAATTTGTACTTACACATGTTTTAGGACTATATATTAGTGTTACATGTTCAATTAGGTGACAATTTAATTGAACTAACCCCCCAAAAGACCCATTTTAGGATATACATATGTTGCCACATATGACAAGACTATTGCAATTTCCTCAACAGAACATGCATATGTTAGCATATATGACACTTCAAGGATGGGCTAATCAATGAATTAGGCGATTTAGAAATGGAAAATATCAAATTGGACCAAATTTTAGTACTTTAGACCATAATTAACCAATAAAAATATGTTATAATACTTGGAACAACGATTTACAAGGGTGTCGTATAACTATCATATGGATTTACCAGGTCATTGTATGATTAACTAATGGGATGATAGTCTTTGTAAATATATTTGGTAGAATTGAATTAAGGTAGTTGTATTATACCATAGTTAGTTACTTAGACATGTTGTAGGACTATCTATTAGTGTTACATGTTGAATTAGGTAACAATTAAATTGAATTAACTCCCAAAAGACCTATTTTAGGATATACATATGTTGTCACATATGACATGTCTGTTACAATTTCCACAACAGAACGTTCATATGATAGCACAGATGACACTTCAAGAATGGGTTAATCGATGAATTGAGTGATTTAAGAATGGAAAATGTCACATTGAACCAAATTTTAGTACTTTAGACCATAATTAAGGAATACAATTATGTTATAACACTTGGAACAACGATTTACAAGGGTGTTATATAACTATCATATTAATTTACTTAGTTAGTGTATGATGAACTAGTGAGATGATAGTCTTTGTAGATATAATTGATAGAATTAAATAAAGGTAATTGTATTAGACCATAATTTGTTACTTAGACATGTTGTTTGACTATATATTAGTGTTACATGTTGAAATAGGTGACAATTTAATTGAATTAACTCCCAAGAGACCCATTTTAGGATATACATATGTTGCCACATATGACATGTCTGTTATAATTTCCGCAACAGAACGTTCATATGTTGGCACAAATGACACTTCAAGGATGGGTTAATCGATAAATTGAGTTTGCAAGAAAAGTATATATATCGCCACACATGAAAATTTAATTAATACAACAATCGAAATACTTCATCTACTTCTAAATCACAACGAAGATTGAAATAAAATCGATGAACAGTGCAACAAATTGGTCTTTCTCCCATCATCTGAGGCTTTGGCACCCATTCTTATAAACGACATCGCAAATTCCCTCGACATCTTCTGAGGTTTAGTCGAGTTATGTTGGCAATGAACATCAAGCCTTCTCTCATGGATTCACCGCCTTTGAAGATTGAAATTATGGCAAACACATAGGATGCAACAATGTGGCCAACATCTACTGCTTACTTAAGCATTCCCATTCCATTTGAATCGCTATGGTTGAAAAATCATACTATAGAAGAAATAACACATTCAAAATGTAAAATACATTGATAAAATCATGAATACATACGAAAAACATTAAGATTACCATTCTTTTTCTGTATAAGGCTTCTAAATTCCCCGATGTTCTGTACATTTCCATGAAAGAAGTGCATTTTCGAACAACTAAACACGGTCATATAAATGATGAGATGTTGATCAATGTTATATCCTAATATATAGAAGGTTCATTACCGACTTAATTTAGGAACCTGGAACTGAGAAATGAAATCAAATGGTTATAAAATACAATTAAAGAGCGAAAATTGATTAATATATACCTAATTTAACCCTTATTAAATCTTTGAGAGAGTAGGTAGCAATCCTTTCAACGATATTAATTAGTAGTTCCATCAAAAGGGATTTAACTTTTTTTTTTTACTCATAGCCATTTTTTAAGATTTCTTATTCTTCCTTCCCATCTTAGAGAAAATTAAATGAAAGACCTAAGTTGTGTTATTCTTATATAATATAACCCAAATGTAATGGATGTGAGTTGCAACTTTTGAAGGCAAAGAGGCATTTCTGACTTTTCAAATGCAAGTACTTAATTTTTAAAAAAAATGGTAAAATATGAAGAGTTGTAATTAATGAAGGAGGTTAAAAACATATTTTGTAAGGCACAAATTCTAAAATAAATAGAAAACACAAAAAGGCTACTTTTTTACGATATCTTTGTAAGTTATTTAAATATGTTACCACAAATAGTTATTTAATTAATGACACATAGTGGTGTGAGGCAGAAATTTAACTAGATAATCTAGTTCTAAATTAAAACTACATAAGTCACAACGAATATCGTCTTCATTGTTGCTTCCCCTGACCAACCATTCATGTGAGCGATTTATTGAGGTTGATGAACATTGCAACAAATGGGTCTTTCTCCAAACAAATTAGATTTTGGCACCCACATCTCGCCTAAAATGTATCACAAATGTTGTCAACATCTTCTCACTTTTAGTGGCTCGGTTTTTTTCACGGTCGCGATGAACATTAAGCTTTATCTTATGGATTAACCGCCATTGAAAAATTGAAATTATGGCAAACACATAGGATGCACCAATGTGGTCATCGCCTGCTGCTTGATTAACCATTCCAATGCATTTGGATCGTTTAGGTTGAAAAAATCAAACTACGGAAGAAATAACACTTTTAAGAGGCAGAGTACATTGATAAAAATGTGAATACATACAAAACAAAAATATTAAAAACTACCACGCCTTTTCTATATAACGCTTCTAAAATCCCTGATGCTCTGCACATTTCGAGGAAAGAAATGGCTTTTTGAGAAATCGACCATCTAGGTTCACGAATGCTCACCAATGTCTCCTTCTGATATAAAGAACATTCATTAGCAATTTCATTGAGGACCCTGGAACTGAGAAATGAAATCAAATGGTTAGGAAGTCAAATTAAAAAGGAAAAATTAATTAATACATACATATACCTTAATAAAACCTTCATTAAATCTCTGAGGGAGTAGGAAGCAAGCCTTTCAACAATATATATTAGTAGTTCCCTCAGAAGGGTTTTAATGTAGTTTTTCTTACTTGAAATCATTTTTGATAAAATTAAATGAAAGTACCAGATGTGTTTTGAAGACGAAGAGGAAAAGAGAAGTCAAATTTTTACTTCTCCCTTCTATTGTGTTTTTATATAATGCCAAGGAATGTACGTGAAGTGAAAAGTTGCAACTTCTAAAGGCCAAGAGAATAGAAGAGACAACTTTTGAATTTTCCAAAAAGGGTAAAATATAAAAAGTCATGATTAATTTTTTTCTTGAAAATTATTCCAATGACAATGATGATATGATTGATTGATTGTTCACACATCTCATGTAATTATTTTTTTAAAATATGTTAGAACATATCATTTTCTATGGTAAGTAGCTAACATATAATTGTCATTTGTTGCCACAGATGCAATATTTTGTTGTAAGTTACAACACATAGTTGTCATATGTTGCCACAGATGAAATATTTTGTTGTAAGTAGCAACACATAATTGTCATATGTTGCCACAGATGCAATATTCTATTGTAAGTAACAACACATAATTTACATATGTTGCCTCAAATGAATATTCTGGTGTAAGTAACGACACATAAATGTCATATGTTGCCACAGATGAAATATTCTGATGTAAGTAGCAACACGTAATTGTCATATGTTGCCATAGATGACATATTTTGATGTAAGTAGCAACACATAATGTTTCCACAGATGAAATATTCTGTTATAAGTAGCTAACACATAATTGACATATGTTGCCACAGATGAAATATTATGTTGTAAGTAGCAACACATAATTGTCATATATTGCCACAAATACCATATTTTGTTGTAAGTAGCAACACATAATTGTCATATGTTGCCACATATTAGTTAGTTCAAAACAAATCACACATTTTTTATATAAATAACATAATGTATAAGTTGATTCAAATTAAGATTAAAAAAAGATATATATGTGACAGAACGTGAATGTACAAGTTATTTACATATGTTTCCATAGATGGCAATTTAATTAATACCACACAACGGTATAAGTCAGAAGTTTAACTACATAATCTAGTTCTATATCACAACTACATAAATCACAACGAATATATTCATCTTTATTGTCCCTTAGTCTGGACCAACCATTTGTGTCACCGATTTTCTCAAATTGATGAACAGTGCAATAAATGGGTCTTCCTCCCAACAAACGAGGTCCTAGCACCCACATTCCACCTAAATATTTCCCAAATGTTGCCGAAATCTTCTGACTTTTAGTGACTCAATTTTTCTCATGTTGATATTGAACATTAAGCCTTCTCTCATGGATTCACGGCCATTGAAAATTGAAATTATGGCAAAGAACCTATAATGCACCACTGTGGACACCGTCTGCTGCTTGATTAATCATTCCCAATGCAGTTGGATCTCTACGATTGAAAAAATCATACCACGAAAGAATGAACATATTTAAAATTCAAAAATAAAGAAATAAAAATGTGAATAGAGTCAAAAACATTAAAAATTATCACGCCTTTTCTGTATAGGAATTCTAAATTCCCCGATGCTCTGTACATTTCCAAGAAAGAATTGGCTTCTTAGGAAATCAACCATCTACGAGAAGGAAAACTGACCAATGTTACCTTCAAATATACAAACGGTTCATTAGTGATTGTTGGGTTTTAAATTTTGTGAATGGAAAATAAAGAGTTGCGACTTTTATGAATAGTTGTGACTTTTATGAAAGGTTGCGACTTTAATGAAAAGTTGTGACTTTTATGAAAACTTGTGACTTTTATTAAAGGTGACGACCTTTCCGCAAGATTATGACTTTTCCAAAGGTTTGTGACCTTTCCGGTAACGCACAATAAGAACCTTTTCGCACTACCCTTCATTTTCTATAAATTAAGAGATTTCCTCTCATTTAATAATAGAATTTATGGACTTCTTCTACTACTTCTAAATCTAGTATTCTAAGTGTACTTTACTGCCGTTGAGTGGATCCCCGACACCAGCATTTTGGGTATCAATACACTGGTGATTGAGTTCATTCTAAACTGGGAGGACATATTCCAAATCAAACCTCGGATACTAGAGGGGAATAATTTCCTTAAGGAGACACTGTGCATTCAGTAGGCTTGATCTTCTTTCTGTTTTTCGAAATTCTGGTATGTGTTACAGATTTTAGATTTGTGAATTAATTTCTGTTCTTCTGTTCTTCATTGGTTCATTAAACTTTGGTAACTTCGTGTTTCTGCAAAGTTTGTTGGAATCAGTAAGATTCTTTAAACACAGATTGACAACAATTCTTCTTTAAGAAAAATATTTCGTATATTTTTTCTAATCTGTTTCTGATCTAGTTTCTCTACTACTTTTAATTTTCTAGTTGTAAAACTATTCCTAAACTTTGTTGTGTATTATTAAGTTCTTCGAAGTTTTGTTCTAAGTATCTTAGGAATATAAAATGAACAACAATCTTAAGGAAATTAGTATACTGTTAGTATTTCTTGTATTCTACTGATTGAGATAATTTGATCATGGAAATAGAAGATAAATGCATTACTTCTCCATAATTTGTTGCTTTGTTTAGACAGGTCGAAGTGAGAATGTTTTAGAAAAAATTGGTGGTATTCCGATTAAAGATTACACCCGGTAACCTTCTTATTGTTTATCTAAGGAGGAAAATAGTTTCTAAAGGTTAACAATTTTGATATTTATCATATGTGTATTTGGAAAAAGTTCTGCAAATCGTATATTTTTAAATGAATTTTGTTCTAGCAAATAATGTTGCCTTTACAATTTACTAGTTTGCAGAATGAGATATGCATATTTTTGTTTGATAAATAGTATGTTTAAAATGTTATAGTTGGAAGACTATTTGAAAAGAAAAACATTTCTATGTAATGGTCTAAGAATATGTTTTATTCTGTTGGAGAAAAAAAAAGACTTTTCTAGTTTTGTACTCCATGTGAAATGTTAGCGTGTCTGATTTTGTAGACTAAAAATTTTTGTGATTTTCTACTCTTGATAAATTGGACTATGCAATTGGTTTGAAAAATATGAAAACTTCACATAATAAGTCAGTGATGTACTTTTGATATTCTATAAAATTCAATGCTATATAGAAATAAATTGTACAATTTCTTTTTGTCCTTATTGTTAGTATTTAGAATACTAAGTGGTATGTTTATTTGTAATAGAGGAAAAATACCAGTGACTTAGAGTTTGTGATTTTATGCCTCTATGGAATGAACTTTGACATTGTGTAAACATTGTCAAAGAGAATTGAAGGAGTATAATTCTTTTGAAGAATAATATTTCCAAAAGAGGTTTCATATTGTCAATGACATTTTGAAATTCTAGGAAAGGATGTGGAAAAACTATTTTCAAATACTTGAAAAATATTTTTGAGATCACATTTAAAATGTGTTTTTTTTGCTTATGATTAGACTTGGTGTCTAATTTAACTTTGGAGCAAAAGATATGAAATTCAATGATACTTTTGTATTATGTTAGACCCACAAATTCTTGGAGTATATTTCGTATTTTGGTTGTTGAGTTTTTCTATTACTAGTATATAGTGTGATTAGTATGAAACAACCAAATTATATATATACTTGTTCAAAATAATTGTGTTCTTTTATGAAAAAAGAAAGTCACTTAAAATGTTGTGATTTTTCATGAAAAGATATATCTGTTATAATAAAAGTATTTGCATAGACATGAATATTAGTGAATAGTCATTTGTTATGTTTTTGTAAAAGTAACATTTGCACTATATTGCCATTATTGAATCCGATGAAACTTTGTTCATGGGTAGTTCTATAAGAATCAAATTGAAATTTATGGAAAGGTCCTTATGAAAATGACATTTGACAAGGTAATGCTCTAAACAATGTTTGTATCACACAAAATTGTAAGAAATAGGAACAAAATATTAGTGAGGAAAAAGCTACCTCGCGAAGAGCTTTTCGAACTCAAAGTTTTTATTTGTTGTTACTTGCTTGAGTCAATGTTTGTGACATGAACACTTGGGGCATGTCAATTATAAAACCTTGTAAGAAAAACTGATCAACTTAGAAGTTTTGTCTAACTTTGAGTGCAACAAATAAAAATGTCAAGTTTATGTGAAATCTAAGTATGCTGAGCATTCTTATAAATCTGTTGAAAGGAATTTTAATCCCTTAAAATTGATTTACACTGACATTTGTGATATGAAGTCAATACCATATCGTAGTAGGAAAAAGTATCTCGTTACTTTAATTGACAATTGCATTATAAAAAAGACTGTCTATTTGCTTAATGGTAAGGATAAAACAAAAGAAATGTCTAGACAATATAATATCAAAGTTGAAAATCAGTTGGGAAAAAGATAAGAAGTGATAAGAATGGAGAGTATGAATCTCCTTGTGCATAAATATGTTTGGAAAGTGGATTTATCCATCAAACTACTGCCCTATTCACATCAATCTAAAGAAAAAAATTGAACGTTGAAAGAAATGATGGATGCATTTGTAGAAGTTCGGGTTTACCACAAAAACTTTGTGGAGGAACTATCCTTACTGCATAAGGGAACAACAAAAAAAATAACAAAAAAAGTTGTCTTTTCATAAAGAAAGCAATTTTGTTTGTTCAGGACACAATCTATTCCATATGAGAAATGGAAAGGAATGAAATCCAACTTGAAATATTTCGAAGTGTGGAGGTGTCTAGCCAAAGTCCAAGTTCCTATTCCTAAAAGGATTGAAATAGAACCTAAGACCGTGGACTGTAAAATTAGACTTGAGTAGTCTAGGTAAAGTTCTAAACGACTTTGGAAAGAACAAAAGGAGAATGTACTTAATAAAGAGATTCAGAGGTGTAGTAAATGTCAAGGGACATATACTTCCTTCGAATATGATTTTGTACCATTTCTTGTTTTTTATGTAGACTCATCCTTTTGGAAAAATGGTATCAATAGTGAGATTGATGTAACCTTGAGCAATCCTATTGGAAGTTGATTGATCTTCCTCCAGGAAATAAACTTTTGGGTTCAAAGTGAATCCTCAAAATAAAAATGAAGTCGATAGAACTGTTGACAAATATACAGCAAAACTTTGTTTCAAAGACTTTAGGAAAAAAAAACAAGGTTTTGATCTTGCTGATATATATACTCATCAGTAACTAGAATTATATCCATTTAGATGCTAATATTATTAGTTGTGATATATGCCTCCAAATTCATCAAATGAATGTGAAACATTTCTCTTAAATGGAAAATTGGAGGAAGAAATTTACATGAAACAACCCGAGGGTTTTATGGTTCCTGGTAAATAAAAGAAAGAAATTTACATGAACTGATAAATGTGTTCACATTAAAATTAAAAGGTCATTGTTTATTTGTATATTGGTGATATGTTGATCATCAATAGAGACACTAATGACATAAATGATACTAAACATATGCTAGAAAGCAAGTTTGAAATGAAAAACTTGGGAGTTGCTGATGCGATCTTAGGTATAAGAATCCTTTGAACTCCATAATGTTTAGCATTTTCACGGTCTCATTTCATTGAAAAAGTACTTGACTAGTTCAAATATTTGAAAGTCAATATTGTCAAGTCTCCAATAAATGTGAGTTTTGCATTTCAAAAGAGTGAAAGCGAAAGTGACTCACAATTGGATTGTGCTAGAATATTGGCAAGTGTTATGTATATCATGAAGTGTGCGCGATCAGGTGTAGCATTTGCTATTAATAAACTGAGTCAGTTTATTAGATTACAATAAATAGAGTTTTGGAGTATTTGAAAAAAACTTTAAACTATGGCTTGCATTATAACAATATCCAACAGTATTGAAAGGATATAGTGATGCATTATTTGATCACCAAACAAATGAAGTAAAATCCACGAGTGGATATATACTTACTCTTGGTATAGGAGCAGTCTCTTGGAAATATTTCAAAAGAGACATGTATCGCTAGCGCTATAATGATCTTTGAGCTAGGTGCTCAAGATAAGGTCGGTGAATAAGTTGAAAGACTCGGAATTTCTTCATAGATATTCTTTTATGGCCCAAATCATTCGCATTAGTATGCGTACACTTTGATAGTCAAGATTCAATATGTAGGGCATGGAGCATGCTGCATAACAGAAAGTCTCGTCATATAGGACATAAACATGATGCCGTTAGAAAATTAGTCTCTAGTAGAATTATCAGAATTGACTATGTAAAGTCAAAGGATAATGTGTCGGATCCACTTATAAAAAGGCCTAACCAGAGAGAAAGTTTAAAGATCATCTAAGGGAATGGATTTACGGCTTAGGACAAGTCATCATGGCGGTAACTCTATCTAGCAGACTGGAGATCCCTAGATTCAAGGAGAAAAACAAAGTTGTGACTGACTGTTCGGCATTGTCAACAAACTCAATCCATTTTCATGATGAAGACAATGCTTAGGGACAAGGATACAACATTAAGGCTTGTTAATGAGTTAATAAAGCTTAATGGTTTTAATGATTTGCTAAGTTTGGCAGAGTTGACCAAATAGTGTATCTATGAGATAACACGGTTAGAACTCACCTATGTGAGTGTGAAGTGTAAGCCGCTTCAAAGAGGATGACTGTCAAAATCCCATCTCTCTATACACTCATGAAACGAGGAGGTGTTCATGGCTGAAATGAACACAACCGTAAGAACCATAAATGGTAAAGGGTTAATTGTGTGACACATGGTTGTCTAGGTATACACCAAATCTCGCCGGTTCAAAGATATCGTATCTACCGATTGACCGAATATATCCGACATATGTTCACTACGGAAAGTCCAAGGGGAAACCTACTTATCCAGATGCAATTAATTCTTGCTTGTAAAGTACACATACTTGTCCGTTTCTTTGTCTTGGAGTCATTCCCCATTCATGCGGGGGATTGTTGGGTTTTAAATGTGTGAATGGAAAATGAAGAGTTGCGACTTCTATGAATAGTTGTGACTTTTATGAAAGGTTGCGACTTTAATGAAAAGTTGTGACTTTTATGAAAAGTTGTGAATTTTATGAAAAGTTGTGAATTTTATGTAAAGTTGTGACTTTTATGAAAGGTGACGACCTTTCCGAAATATTGTGACTTTTCCAAAGGTTTGTGACCTTTTCGGTAAGGCACAATAAGAACATTTTCGCACTACCCTTTGTTTTCTATAAATTGAGAGATTTTCTCTCATTTTAATAATAGAATTTCTGGACTTCTTCTACTACTTCTAAATCTAGTATTCTAAGTGTACTTTACTGCCGTTGAGTGCTCGCTGACAGCAGCGTTTTGAGTATCAATATACTGGTGATTGAGATCATTCTATCCTGGGAGGAGATATTCCAAATCAAACCTCAGATACTAGAAGGGAATAATTTTCTTAAGGAGTCACTGTGCATTCAGTGGGCCTGATCTTCTTTCTGTTTTTTAAAATTCTGGTATGTGCTATAGATTTTAGATTTGTGAATTAATTTTTGTTCTTCTGTTCTTCATTGGTTCATTAAACTTTGGTAACTTCGTGTTTCTGCAAAGTTTGTTGAATTCAGTAAGATTCTTTAAACACAGATTGACAACAATTCTTCTTTAAGAAAAATATTTCGTATATTTTTTCTAATCTGTTTCTGATCTAGTTTCTCTACTACTTTTAATTTTCTAGTTGTAAAAATATTCTTAAACTTTGTTGTGTATTATTAAGTTCTTCAAAGTTTTAATCTAAGTATCTTAGGAATATAAAATGAAAAACAGTGATTGAGGACCCTGGAACTGAGAAATGAAATCAAATGTTTAGGAAATCAAATTAAAGAACGAAAATTCATTAATACATACATACCTTAATTTAACCCTGATTAAATCTTGTAGGGAGTAGAAATAAATTCTTTCAATGAATCAATTAGTAGTTACCTTGGAATGGATTCAATGATTTTTTTTACTCATAGTCATTTTTGAAGATTTCTTATTCATATTAGAGAAAATTGAATGAAAGTAGCTAGTTGTGTTCTTCTTATATAATGAAATATGAAAAGTTGCAACTTTGAACACGAAGAGAGAGAAGATAAGGGACAACTTTTGACTTTTCAAATTCAGGTACTTATTTTTTTTTAAAAAAAAGGGTAAAATATGAAGAGTCGTAATCATGTTTTTTCTTGAAAGTTGTTTCAATGACAATTAGAGGTGTGCAAAAATCGAACTGACCGATAAACCTAATCGGAAAAAATGTTATTGGGTTATTGGGTTTTTAATGGGATTATAAGAAAAATTATTGGGTTGTTGGTTCGGTATTGATTTTTACTATTGGGTTATTGGGAAAATCGATAACCCAATAAGACGGTAATAATTTATTATTTCACCCTTCCTAATTATTCAATATTAATAATTTAATATATAATTAGACACTATAACTATATCAAATTATTAGTACTCTACCAACTTCACTCTATACTGCTTTACTAGTTTTTACTGTTTACTCAAAACCTAAAGATTAAAGTAAGGGGCTCACAATTGTAGCTATTTGATTTTAGTTTTAGTTTTAGTCTTGTTGGACTATTTTATTTTAGTTTTTGTTTGTAATTGTAGGTTGTAACATTTGCATGTTTTTAAAGGTCTGTAATTTGATTAACATAAAAAGATTCATACTATATTTTGGTGGTAACATGTAATTATAGCCTTCGTACTATATTTTTTCTTATTGATGCAATTTAACATTATTGTGTAAACCGAAACCGAACTGATAATGATCATAAATCGATAAACTAAAAACCAATAACGAATATCTTATTGGTTTTTTATTGGGTTAACCTATTTAAAAAAAATGATAAACTGAACCGATAATACATAAAACTGAACCAAACCGACTGATGCACACCCCTAATGACATTAATATATTATTGATTTATTGTTCACACACCTTACATGTAAGTATTTTTTAAAAATATGTTAGAACATATTCGTTTTCTATGGTGCTTATAACACTCTATTGACATATGTTGGCACCGATGCAATATTATGTTGTAAGATCTAACACATAATTAATATATGTTGGAACATATGTGTTATTTTGTGGTACATGTAACATATAATTGTCATATGTTGCCACTGATGTAATATTATGTTGTAAGTAGCAACACATAATTTGTAAAGTTCTACAATAGGTGAAAAGAGTAATACAAACAATTGGATTTGCAGTAGATAATTTTATTGAGGTTACTCTTGGATTAATATAGTCGTTCACTTAGCAAAACAGAGAACTACAAGGACAACAATAATGCTATGTAGTTAAGATAACGATAAAATCAGAAACATCTAACAATCCTAAAAAGTTGGACTTCATGCAACAGTCCTTGACTAAATCAAAGGCAACAGTCCTAACCAAATCAAAGTTTCCAACATTCCCCCCCCCCCCCTTGAACTTATTCCTCTTGTCAAGAATCAGCTCAAATCTGAATCGGTGCACATGCCAAACTCTTTACGCAGTTTCTGAAATGCTTCCACTTTGAGAGGTTTTGTCAGCAGGTCTCAAGTTGATCTTGAGTGCCGCAAAACAACAAATTAAAGACTCCTTCTCTAGCAAGATCCCTTAGGAAATGAAATCTTATTCTTATGTGCTTAGAACGACCATGTAAGACTTGATTCTTCGACAACTTTATAGTTGAGGCATTATCACACATTTACTTTGTACCAGCTCCCTGCACATGACCAATTTCTTTTAGAATCCTCCTCATCAAAATAGCTTGACAAGCACATGCAGCGGCTGCAACAAACTCAGCCTTTGTAGTTGACAAGGTGACGATAAGTTGCTTTAGGGATGACCAAGCTACTGCTCCTCCACTCATCATAAATACATAGCCTAAATTACTCTTGTTATCTTCGATGTCACCAGCATAGTCACTATAAGTGAATCCGTCACTAGCTGCTCCTCTTTTATAAAACACACCATAGTTCACCATACCTTTTAAGTACCTTAGTACCCTTTTTGCTGCTGCAAAATGTATTTGTGTTGGGCATGCCATGAAACGACTAATAAGACTTACAACAAACATGAGATCAGGAGGAGTGGATGTGAGATACATGAGACTTCCCACTATCTGCTTGTATTGAGTTGCATCCACTTTTATGCCATCTTCATATCTTCCAATCGTTTGTCCTGGAACAATAGGATTACAAACTGGATTGTAATTTTGTATTCCAAATCGGTTCAAAAATTCCGCTGCATACTTCCTTTTGCATATGAAAACACCATCAAATATTTGCATCACCTCAATTTTGAGAAACAATCTCATTTGACCTAAGTCTGTCATATCAAACTTTTTTTTTCATGGAACATTTAAATTCACTCAACATCTCTTCATCATCACCAGTAAACAAAAGATCATCGACATAAATACTCACAATGAGAATTTTACCTTCTTTTCTTTTAACAAAGAGTGTTTGTTCACTGTAAGTGCTTTCAAAACCTTCCTTGATGAAATAGGACTCTATTCGACTAAACCAAGCCCTAGGTGCCTGTTTTAGTCAAGAAAGTGCTTTTTGTAGCTTATACACTTGCTGCTCACTTCCCTTTTTCTAATAACCTTTTGGTTGTTCTACAAAAACATATTCCTTCAACTCCCCATATAGGAAATCGGATTTGACATGTAATTGATACAACTTCCAACCCCTTTGACCCGCAAAAGCTATGATCATTCTTACAGTATCCATTCTGGCCACAGGTGCAAAACTTCAGTATAGTCAATCCCATGTTCCTGAGCATAGCCTTTAACCACCAATCTTGCTTTGTATTTGTCAGTCTCACCTTGCTCATTTATCTTGGTTTTATAAACCCATTTACTCCTTTTTTTGCATCAGCAAGTAGTTCCATCAAGCGCCAGGTTTGATTTCTTTCAATAGATTTGATCTCTTCATCCATGGCCACTTTCCATTGTGGACTTTTGACAGCTTCCTCAATGGATGTAGGTTCTTATATCATCAACATGGCCATGTTTGCTTCATCTTACTCAGACAAACCTTAGCCGGATGTATAGTCTGCCTACCACACAGGTGGACGTCGATTCTTCTTTCTCTTGCTACCACACTGGTGCAATAAATGACTAATTATTTCCAGTTGGTGAATTTATGTCGACTTCTGTGACTTCTCATTCTTGATTTGTGTTCTCTTCTACAATGTTGTCTCCCCAATCTAATTCAGTTAGTTGTTCTTCTTTAGAAATTGCATTCCAATCCCACATACGATTTCTTCAAAATAACATCACGACTAACTATAATTCTTTTGGAAACTAGATCAAACATTCTATACCCTTTGGATTCACCACTAACCCCAAATAGAACACAACTCACAGTTTTTTCTTCAAGTTTAGTTCTCCTACCATCTGGAATTTGAACATGTCCAACACATCCAAACACTCAAAAATAATCAACTGATGGCTTCTCTCCGCTCCATGCCTCTTCTGGGGTCATATCTTTTACAACTAAAGTAGGTGATCCATTCAAGATGTGAATCGTCCACCTAACTGCCTCAAGCCAAAAAATCTTAGGAACTTTCTTTTCTATCAAAATAGCTCTCACCAAGTTCATTACTGTACGATTCATGTGCTCAGCTACTCCGTTTTGTTGCGGAGTATAGGTTGTGGTCAATTGTATATTCACTCCATGTTGTTTGCAAAAATCATTGAATTCTGTAGAATTGAATTCTCCTCCTCTATATGTTCTTAAACATTTAATGGGCATCCCAATTTCCTTTTCCACAAGTGCTTTGAAACATTTAAAGTGATAAAATGTTTCTGATTTTTCCAAAAGAAAATAAGTCCATGCTTTCCTGGAAAAATCATCTATAAAACACAATAAGTACCTCTTCTGGATGCTTGATTCTGGAGTAATAGGACCACAAAGAACCGCATGAACTAGACCTAATCTTCCAGTTGCTCTCCACTGACTACTTTTTCAAATTGGAGTCCGATGTTGCTTGGCTTTAATGCATGCCTCGCAAGTGGCACTTGGTGCTACAATTTGTGGCAAACCCTTCACCATATTTTTGTATTTCAAAGTGCAAAAACCTTTGTAACTAAGATGGCCATAACGATAGTGGCAAAGAATTGATTGATCTATATTGTTTATTTGGAGACATCTTGCCTCAATATTTGTGGATGAGGGCTCAACAAGCAAAATAAACATTAGATTTGCACTCATAATGGATTCCACCATCTTTCTTCTTTGTGGATGATAAGCACCGCACGCACCATCTTTAAATAACACATCTAATCCTTTTTATTGAAGCTTCCAAGTGCTAAAGAGTTTATATGTAAGCTCAGGAACCCAATACACATTACCAATGGAATAACAAACTCCCTGCAAGAATAATTTCACATCCCCCTTTCCGGTGACCCTCATTCTTGTATTGTTTCCAAGCTTGAGAGAGTGAGAGGAAGTTGTGTCAAGGCTCCAATACAAATCTTGATTTCCACACATGTGATTTGAGCATCTAGAATACAAAAACTACACATCACTCCTCTTTGCTTCAGATAGTTCTACATAGGCCATTAACAACAACTCATCTTCTTCTTCCAATTCTGCATAATTTGCTTCCTTATTCAATATTAGACATTCATATTGAAAATGTCCTAAATTATGGCACTTATAACATTCAACATTTGCTTTGTTGAAAGTTGTTATTCCTCTTCCTTGTCCCTTTCCTCTGTAGGGTGCTTTCCCTCGGTTGTTTGTTCCTAAACGATCTTCTAATTTCAGAGCTTGATCCTCATCATCATTGCTTGGTCGGTGAAATTTTTGTTCATGTACAACTAATGAGTTCTGTAATTCATCGATGGACATGTTTTCAATATATTTTGAATCTTCAATTGATACTACAACATATGTGAACTTCTCAGTTAGAATTCGCAGAATTTTTTCAACAATTATTTTCTCAGGCATATCTTCTCCATTGCTTCTCATTTTATTTGAGACCATCATCACTCTTGCGAAGTACTCAGTGATGGTTTCATTCCTCTTCATTTCTAGAACCTCAAACTCTCTTCTTAATGAATTAAGAAGAGGTTTCTTTACCTTCGAATTTCCGCCAAACTTCTGTTTCATTAAGTCCCAAACAATCTTGGATGTGCGGCGGTCCAAGATTTGTTCAAAAATAGTTCGATCAATTGCCTGAAACAGATAATGTTTGACTTGGTAATCCTTGATTCTACCATCGTCAAGTTGTGCCTGTTGTACTTCCCTAAGTATCGTCCCTTCCCTTGGCTCTTCAAAACAAATCTCCAGCAAACTCCATAGACCTTTTGCTCTAAGAAAATTTTCCATCCGTTCACTCCAGTGGTCATAGTGACCATCAAAGTGAGGAATTTTAGTCAGAGTCTTGTCCTCTCTCATTCTCACAATGTTTGATCACTTGAAGATTGCGACTTCGTTCCTTTTCTACAAGCCTAGTGGGGGCTCTGATAACAATAGTAAATTTCTACAATAGCTGAAAAGAGTAACACAAACAATTGGATTTGTAGTAGATAATTTTATTGAGGTTGCTCTTGGCTTAATATATCCTTTCACTTAACAAAACAGAGAACTACACGGCTAACAATAATGCTAAGTAGTTAAGATAAAGATAAAATCAGAAACATCTAATAATCCTAAAAAGTAGGACTTCATGCAACAGTCCTTGACTAAATCAAAGGCAACGGTCCTTAACCAACTCAAAGTTTCCAACATAATTGTCATATGTTGCTACAGATGCAATATTTTGTTGTAAGTAGTTACACATAATTGACATATGTTGCCACTAATGAAATATGCTGTTGTAAGTAGCAACACATAATTAAATAAATTATACATTTTATATAAATAACATTACATAAGTTGATTCAAATTAAGATAACAATATAGGGAACGCCATCCTCAAATAAAAAAAGAACATTCATTAAAATTGAACAACACTTATGGAGCATTTCGATTTGGGCGTGTAGTTCTTTTATGGCCAATGTCCCTACCTACAGAACACTTATTTTTCTTATTGGAAATGATTCACGAACTCAACGCCGTCTCTTTTAAATCCTTCTTCAAGGCTTGCTTGGATCAATATACGGAGGAAGTATTTCTCTCTCTATGATATCCAAAGGGACAATCCAAGAATCTTCCGGTGGCACCGGACGAACTTCCTCACAATATGTCATTATATATTTTTCCATTGAATAATAAGGAAAGGCGTACTGGTAAATCTGATTTTAAAATCAGCACCATAAGGTATTTTGTCCAAGTCAAAAATTCTACAAGTACAAGTTCTTCTTTGTAGATCCACTGTATCAACATCACCATGACCATTGACACTGAACTTTTAGTTAGTGATTTGATGAGCCAACAACTTGTTGCCTGTATTGATATATTTTATATATATTTTTCAATTGAAGTAACAAATCTATTTATAGAGTTCACCAGTTCCATATGCCTCTGGTTAAATAAAAGTGCAAATCTCCTGTTTATTTCAACAAATGAGCGACAATGGAAAATTTTCTTTCAACATCAAACATAGAATTCACCGACTCCGCGATGTTTGGCTTCATAATGTTTTATCTACACAATTAAAATAAAAATCAAACAAAGCACATAAAATTACTATAAACTCAAACGAGATGGTATAGACAATAATGTACCTATTTCCCGGGAAAAATTCCATGCTCCATGTGTGGAATTCAATACGTTCAAGAGTTTAGCCGCCTTTGGTACCAAATCTCTTATTTGATTTAAATGGTCATTAAACTCAGATATATCGTACGCCTTTGCTACTTTATAAACATGAGACACTACCTTTGAATTATGAAAGTTATTTCAAATATTTTCCCCGTGGTGTCTCATGCAGCAATCATGATGAGATGAAGGGTACATAGTCGAAACCATCTTTCGAATACTTGAATGCCTATCAGAAATAATGCATAACTCATCAGTATCATCTACAAAGATTCTCATACTTTGAAAAACAATTTCATATGAGGCATCACATTCCTTGTAAACAACACAGATAGCCACTGGAAATATACGATTCTCAACATCTTTTGCCACAACCGATAATAAAACTCCTTCATAATTTCTCTTCAGGAATGTCCCATCAACGGATATTACTTTTATTATTTCTTGAAAAGAGTTATCCAAGCGGCATATGATACAAACAATAACTTGAACCTCCCAATTTCATCGAGCAATAATGTTGTCCTGCTTCCTGAATTCGCAACTTCAAGCATATGAAGGTACACATTAATCATTGCATACATGTGCTCATGTGTTCCCCTAACATTAGACTTATCATGATCCATGCCCTTATAAATCTTTTAATAGTTTACATTACAATACAATCTGTGCGGAGTTGATTTGACATGTCTCTTGTGGATGTCCCTTTACCATTGGGAAACCTATTTCAAAGTACTTACCTATGACTTTCGTTGTGACATGCGGATTATGGCTTGTAAATATGCTCTGAACCACACGTATGGTAGTTTTCATAGATTTTAATGACAAACATGTCGCTACTTGTATATTTCACAATATTCAGCCACCAATTGCACTATGGATATGAACGTTTTAAAGAAAACACATTATGAGAATTGATCAATTTTTCAGTTTAAATCTCTTTTTCAAGCAAGTAATTTTCAGTGAATTTGCTAGTTCTTCTTGTTCTTGAATGTCATTCTCTTATAAAAATTAGTTTCACCATCTCGAACATTATTCACCGGTGATGTTTGAGAAGAAACTGGATTGTTGCCGCCAATAATATGTGTAAAAGGATTGTTTCTCTTAAAGTCCGACACTTCACCTTTTACTATTTCATCATCGTGATTATTCATGCCCATAATATCAAATTCATCATTTAAGTTATCTTGTTGGTATTCTTTTTTATTATCATCCTTCTCGATAGGATTTTCATCCACGTACACTCTTAATATGGGCTCTCTCTCTACTCCTCCCAAAAAACAAGCAAACTAGGCTGATCAGTTATTTTAAAAGGTAAGACCTTATCATTATGAAAAAAAAGAGAATATAACTCATGACAAGATCTTTTGGTTGACAATTAATTCCAGAATTTTGGATGACTAAATGCATAAAATCATCATACAAAATATTTTCTTCGACAATGATCCCTACCCACCCTCTCCATTTCTTACCATCCTTCCAACACCAAATGTATCGATTTTTCTTCTCGACCCATTCACCACGACAATCAATCCCTACAAATAATTCCTCCATTTATTGTACCTGAACAAATTAATTAAAAAACAATTAGTACTAATGAAGAAATGTTATAGGTGGCAACATATGACTATTATGTTGCGACATGAAAGTGATATGTTGCTACTTATAACTATTATGTTGTGTAAAATAAATCACATGTGGCAACAAGTTTAGGTTATATGTTTCAACATATGGTTATTTTGTTGTGGAATATAAGTCAAATGTTGCTACATATAACTATTTTGTTGCGAAACATAAATCACATGTTGTAACGAAATGTATAAGCTATATGTTGCAACATATGTATATTCTGTTGCGACTGAAATAGCATTTCTGTTGCTACACAAGATTATAATTTATTCCAATAGTAAACTATTGCAATATATACAACCATATGTTTAAAACGCGAATGCAAATTGTCCTAAGATTATAGGTACCTAGATGATGATGAATGAATTCAAAGAACTATTAATTTTACTCACCAAAAATTTTATGTGTGAATCCAATCACTTATAAAGTAATTCCAATTGATATAGAACAAAATTTCCACAAATCCTTAATTATTAATCATATAATTGTCACCTACACTCAATAGTTAAAACTTGTGTCACCGCCCCTTTATTTTGACACCTTAATGTCACCTATAATTCACAGAGAAAATCAAAAGAAAGGTGACAATTAAGTCTTGGTTTTTTTTTTGCCACACTAAGACCAAAAAAGGGTCAAATCCACATTAAAATGTAATAATGTAAATAAGGGAAATTAACATTTTCAACACTTTCTAATCTTTTATAAAATACAAAAAACACTTCATTTTTCAACTTTTATAATTCTATACAAACCATTTAAAAATACTAAAGAAAATAGAATTTTCTCCTATTCTTCTCCCAGCGTTCTCTCTTCTCTTTTTGTTCCTTAGAAAATTTAAGAAACCGACTATCAAAACAAATATTCTCTCCCGTTATCTTCTCTTCCTTCTCATCTCTTGTCGTAACTCTCTCCTCTTTCTGAACTGAAGATTGTGGTCGACTTAAAATGGGTAACTCATTTTTTGAAAGATTTTACAATTTTCGAACAATACTATGTTTATTCTTGCGTTAATGAACAATCAATCGTTCTATGGATGTGAAAATTGAATAATGGTGTAATTATAGCTATTATTTATTACTTTTGAAAGAAAATCAACAAACCCAAAAATCCCTAATTTTGAGGAACTGTATATGAATTGTTAACATTCAGTGAAGATTCATTTTTTGTTACTTTTATGGTTCGTTTTGTGACAATTTTGTTCATATGATTTATAAATGTAGTTTATTTAAGTTGTCCAATATATATTTCATTTCTTTAATAATGTGTCATATGTTGCTACATTTTAATGATATGTTGGTATATATTTCAATAGAGTTGTCATATGAACATATCATCTATGTGTCAGGGCAACAAAATGGCCATTTGTAGTAATAGAAGATTCATCTATGGAACATGAAGATTCATATGCGTCCACAGAAGATCCATTCGTTCCAACAGAAGGTACATATTGGCAACAAAATATCCATTTGTGTCAACATAATATAAATTGCTACCCATTATTAATTGTAAACTTGAACCTTTTTTTGTTTACCTTATAGATGAAATGATACAAGAAGTTTCATCCATGACAACAACTCAATCTTTATTAGCGTTGCTTCCTCTTCTAACATCAATGCTCTTTTTGTCTATGCGAAGGATGTGAGCAGCAACATGATTATTTTATTAGTTGTGTTAAAGAACTCAGTGATATTTGTAATAAAATGAATTATAATACTGATGTTCATACAGCCAAGAAGATTTAACAACCTTTATTGTGTAGGAGATTAAAAAAATCTATTTCCCAATTACTATCTATAATTAGTGAAAGAATTAAATCAATGACTACTACTCTAGTATCACACTCAAACGCAAAAGGCAAGGAGAAGGAGAAAGAGGATAAGGATAAGGATAAGGAGAAGGAGAAGGTGCAAGAGATGAAGAAGGAGAAGGAGAAAGTGAAAAATAAAGCGAAAGAGAGGAAAAAAAAAGAGAAGAATGTCGGATTCGTAAGTTGTGATGTGAAGCAACAATATCCATTTGAAGGTATTAACATTGACGATGAGGTCCAACTGAACTAATGACATCCTTCTCAGAATGGATAAATGCGGGTCTTTACAAGCATCATACAAAAAAGTAAAGTCGTTCAACTATTATTAGTATTTCTTCTTATTGTCCACTAAATAATTATTTATAATGATTACACAATTGCAGAAGAGACAAGGACGATAACTACTTAGTCGATTGCTCGGATCGTGAGTTCAAACAACTTGATTTTGTAGTTGCATTTCCAAAGAAAAAGGACAGATTCTATTAATGTTTCAACCTAATTAGTGTTGGACTGATGAGGTAAATCCATGCCCACTTATATCTTTTGATTTAGACATGAATGCATACAAATAAATTGATACTGAAATACACTTGTTGATGCATCTGTTCAGCATGTGAATATCATTTTATACTATTTGCGGAAGAAGTCGAAGCAAGAGAGTCATTCTAAATATCAATATACCACTACTATTTTTTTTTTAAAACATACATTGACAATGCCAATGTTGTTCCTTAATATGAGTATGAAATCGTTGGCACTATCAAAGGGTTTGGTATACTTGGTGGGCTGCCTTGGCACCTTACAGATGAGGTTTATGTACCTGTAAATTATAATGGGGATTTTTCATTGGGTCTTGGCAGTCATTGTATTGAAGGAACGATGCATAAAGGTGTATGATTTCATGTCCTCATCTAGGACTAACATAAAATTGTGCTCTGAGATTCAAAATTTATCTAAATTGTTGCCAAAGTACCTTGAATCCAATGGATTTTTGATTAAAAAAACACCAAACCAACTGATCACTTCTTGAATCTCACAAAGTAAAGAACAAACCTACCATTGGAAGTCATACATGTCACTGGTATTGCCCAACAAGCAACCTATAGTTTGTAAGTATCACATTATTTTTTGTCTTATCTCTATTGAAATATGATGTCATTATATTTTCTAATCGATGATATATATACCATGTAGAGATTGTGAACTTTTTTATTGTTGCATACGCTAAGTATTTGAGTGATGGACTACAAGTACCTTCTGATGGAATTAGTTCTGAAACCCTTCTCATGAGATATGCTTCACTTCTATGGAATTATGAGATTTTAAAGGGTTGGAGTGGCTATGTTAGTAACAATGAAGACCCACAGAGGCATAGACCTAAAAAATCAAAGTTTGATAAAAATGTTGTGGTTACCACCATTGATTATATTGATGGTTATGTATACGAGTGTGAATTACCTTTTTTTATAAATTACATAAAACAATTGGTAAAGTGTTAATTATTACTAATAATATAAATATTAATGATGATTTTTTAATTATGATTATTAAAATTATTTTATTGGAACAAATGTCAATTATGATGGAAAGGAAGAAATGTGTTGTTTGTGGCAACATATATAATCTTTGTTGTAAAAAAACACCACCTAATTATCTGCATGTTCCCCAACAGAAAGAATTCATTTGACAACATATGTCACATAAAGAAGATATGTGATAACATCTGTCACAGAAAGGAGATATGTGACAACATTATATTGTCATCAATTGTTTATTTTTGCTGATAATATTAATATTACTGATTATTAATATTATTTTTATTTTGTTGGAACAAATGTCAATTATGATGGAAAGGAAGAAATATGGTGTCTGTGACAATATATATAGTCTCTGTTGTAAAAAACACCATCGAATTATCTAAATGTGGCCCAACAAAAAGGATATATATCGAAACATATATCACAATTTGAATTTTCAAAATTAGACAAAAATATTAAAAAGGTATAAAACAATCGTCCCTTCATTTTTCCCTCTCTCCTCTCCTCTCCTATGTAAAATTTTATTTTGTTTTATATTCCAAATTTAATTTATTTTTACTAATTTATGTTTTCTTTTCTCTTTTTTCCTTTCTCTCATTCCCTTATTCCTTAACAGATCAAGATTGTTGTTCTGATATTTTCTACAATATCAGTGGTAATCTGTTGCGATCCTCTTCAACAACAAGGCGTCGTTGCCCTCATCATTTTTAGTTTATCGTTGATATCTTCTCAGGTAAAATTTAATTAGAGTTTTGAAAAACTTACTGGTATTAATTTAATACGTTTTTAGTGGTTTTATCACTTTTTTGTTTGTAGGATGGTTAGGTAGTTATTCCTTTTCTAAATATTATCTAATTTCGAAAAGATTAATTTGTAATTCATTGGTTCGGGTTTAGGGAGGGTTTGTGGTTTCTTGGTTTGTTCATGTGTGGTATTAAATCATATTTATTGTTTGTGTTGTTGTGCATTGTATTGTGTCTTTTCTTGTTGTGTTGTGTTTGGCTGCTGTTATTTTTGTTAAGAAATACTTTATTTTTGTGGTTGCATATACAAATATAATGCCTCCTGTCAAAAGAAAAATTGTATTATCAAATGAACAACTGACACAAAGATCCAGAATAGGCCTACGACTAAAACTTGTATGATGAAGAATGAAAATTCGACTATCATTCTTTTAGAAGAACTTGCATCTGAAGTAGTTTATTATTCTCAAGTAGAACCATAATTTTCTCAAAAAAATATGATGAAAGGGAGAAAGAAAAAATGAAGTTGATGATGATGGATAAAGAACAGAAGAATTTGATGAAGAAGAAGGAAAAAAGAAGTTGAGGAAGAAAAGAGAAATAAAGAAGAAGTTGAGAAAGAAAAAGAAAAACAAAAAGAAGTTGAGGAAGAAGAAGGAAAAAATAAAGAAGTAGTCGAGGAAGAAGAAGGAAAAAATAATGAAGTTGTTGAGGAATAAGAAGAAAAAATATATGAAGTTGATGAAGACAATGGAAAAAAAAAGAAGTTGAGGAAGAAGAACAAGAAAAAAATTAGGTTGAGGATGATGATGAGATCAACACTATCAATTCACACACTTTACATGAGCATTTACAGCCTAATGCTACTGGTGATGGCATTATGAAGTCATCCATGGGAAAACTTTTCTACTCCTTCAGGATCATGCCAAGCAGAAGGGCCTGGAAGATTTTTTAGTAATAGTTTGTTTGGTCATTTTCTTGATTTGCCAGAAAAAAATAATGCACGTTGTCAAATGACCATGGTCTAAGAACTTCTGAAAATAATGTTCATTTTTTAAGAATTTTGAAAAGAAGGATAAAGTTTTGATTAATTATTGTGGCATGCCTCTCTTCTTTGGAAAATGAGATTTCATAGTTTCAAGGTTAAAATGACATCCTCCTTATGACTCAATCCCTGAATTCATAGTAAAAAACAACCATGGATACAAAAGAAAGGATAAAAAGTAGAAACAAAACAGTCAACTGAGGAGCAAGACTTGGTGTCCCTTGTTGTCACAAGCTTCAAGAATCTTGATCTAATATATTTGTTGAATGACGAGGATACATCAAAGAAGCACAAGGAGTCATTGTGCTTACTTTTGTTTGTACATAATGTACTTTTGGCCAAATATGTCAACACTAACATATCCCTTAAATGGGTGAATTTATCTCAGGATATTGAGGCTTTCAACAATTATCCTTGGGATCATGAAAACTATTGTTAAATACCTGTTGAAGCCTTTATATCCAAAGACCAATAACTTAATTGGTTTTCCATGGGCTTTCATGGTAACTATCAATGTTCTTAATCTTTTTATATTTATTGAATAATTTAATATTTCATTTGTGACATGTAATCCTTTTGTTATAGGCTTAGACATTTGAAGTCATTCTGCATTTGACTAATCAAGTAACTGCAGAAGAAGAGATCTCATCTACGAGGATATTGACATGGTTAATATCAAAATAAAAAACTATCAAAAATCGTCAAGATCTTTACAAACCTCCTCAAGATCCGGTAAGGTATTATTGTATTACACCCATATATGTTGCGACATATCACTAATCTGTAGCAACATGTGACCCAAATATTGCTATATATGACTCATGTATTGCTATAGATGATCCATCTGTTGAAATATGTGACATAAATTTTGCTACAGATATCCATATGTGTCAAGATATCACCCATCTGTAACAACACCTGACACAAATATTCCTACAGATGACTCATTTTTATAATTTTAAGTTGTGCATCTATGGTTTGTCCCAATAGAAAAGGAATTGAAAATGACATATCTAATTATTCTAGAGTTGGTTGAAACCTTATTTGATCCTATTGTGGATAGATTTAAAATGGAATTGGCTTGAGTAAGAACCATCAAAAGAGACAATGTTGATAATGAATTAGTTGTTTTGGATGGGGTTAATGGTGGTGGTATTAACACTGGTGCTGGTGTTGATGTTGGTGGTGATATTGGTGCTTGTGCTGGACCAGACGAAGGGGCTACCTTTTGTAGAAAATGCTCTGGCTTTCTGTGTGAGAAGTGCAAGAAACAAGATGAAGATTCTATCATGTATGTTCAAACATTGAGTAAGACTGTCAATGAATTTAAAAACAAAAGGGGGTCAAGGTTATTCCAGCAAATAATATTTGGCATCCATATACTCCAAAGGCCAAGAGGAGGAAAAAATCCTTTATCAAGGCAATACAAAATTTGAAGAAGAAAATCTTTGGAGAATTGCCAATGCCCGTAGGAGAGGAAGTGCTGGAGTTCAAGCATATGAATGTTTACAAGCGTGTGCATATAGCTCAAAAGAACAAACTGGTGGAACTGACGAGAGCAAAGGATCTACATGCACAATACGACATGCATTTTTTTAGTGGAAAGATTTCAAGACCATGACAAGCATGAATATTTGGTGCGAACACTGGGTAATTTTTCTCTACTAGTACTTTCAATTTATAATATTCGTTTGTTTTATCTTTTCAATGATTACTCTTCTTTACTCTTTAATACTATTTTTTATTTCAGTATTTTGATGAAATCCTTACCCTCATACGGGAGAGGAATGTGAGAAACCATGACTACTATGAATCCACAGATAGAATCCTGGATCTCAATTTCTATTCCAACTTCAAATAAGGACATGACAAAATGAATGATGAGGCACCAACAGTTGGTGGCAGAAGCTTTACACAGTTCATTAATGAGTTTGAATGGAATGAAGCTATGATTAACTATGTCAATGACATTAGACCATATCCTGGAGGCATGGATTGGACTGGTGCAAAAAGGATTTTGACCGTCTGAACCTGAATAAAACTCATTTTATGAATCTTTAGATCCTTTTGCACGAGGGTCGCATGAATGTTTATGAATGCCAGCTGATGTGTAATGACTCCGAAAATGAGAGGTTAAACTAGATCCTAATGACTTGATGTTGAGTTTGTAATTAGGGTTATTGATGTATAAAGTTGTGCCGAGTTTAACAATATAGTGAGTCAACGTCAAGGTACGTGTTAGACTCCATGATGAAATACTTTATTACATGTTAGTTAAGGGTGCAAGGGTATGAGCCAAGCCAAGGGTAGTAAGGCCTAAGCCAAAGGCCAAGGCTTTCCCAACCTTGGCCAAGCATTGCCCCATGACCACGGACCACTTCACGACCAGTGGTCATGACCACGACTCATGGAAGTGGTTGTGAAGTTCACTTGATTGCATGGCTTGCAAGGCAACTTTGCCAAGCCACTGCCTCCATGTTCACGAGCATCACCACGACTCGTGATATTGACCACAGATCTTGGAGCTTCCGTGAACTTGACTTGATCTTAGATGTCTTGGCAAGGATTTAAGGCACACTACCTTAGGGAACATGGGCAACACCATGAGCCGTGGTGACCCTCACGACATGTACAACAGGGTGTGATCCCTGATAGGGCAGCCCCAATGAAGGTTGTTTTGGTAATTTCATTTGAGTCTTTTATAAAGTGGGGTTGAATTTGAATGGTTTATATAGTATATTTAAATATTTTTAATTCTTAAAATCCTACTTCAACTCATTATTTTCAAAACCCCAAATCAAAACCCTAAAGTTCTTTCTCCTTCTATATTTCTCTCAAGCTTAAGGGAAAAAAAAAGAAAAGGGAGCAAGGGTTTGTAGATTTTGAAGCTCTCTTCATCAAATTTCTTGGGAAATCTTAGCAAAGTTATTGTGACTCTTCATCTAGGGTTTTATTTCAGCCTAGTTGCAATTTCAAATGAGTTTTCAAAGCTTTCAAGTTTATGAAAAATCAAGGGTTTTACTCAATCTTACGGGTTCTTTCACCAAATGATTGTTAAAAGGTTCATGATTGAATTTTATGGTTACATTGATGTTAAATTGATGATTAAAGTAAAAATACTGCATGAACCCATGATTTCTCTCTTTTCCTTATTTATGCCTTATGAAGTAGGTTGTTTGATAATGAGTGTATATGAATAGAACTTGTCAAATTGCTTTACATTGTTGAAGTATGTCAATATCCATGTTTATTTATGATAAATTGTTGGTTTATAGATATATGAGATTCATTGTCCTTGAAAGCAAGATATAAGAAATTACTAGTTATTTTAGAATTGTTAGCTTGATGGTGATCCACTTGAAAGGTGGAGGCGTTTATTTATTATGTACATTGTGAGCATGGCCTTGATGGCATACTATGGTAATTTAAGTATTATCATGATATTGTATAAATGAGAATTTAATGAGGCTAATGATCATGTTATAAATGTATATGTGTTATTATTGAAAGGTTATCTCAATTTTGACACTTACGAATGTTAATGATGAACTATGAAGAATTCTTCAATATAAAGTACGTCTTGAATTGGTAGAGCTTATGCATCTTTTTATTGTGTAAATAACTATATTATTGATTGTTGAATCCTTGAATCAGTAGGCTAGTGACACCCTTCCATGCATGCTTATAAAATGAACCTTGGGATCGGTAGGCTCAATGCTCCATTCCATTAAAGATGGTAATGAACCTTGAATTTGGTAAGCCTATAGCACTCTTCCATGAAGGTTAATGATTAGTCTTGAGTCGGTTGGCCTATGGCACCCTTTAAAGAGGAGTTAATGAGCTTCCCTAAATGAATCTTGAATCAGTAGGCTTAAGGTACTCTTTCATGTTTTAATGAATGTATAAGGAGTTAGTAGGCCAATGACACCTCTCATATGTGATAATATCAAGTTATGAACTACTCTATGGGAATGTAGACTAAGCATCGAATGGATTTGGTTAGATGGAAACTCCCCCGTAGTTAGGCATGAGTTCCAATGAGTTCCAATTAGTTTCAATGACCATCTACCTTATCCCACAAACTATGCGCCCGCATACGTCTACCAACTGGGTCTACCTAAGATTTATGAACAGATCTTTCTTAGGTAAGTACACCACCTCTTATGGTGTGGGGATTTATGACAAGCTCTCATAGTGTATGTCCGTTAATTGCTTATTTCCATCATTTAAGATGTCATTGTGGTTTCTTGATAGGTTCTACAAGGTGTAGGTAGTAGTATAGGTTGCTACCCTATACATTACACGAGTAGCCTTGGAAGGGGATCATAGTATCTCTAAATCTTAAAGGCTATGTCATTAATGTGTCCTAAATGAATAAATTGAAGAATGTTGGCTCTTATATGATAAAATGTGATATGCATGTTACACTTGGCTTGTATTGTGAGTAATTTTCCCTTGTCTTTCTTGTATGAATATTATTATCCTTATGTATGAATATGATGTAAAGGTGAAAGGAAAGGAATGGTAAGTTGATTCTTGGTGACTCTAATGTGGTGCCTTAGTATGGGTGGTGGTATGAGACACCATCCATACATTTCATAGGGTTATCTAAGGTGAAGGTTCAAGGTAATTGTAAAGGTTTTTATGTGATGTTGTGACTCGCATGATGTTGGTGCTTGAATATGATGTCTGTTATGTCATTATTCTTGATGTTCCAAAAGTGCCATGAATGCATGGTTTCCAACAAAATTTTCCCTTTAAAGTATGTTTTTTCATGATCATCTCACATAGTACATTTATGTGTACTAACCCATATCCATCATGATTTTACTTCAAGTGTAGGTTCCGACAAGTGATTTCCGTATAGATAGTGAAGTGCTTGGATTGCTTTCCTCCAAAATTTGGTATGTCCTCATGATTCAAGGACAAGAATTTATGTTTCCTTTATTATAAGTATAGGACTCTTAGTAGTTGTTTTTGGATTGTAAAGGGTTGTGTCCCTAGTACTTTTAAAGGTTTTGTCTAAGATGGCCATTTGAGATTAGACTTCCACTGTATTTCTAGTTTTATCTTAAATGAAGTTTTAATATTTTAGACTTAAATGAGTTTTAATTCTGCATTGTTTCTATATCGTATGTAATGAATTCTATGAGGCTTGTATGAGACCTCTTTGGGGTCAAGTGCGCCTTTTCGCGACCTGAGAGTGCTCTCGAGTTGTGAAAAACATGTTAATATGGTCTTAGGGTTGATGTATCACAAGCTACGTCTGGTAGAGTCTTGTTCACCGGTGTGACTCACAACACATCTATGAGTAAGAGGCTATAAGACGTTAGAAAGTGACACTTCTTTCATATTCTTGAAGTCGTGCCTTAGAGTTTAGTTATTTATGTATTTTCTTTTTAACCTTTCTCTTGTATTTATAGGATATGAATATGAGAGGGAGACTCACAAGGAGAGTAAGAGAGAATGTGGATGAGGTAGTTCCTCCCCAAGGACTTCAAGGTTACCAAGTTCTTCAAGACAACCATGTTCCGGTAGAGGCTCCGTATATGACAAATGAACAAGTTAGGTTAGATTTCTTGACCTTGGCCCGAACCATGACGTCTCAAGAGGCTACATATGTGGGGCCTAGGGTGAATGCTAATTAGCGAAATATGTCTTCCAAGTTGAGAGACTTTGTCAGGATGAATCCTCTGGTGTTTATAGGTTCTAAGGTTGGAGAGGATCCCCAAGAATTCTTGGATGAGGTGTATAAGGTGGTGAGTGCTATAGGGGTGACTTCTAAAGAAAAAGCGGTGCTTGCCTCCTATCAATTGAAATAGGTTTCCCGAGTTTGGTTCACTCAATTGAAGGCTAACAGGACGGTAGGAGCGAATCCTATAGAATAGGAGGAGTTTAAGAAAGCTTTCCTTAGTAGGTACTTTCCATGTGAGAAGAGGGAGTATAAAATTGAGTAGTTTATAAACCTTAGGAAATGTAGCATAAATGTGGATGATTATTCTTTAAATTTACCCTATTGTCTAAGTATGCTCCTTCTTTGGTGTCCAACCCTAGAGATATATTGGGTATGTCTGTGGCCGGTGTATCTGACCTAGCCAAGGAAGAATGTCGTACGGCGATGCTCCATGCTAATGTGAACATTTCTAGGATCATAGTGTATGTTCAATTTATTGTGGAGTCCAAGCTTAGGAGGATGAATAGCGATGCGAAAAGGGGTAGATCCGATGAACAAGGTAAACCTAGGTTCAAGAAGAGGGCTCTTAACCAAGATTCTTCAAGTGCTCCTAAGATCAACCAAGAAAAGAGTGGTGGCTCTCAATTTTCTAAATCTACTAGCACTATTTGTGTCAAAGACACTATGGGAAGTACTAGCCGATACTAATGGGTGCTTTGGCTGTGGAAAGAGTGTTCACAAGGTGAAAGAATATCCTATTCTTAAGACTAAAGAGAGGGAGACCAAGCAAGCTCCTAATGATGGTACGATTACTATCCCTCCAAATCGTGGTCATTTCTATGCTCTTCAAGCTAACAAGGACAAAGAAGATAATCTTGATGAAGGTACCGGTAAGATATAGTTTCTTTTATTGTGATAAGGTTTCTATGCTGAATAATTTTTGCCTTAGAAAGGGTTTTTCTCATAAGTGGGGTATGGTAGCTTTAAGAGTAAAGTCCTAAGAATATGCTTTTGTCTTTCCCTTCTATTCTTATTGCTGCTTTAGAGTTAGAGTTCCTTGTAGCTTGTTTCATGTGTTGGAGTCTTGTATGAGTATATGTATACATGATCTCCTTATGATATGAATGTTCTAGTTGAATCTTGTTTAATGAGAAAAAAAGATTTTACATGAATTATGTGTTCCTCATGTTCATATGCCTCTAGAATGAGTTGTTTAAATGTTCCATGAGTTGGCTTGTTGAGCATGCCTAAATATTTTATTAAAAGAGTTGCATAAATTTCATATTGTTGTTGAAATGAGAATGAATTTAAATGGATAAGGTAGTCCCTCCAATTCTATGAGAAATGATGAAGTTTGATGCACAATGAGTTTGTAGATGTATTTTCTACTTTTTCTTTTGTATTGAGCTTATTGATGTGGAGTTGATGTTTTCCTCCTTTGGTAAATGACTTATACTGATGTGTCATGATTGTTGGGTTGCTAGTCTTGAGTCGGTATCCTTTAAATGTGTTAAAAAGTATCATTCAAGGACGAATTTTCTAAGTGGGGGATAATGTAACGACTTAGAAAATGATAGTTAAACTAGAGCCTAATGACTTGGTGTTGAGTTTGTAATGAGGGTTCTTGATGTGTAAAGTTGTCCCGATTTTATGATTTTGGTGAGTCGACATCATGGAAAATTTTAGATTCCATGTAAAAAGACCTTTTTATTTGTTGGTTAAGGGTGCAAGGGTGTTAGCCAATCCAAGGTGGCAAGGCCTAAGCCAAAGGCCAAGGCTTGCCCAACTTGGCAAAGAACTGCCCCATGACCACGGACCACTTCACGGCCAGTTGTCATGACCACGACTCATGGAAGTGGCCATGAAGGTTACTTGGTGGTATGGCTTGCAAAGCAACTTAGCCAAGCCACTACCTCTATGTTCAAGAGCATCACCACGACTCGTGGTGTTTACCACGCATCGTTGGAGTTTTTGTGAACATGCCTTGGCCTTATAGGGATTGGAAAGGATGGGAGGCACACTTCCTAGGGTACCACGGGCAACACCACGAGTCGTGATGCACCTCATGACCCGGACAAGTGGGGGTGGTCCCTAATGGGGCTGCCCAAGTGCAAGTTGTTTTGGTAATTTCGTTTGAGTCTTTTATTAAATGGGGTTGATTTTAAATAGTTTATATGGTATATTTAAATAGTAAGTCTCAAAACCCTACTTCAACTCATTATTTTTAAAACCCCAAATCAAAACCCCAAAGTTCTTTCTCTTTATATATTTCTCTCAAGCTCACTGAAAAGAACAAAAGGGAGCTTGGTATTGTGGATTTCAAAGCTTTCTTTTTCAAATTTATTGCGAAATCTTAGCAAAGGTACGGTGACTCTTCACCTAAGGTTTTCTTTCACCCTAGATTCAATTTCAAATGAGTTATCAAAGCATTCAAGTTCATGAAAAATCAAGGGTTTTACTCAATCGCATTGGTTCTTTCACCAAATGGTTTTTAAAAGGTTCATGATGGTATTTTATGGTTATATTGATGTTAAATTGATGGTTAAAGTGAACAGACTTCATGAACCTATGATTTCTCTCTTTTTATAATTAATGCCTTATGAAGTGGGTTGTTTGATATTGAGTGTATATGAATAGAACTTGTTAAATGGATTTAGATTGTTGAAGTATGTCATTACAAATGTTTATTTATTATTAATTGTTGGTGTATTGGTATATGAGATTTATTGTCTTTGAAGGCAAGATATAAGAAATTACTAGTTATTTTAGAATTGTTAGCTTGATGGTGATCCACTTGAAAGGTGGAGGTGTTTATTTATTATGTACATTGTGAGCATGGCCTTTAAGGCATACTATGGTAATTGAAGTGTTATCATGACATTGTATAAATGAGAATTTAATGAGGCTAATGATTAGGTTATAAATGTATGTGCTATTATTGAAAGACTTTTCTCAATTTGACACTTACGAATGTTAATGATCGACTATGAAGGATTCTTCAATATAAAGTATATCTTGAATTGGTAGAGCTTAATTATTTTTTTTCTTGTGAAAATGGCAATACTGTTGAAACCCTGGATTAGTATGCTAGTAGAAACCTTCCATGCATGCTTATATGACCCTTGGGATCGGTAGGCTTAATGCACCCTTCCGTTAAATATGGTAATGAACCTTGGATTCGGTAGACCTACCCTCCCATGAAGATTAATGATGAGCCTTGAATCAGTAGTCCTATGGCACCCTTTCAAGTGGAGTTAATGAGCTTCCTTAAATGATCCTTGAATCGGTAGGCTGAAGGCACCTTTTCATGTATTAATGAATGTAAAAGTTGGTAGGCCTATGACACCTCTGATATGTGATAATGTCAAGTAATGAACTACTCTACGGGAATTTAGGCTAAGCACTGAGTGAATTTGGTTAGGTTGAAACTCCCCCGTAGTTAGGCATGAGTTTCAATGATCGTCTTCCTTATCCCATAAACTATGCACCCGCATAGGTGTAGCTAGTGGATCAACATATGCTTTATGAACTAGTATTTTTTAGTCAAGTAGACCACATCTTACAGTGTGGGGATTTATGACACTGATTCCATGACAATCTCTCATGGTCTACGTTGACTAATTGCTTATTCTCATCATGTGAGATGTCATTATCGTTTCTTGATAGGTTCTACAAGGTGTAGGTAGTAGTATGGGATGCTACCTATACATTGTACGAGTAGGCTTGGAAGGGTTTCATAAGGAGTATCTCTAAATCTTAATGGCTATGTCATGAATGTGTCCTAAATGAAAAAATGGAAGAATTTTGGCTCTTATATGCTTAAATGTAATATACATGCTATACTTGGGTTATATTATGAGTTATTTTCCCTTGTCTTGCTTGTATGAATGTTATGTTTCTTATATATGAATATGATCTAATGGTGAAATGAAAGGAATGGTAATTCCACTCTTGGTGACTCTAATGTGGTGTCGGAGTATGGGCAGTGGTATGGGACGCCATCCATACATTGCACAAGGTATATCATAAGAGTTATCTAAGTTGAATGTTTAAGGTAAAGTTAAAGGTTTTTATGTGATGTTGTGACTTGCATGATGTTGGTCCTTGTATATGATGCCTTTTATGTTATTATTCTTGATGTTTCAAAAGTGGCATGAATGCATGGTTTCGAACAAAATGTCCCCTTTAAAGCATGTTTTTGCATGGTTGTCATACTTAGTACATTTATGTGTTCTAACCCATATTCTTCATGTTTTTACTACGAGTGTAGGTTCCAGAAAGTGATTTCCATATAGCAAGTGAAGTGCTTGGATTTCGTTCCTCCAAGACTTTGTTTGTCCTCATGATTCGAGGACAAGACTATATGTTTCATTTATTCTAAAGTATTTGACTCTTAGTAGATGTTTTTGGATTGTAAAGGGTTGTGTCCCTAGTAAGTTTTAAGGTTTTGTCTAAGATGGCCATGTGATACTAGACTTCTGTTGTATTTCAAGTTTTATATTAAATAAAGTTTTAATATTTTTGACTTAAATGAGTTCTAATTCTGCACTATTTCTATATCGAATGGAATGAATGCTATGAGGCTTGTATAAGACCCCTTCGGGAAAAAGTACGCCTTGTCGCGACCTGGGGTTCTTTTGGGTCGTGCGGGTATGTAACATGCAAAGTTTCAGAATTGATACAACATGTGCTCGTGTTGAAGTTCCTTAATGAACCATCAGAATTTGAAGGTTGATTGGAATCCATGGCAATAAATGAATCCAAAGTCGTGTACATGTCATATTCGCTTGCATTTATTGAGTATTTGATTACCAAGACAATAATTTGACCTTCCCAAACCCTGTTGTATGACAATGCAGTTGGTCTAATGCAATGGGTTTGGGTTGCTGGGATAGTATCTATGAGCTTGGAGCCTTGACAATGTGTTTGTAATTAATGACAATGTTTTACTTTATCAATTATGTTATTTTATGTTATATTTATAGAAAGTACATAGTATGTGATGTTATATTGACAGCAGGTACTTAATCTAATGTTGTTATATAAGTGTAATTTGTAGCAACATATGTCTGATATGTAGCAACATACGTCTCAAATGGTCAAATGTTGCTACATAAGACTGATATGTTGCAATATTTGAGGCATGTGTAGCACTGTAGCAACAAATAATTCATATGTAGCAACATATTTCTCATATGTAGAAACACATGAGTCATCTGTAACAAACTTTGAGTCACATGGTTAAACATTGCTACATAAGGGTGATATGTAGCAATATTTGACTCATTTATAGCAACGTATAAGTCATCTGTAGCAACATATATCTCAAGTGTAGAAAACAAGGGTCATCTGTAGCAACATTTGATTCACATGTTGCTTAAAATGGGTTATATGTAGCAACATTTGACTCATATGTTATGTTAAAAATAAGTAAAAATGTTGGAACATGAGTGCAAAACTACGGTTATTTAGTTCCACAACTATGATAATTTTAATGGTTGTACACAACTACATAAGAATTTTCCATCCTCCACAATATTCTTCTTGGTAATGCTTAAAAATAAAATAAAAACACACGAAACAATACGAAGATTAGCTTCCAGTTGTTACAACATTTGGTCTTCTTCTTCTCCTTCATTACCCATTTGTTACTTCTTTTAATATGAATTTCATCATCAATTTCCAACTCCTTAATTATGTTCACCAATCTCAGAATAACTATCTTGAATAGTATATAAACATTTTCATGATCCCTCCATGTAAAGAGTTGCATACATTCTCCTAAAATACACACCACAAAGAAATTTAAATTTTAACAAAACAGAATAAAGAGTAGTCTCATGACTAAGATGTAAAAATGTACATACACGATATCGTGGACAAGATCAAAATCTTCGACCTTAATTATCCTTCCACCATGAAGTTTGCATTGAAAGTAAGTTTCCATGTTTGCAACAGATTCTCACACCCAACATGTGATCATTTTCATCATTACAAATTCAATTCAATATTGCATTTAACTTTATATAAAAAAAAACAAAAACAAAAAACAAAACTCATTCATTAGATCTAAAGTACTAATCTATACTTAAAGAACTCATTCTTACCCAACCACTATTGCGAAATGAATGATTTCATGATTTGACAATACATGACATTATTGAGAGATTTGGTTTAATCAAAGGTCAATCAAATTAGTTACATGTTAAAAAACAAAGAACAGAGAAGTCTGTTAGAAAAGACTGATGAAATAAATAACATCATTATATCCCATGCACTCCAAAGATCCGAGATCCATGCAAAGAGAGAGAGAGAGAAAGCGTGAAGCGTAGAGAAACGAACGCGATGAGGAAGAAAATGAAAACCCTATATATATATATATATATATATCCCCTCTAGAAATGGAATAATGGGTCATTTGAGCCAGTTTTAGAGGTTGGGCTTGTCTAGGACTTTAAAAAGTACTTATATTTTTTAATATGTCGCAACATATGACAATTATTTGTACATGCAAGTAGTATCACCATTAATAGAGAGGAATTCAAGCACATAAACTTGGGAAACATTAGACATGAACATAAACATGTCAGTAATTGTTCATATAGTGATATGCAAGGCTAGGATAGACTACACATCCCTATTTACAAGGCATTAACGCCAAACAAAACAACAAAATTTACTTCTGAAATGCTCTAGACCATTGATAGTCAATATAGTGACATGCAAGGCTAGGCTAGGCTACATATCCATATTTACAAGGCATTAACGCCAACAAAAACAACAACATTTACATCTGAAACGCTCTATCCCTATACTAATACTTCATCCAACACTAAAGTATCTGGAGTCAATATTGAGCACTAAAACTGGAGGGGCATCACCATTATTTCATTGAAGGGTGGCGAATCAGAGCTACGCATGCACTCTGTCACAAGAACACCTACAGAAAAACAAACAACCATAGTTAGCTACCCCATACACGCCATTACATTAGACAAGATGTTATATATAAATTAAGAAGACTTACCAAATGATGAATCTACCCTCCATTAGACAAGATCCCACAAAAACAAACAACGACCATCACCATGAACTCAGAACACACTTGAAGAAGATATCATATTAACTGAGAGTAACATTTTACGTTGATCACCCACAACAAGAGAATGCGGAGACTTAAATTTTTCCAAGGCGGTAACATCTTCTCAGGGAAATTTGAGTGTGAGAGGAGGAGAGGAGAAAGAATAAAGGAAAGAAAAAAAATGAGAGCTTTTTTTTTGGCGAATCAAGGGAATCATAATTAACATTTTATAATGAATGAGAGTGAGTGGAATTTGTGTTAGTGGAGTGTTCTATAATGATATGTTACATTACATACTGAATTAGCCCCCAAAAGCACATTTTAGGATTTACATATGTTGCCACATATGACATGTCTGTTGCTATTTCTGCTGGAAAAATAAACATTTAATCCAACAGAACGTGCATATGTTTCCACATATGACACTCAAGGATGGGTTAATCGATAAAATAAGCGATTGGGAATGGGAAAGTGTCAATTTGGGCCAAATTTTGGTACATTCGACCATAATTAAGCAATATATGCTATAACACTTGGAACAACGATTTACAAGGGTGTTATATAACTATTATGTTAATTTGTCATTGTATGATGAACTAGTGTTATGATAGTCTTTGTAAAAATGATCGATAGAATTTATGAAGGTTCTTGTATTAGACCATAATTTTGTACATAGACATGTTGTAGGACTATATATTAGTGCTACATATTGAACTAGGTGACAATTTAATTGAATTAACCCCCCAAATACCATTATATGATATACATATGTTACCATATATGACATGTCTATTGTAATTTCCACTACAGAACGTTTATATGTTGGCAAAGATGACGTTCAAGGATGGGTTAATCGATGAATTGAGTTTGCAAGAAATGTATATATGTTGCCACACATGAGAATTTAATTAATACATAAATTAAACTACTACTTCTATTCTAAATCACGACATAAGTCACAACGAAGATTGACATAGATGACACTTCAAGGATAGGTTAGTCGATAAATTGAGCGATTTAGGGATGGAAAATGTAAAATTGGATAAAATTTTAGTACTTTGGACAATAATTAAGAAATAAAAATTTGTTGTAACACTTGGAACAAAGATTTACTAGGGTGTTATAAAACTATCATATGGAGTTACTTGGTCATTGTATGATGAACTAGTGTTATGATAGTCATTGTAAAAATAATTGATAAAATTGATGTAAGTTGTTGTATTAGACCATAATTTTATACTTAGACATGTTGTAGGACTATATATTATTGTTACATGTTGAACTAGGTGACAATTTAATTGAATGAACCCCCAAAAGACCATTTTATAATATACATATATTGCCACATATGACATGCCTGTTGTTGTTCCAATAGAACGTGCATATGTTGCCACAACTGATACTTCAAGGATGTGTTAATCGATTGATTGAGCGATTTAGGAATGCAAAATTTTGATTTTTTTAATTAAATATTTTATAAAGAAAAAAATTCAAAAATCAGTACAAACACAAAAAGGTAACCTTTTTCCCCATGAGTTAGCAAGAAATGTATATATGTTGCCACACATGAAAATGTAACTAATACAAAAGAGGCACTTTTGACTTTTCAAACAACATAAGTTGTGTTTTTATGTAATCCCAATGTAATGTATGTGAAAAGTTACAACTTCTGAAGACGTGAGACACTTTTGAATTTTCAAATGCAAATACTCATTTTTTTGAAAAAAGTGTAAAATATGAAGAGTTGTAATTAATTAAGGATATACATATGTTGCCACATATGACAAATTTGTTGCAATTAAACTGTTAAATTTAAATTATTATACCACAGAACGTGCATGTGTTGCCAAAGATGACATTTCAAGGATGGTCAATATGAGAACACTATGAAAAAAACAAATATTTTTACTTTAAACATTTTATAAAGAACAAATTCCAAAATCAATACAAAACACAAGAAGTCAACCTTTTTCACCATGAATTTGCAAGTTATGTACATATGTTGCCACAAATGACAAATTAATTAATAACACACAATGGTATCAGGCACAAATTTGACTACATAATCTAGTTCTAAATCATAACTACATAATTCACAATGAATATCATCTTCATTGCCGCTTCCCTTGGACCGACCATTGATGTGATCGATTTTCTCAAATGATGACCAGTGCAACAAATGGGTCTTCTTCCCAAAAAATGAGGTAATGGCTCCCACATTCCACCTTAAATATATCGCAAATGATGTCGACATCTTCTGACTTTTAGTGGCTCATTTTTTCATGTTGGAAATGAACATTAAGACGTCTCCAATGGATTCACCTCTATTGAAGATTAAAATTATGGCAAGCACATAGGATACACCAATATGACCACCGTCTGCTTCTTGATTAATCATTCCCAATGAAGTTGGATTGTTACGATTAAAAAATGAAAATAAAGAAAACAAATAACATATGTAAAAGGCAAAATACATTGATAAAAACGTGAATACATATGAAAAACATTAAAAATTACCACGCCTTTTATTTATAAGGCTTCTAAATTCCCCAATGTTGTGCACATATCTAGGAAAGAAATAGCTTCTTCAACAACCGACCATCTACGATAAGGAAGGTCGACCAATGTTACTTTTCGATATACGGAAGGTTCATTAGGAACTTGATCTGGAACTGAGAAATCAAATCAAATGGTTATAAAATCAAATTAAAGAGCGAAAAATAATTAATACATACACACCTTAATTTAACAATCACTAAATCTTTGAGGAAGTAGGTAGCATTCCTTTCAACGATATCAACTAGTAGTTCCATCGGAAAATATTCAATGTAGTTTTTTTACTCCTAGTCATTTTTGAAGATTTGTTATTCTTCCTTCCCATCTTGGAGAAAAATGAATGAAAGGACCTAATTTGTGTTATTCTTATATAATGATCTCAATGTAATGAAATATGAAAAGTTGCAACTTCTGAAGACGAAGAGAAGAGAAGAAAAGATACAACTTTTGACTTTTCAAATGCATGTACTTATTTTTTTGAAAAAAGGTAAAATATGAAGAGTCGTAATTATTTTTTATCTTGAAAATTGTTTCAATGACAGTAATGATTGATTTTTCACACACCTAAACATAATTATTTATTAGAAATTTGTTGGAACATATACGTTTTATGTTCTACTTGTAACACATAATTGACATATGTGAGAGCATATGTAATATAATGTTGTAATATCTAACACATAATTAATATATCTTGGAGCTGATGCATTTTTCTGTATTACATGTAACACTTAATTGACATATGTTGGAACATATGCATTATTCTGTTGTACGTAGCAACACATAATTAAATAAATCACACATTTTATATAAATAACATAACATAAGTTGATTCAAATTAAGATAAGAATATAGGGAGCATCATTGTCACATCCAGGGAGCAACCCCTAGAATTAACATGGCATACTTGACCTCTCGGAGGTCTTATACAAGCCCATAGTTATCATTCATCGCATTGTCTTAGTAAATTTAGCGGAAAATTTAAAACTTTTCATAGCACATCATATGCTAGAAACATCACTTCATATATATATAAAATATAAGTCATAATACATATTTAGACCTTAAGTCTCTTTGCCATCCTAGAGACAACATCATAAGAGTAAAATAGGGACATGTCCCTTATAACATGATACATAACTACACAACTTATAAGACTTTATAGTAAGCTAAACATTAGGACATCATTGGACTTAAGGACTCCTTTCCTTGAGCTTGGGAATCACATATCAAGCTCCTCAATCATATATACATCCTTTAAGCATCCATAACCTACACTTTGTGTAAAAAGTAAAGAAGAATGTAGTTAGTACAAGAATGCACTAAGTATGGCAACCATGCAAAAAGATGCATTTAAAAGGGACATTTTCTTGAAATACATACATGATGCCTTTTTGTGAAATCTTTATAAAACCTTAATACAATAGCATTTATATCATTCACATACTTCATATAGACATATTCAAAGGCCAAACATCATATAAAATCAAATATAGAATTTAAGGCACATTAGAGGTCACTTTACAGTGAGATCTTTTCATCTTACACTGAACTATTTTCCATTACAGTGAACTTCTTTTCTTTTAACTCTTTAACCTCCCAAGTAACCTTTAGTGATACTTGGTTCAATGCATCACCTTAGGGACACAAAGAAAGCATACATACAACCTACATAAGCCAAAACATACCATCATAGAAGCCTTTTACATCATAGCCACATTTAAGTCAAGACTCTATTGGCTTTACAGTAAATTATTCAACTGGCACATCTATTCACTTCACTTTACATAAATCATTATAAGACCTTACTCATGACCCCAATCTAAGTCTACTAGTGCAATGTACATGTGAAGCCCCATAACCTCACACATACTTAGTAAACCTATCATGAGACCACAAGTCTTAACACTCTATTTCATACACCAACAAGTAAGTGAAGACAACTTCATTCATGTCAAGCAAGACCTTCATCATATAGTCAATAAGACCACCATTATGCATATCCTCACATCATGTAGAAACTAACACAATGCCATGCAAGAGAACCATAACATATGCACATACATTAGACCACCTTCCTAGAACTCCCTTAGAGAGATACTTGTGCAATATCTAGGTGGGTTCATTACTTCCACCTATCCTAAGTATCTTATCTTAGGTTATCCTAGTTAGGGTTCTTAGTCATTTACTTCCATTGTCCATTTTACTTTAGGGAAACTATAGTCTTAACCGACACTAAGACCATGGGTGCTAAACATGGAATTTGGTGTTGTAGAGCCTTACACCAATGGAAGCTTTTCCACTTAACCAAAATAGAACTTAAACATATATCTTAGCATACTAAGTGAATTCACTTGCTAAATCCTATGTGGCAAGCATAGTTTATGGAACTAAGAGATATACATAACCCTCTACATGCTCATTAGTATTGGAGCCTTATCTAGTGAGAAAACATGGGTGAACGTTCCTGAAAGGGAATCCACCACCTCATGTGGATCCATAGGTGAATATTCCTCTAAGGGAAGTCAACACTCTATAAGGAACAAATGGTGAATCTTCCTCCAAGGGAAGCCAACACCTCTCATTGTCAAGTTCACTCAGTGCTATGCTAAGTTCCGTTTATTAAAAGTCTTTATTAACATTACTTTATAAAACAAAGGCTTAGGATATTTGTTCCTCATATGCTTATAGCATATTCAAGCACCTATCTAGTTTTAAAGTACTCTTGGGCACACCTTTTAAGGCCCTTTTATTGACTAGATCTTCATACATGTGTGTGTACTTATATGTGAGAAAACTTTTCACATAACACATAAATGTCACACATGTTCATATATCAATACATAAGTCTATAGGTATAACTATATGAGCAATACTTTCACATAAACACACTAAGACACTATGCACATTCATACTTCATCATATTATATAAGTCATATTCATCATATGCCCATACATTCATTTTCATGTACATAGAAACCAAACCTAGGAACTATCCTATCAAGGTACACATGTGCAATGCATAGACAAGGTTCCATTCCCTTTCCCATACTAGTACACCTATCAAGTCATCCTAGTTAAGGAAAAACATATCATACTTTCATAGACATAGGCTTAACGTGCATAGTAGTAGACACTAGTGAATATGAGGATAACCTTTCATTAGACACTATGATCCTATACTACTTGTAAGCATGCATGTAGAGTGAGGTTGTGTGTACATTGGTAAATATGATCACATAATGGCTATCAACAACACATTGAGGCAGCCACCCTCTTCGGACCACAATACACTTTCAAGCATAGACCACACAACACACAATAGCATAGGAGACAAGTCAACTTTATATTACACTTAAGACTCCTAACTTTGCTATTCATGCATTCACATAGGGGTACATAGGTAAGGGATTATTAACCATTTTAACTCATCAATGGCAGCACCTACACTTTACCCTAACATAGATATACACATGCTTACACAATATCCATACAACCTAGATCACAACTAAAATAGGAAAGTAGGCATAAGCTTCACATAGTGTAATCATCATAACCACACACTCATATATTCATCAATTTGCCTTCAAGGCCATAAAAAACACATATATATTAAAAATAAAGTAAACACCGCCACCATAGTGGACCATACCACACAATGACATACAAGGCTTCATCAACTATCAATACTATGAGAAAAGTAGAGGGAAAGAGCCATTCTTACCAATTCATCAACTTTTGATCATCATTGATCAATACACCTTTTTCATCATCAATACACTATAGGTTATTATCTAAACATACATTTAATCATGAAAGAAACCATGTTCAATTCGCTAAAAGATCATACTATAACATAATACAAGGCATCACATATATACTCGAAAGAAGAGAGTCATAGATCACTTACTAATATTCATTACTTTGATTACCATGATTAAAGTTCATAATATACCAATAATACCAACCTAGGTCAGCAGATAAAGACATATAATCAAGACTAAATCATGCTTCATCTACCCTAAATTGAGATCATGTTATGTTCATAGCATTATCAACCTTTAGGCTAAAACATGTAGATTAATCCTTATCAAGATTACTTTGATTTGATCATCAAGGGTTTATACCCACAATTTATTCAAAACAACAACCTAAGACAGTAGCTATAATTATCTTCACCTAATCGAATTCAACATTCAAGGCAATGTTATAGTGAACACCTAGAGATCTAAGCTAGTCATATTCAAATCTTCATACATTGATCCACATGGATCCTTCATCATCAATTCATCATCAATACACGTAAATAAGAGTAGACATAAGCAATTCAACGTAATAGAATCACAATTCAATCAATAACAAGTCACGATCACAATGCCCATGCAAGGGCTAAATCGAGTTTGAGAAGGGACATGGGTTCATAATGCATTTGGATTAAATTTCACGTTAAAACCAATACATTATCATCAATTCATCATGATTAATCCATTAAAACGTTTTTAGAAAGAACCCATGGCTAGATTGAAGAAGAAGAGATTTGATCATATTTTCTCTCCGAAAATATTGAGATTAACTCTACAAGTGAAAGGTTATTTTGAGATGAAGGATAACCATACCTTTATTCGATGAATAACCCACTATAAATTGGTGAAGAATCCATGGAATGCAAGCTCCAAGTTGTTCTTGAGCTTCACCATCAATGGAGGTTTCTAGGGAGAATATTTTTGGAGGGAAAGTCTAATTTGTGTGAATGGGATTGGGAATGGGTTGTTCACGTTTTTTATCACTTATATACAACCAAAAATCACAAAATAAACCATGTAGGGTTAGTTTAGCACGTGGAGTGAATTTCCCATCCACTACTTTAATGAAACAGTGCACAGGTAGTGACACAAGGCCTGCATTGACAGACCCAACGACTGGGCGTTGGTCCATCGATGGACCACTTTGTGCTTTCCGTCATTTCGGTATGAGTCTGTCATGTGGTCAAGCCTTCTCCAATCTATGTTCCCATCGACGCCTCTCCATCGACGGGGAGTCAGTCTACCAATGGGTCGTCAGTTGAGCTCGTCGATTCACACTGCCAAGGCAGTGTCTCGACAACCTTTTGCTGGGCCCTTGGGAAGTCGTACCCGGACGTTTCCAACGTAAATATGAACATTAAAAAGTCAAGCAACTTCCACATCAGTTTCACCAAAACAATTACATGCAACACGTCCAAACATGCTAGGCACCATCAAGACATACTAGAACGTATCAAGGGCTAATTTCAAACGTCTTAGACGTTCTTGGATTTATGACCTCCAAACTTCATTAAACCCCATATACTGACTATAAGCATCATTATAAGACATTTTAAGACTTAGTAATCCCATGACATACAATTAAACACATAAAAGCACCTAAGGCCCCTTTGGCGACTAGCCGTCGAACGTCTTGGTCGTCCCTTGACATTTGACTTCCAAATCACCTCAAACTTTACACACTGCCTCAATACCATATTATGCACCATTTTAGGACCTTAGACCCTTAGGAAAATCATGTTAGTCTCTAGACACCCTAACTCATATTGGGGGTCTTACAATCATCCTAAAATAAAAAAGATCATTCATTAAAATTCAAGAACACTTAGATTTGGTCATGTAGTTCTTTTGTGGCCAAAGTCCCTATGTACAGATAACTTATTTTTTTATGTTGGAAATGATTCACCAACTTCACGCCATCTCTTATGTGTCCTTATTCCAGGTTCGCTTGAATCAACGTATGGAGGAGGTATTTCTCTCTCTATGATATCCAAATGGACATTTCAAGAATCTTCAGGTGGCACCGGGTGAATTTCCTCATAATATGTCATTATGTAATTTTTCACTTAATAACATGGAGAGGAATATTCATAAATCTGATTTCCAAAATCGGCACCACATTGGGATCGAAGCTAACTTGTAGTTAGCGATTTGATGAGCCAACACAACTTGTTACCCGTGTTGACATACTTTTATATCTTTTCAATTAATGGAACAAATCTATTTGCAGAGTGCACCAGCTTCATACGTCTTTTGTGAAATAAAAGTGCAAATCTCTTGTTTATTTCATCAAAAAGAGCGACAATGGGAAATTCTCTTTCAACATCAAACATATCATTCAGCGACTCTGTGATGTTTGACGTCATAATGTTATATCTACACAAAAGAAAATCAATCACTATACATCAAATTACAATAAACTCATACGAGATGGTATAAACAATAATGTACCTTTTTCCCGAACGAAATGTCCTGCTTAATGTGTGGAATCCAATATATTCAAGAGTTTCATCCGCCTTTGGTACCAAATCTCTCATTTGATTGAAATGATCATTGAAATCACATCTATCATACGTCTTTGATGCTTTATAAAAATGGTGTCTAATGCAACAACCATAATGAGATGCACGGTAGATAGTCAAAACACTTGGATGCCCATCAGAAATAATGCCCAACTCATTTGTATCATCTACAAATATTCTCATATTTTGACAAGAAAATATTCATATGAGGCATCACATTCCTTGTCCATGACACAGAAAGACGTTGGATGTGCAACTTCAAGCATATAACGGTAGGCATTAAGCATTGTATACCCGTTCTCATGTGTTCCTCTAACATAAGACTTAGCGTGCTCCATGCCCTTATAAATCTTCCAATAGCTTATCTTACAACCCAAATCTTCCAATGGCTTGGAAGATGCTCTAAACCACATGTATGGTACTTCTCATAGATTCTGATGACAAAACTGTCACTACTTGTAAATTTCACAACCCTCAGCCACTAATTGCACTCTGGATATGAACATTTAATGGAAAACACATTACGAGAATTGATCACCTTTTTTAGTCTAAAATATTTTTTCAAAAAAGCAATTTTCAATGAATTTGTCAGTTCTTCCTTGTTCTTGAATGTCCTTATAAAAACCAGTTTTATCATCTCAAATATTATTCACACGCGTGATGATTCAGAAGAACATGGAATGTTGCTTGCAACAATAAGTGTAGGAGGATTGTTGCTCTCAAAGTTTTGCACTTCATCTTATGGAATTTCATCATCGTGATTATCCATGTCCACAACTTCAAATTCAACATTTAACATATCTTGTTGGTCTTCTTCTAGATTATGATCCTCCTCAATAGGATTTTTATCCATGTAGACTCATAATATGGACGGTCTCTCTGCTCCTCCCAAATAAATAAGCTAACTATGTTGATTATTTATTTTTAAAAATAACACCTTCTCATTATGAAAAAAACTAGAATATAACTCATGACAAGATCTTTCGGTTGAAAATTGTATCCACTTTTTTGGAAAACTAAATTCACAAAATCATCATACAAAATATTTCTTTCGACAGTCATCCCTAATGACCCTCCCCATTTCTTACCTTCATTCTAACACCAAGTTTATCCATTTTTCTTCTCGACCCATTCACCACGACAATCAATCCCTACAAATAATCCCTCCATTTATTGTACCTCAAGAAATTAATTAAAAAAATAATTAGTACTAATGAAGAAATGTGTAATTTATATGTTGCAACATATAATCATCCTGTGGCAACATGTAAATCATATGTTGCTAAATATAAGTATTTTGTTGTGACAAATAAATCAAATGAGGCAACTTGTTTAAGTTATGTGTTGTAACATATGACTATTTAGTTGTGAAATGTAACTCATATGTTGCTACATATAAATATTTTGTTGTGATACATAAATCACATGTTATGACAAAATGTATGAGTCATATGTTGCAACATATGACTATTCTGTTGCGACATGTAAGTCATATGTTGCATCATGTGTAAGTTATATGTTATAACCTGTGTAAGTCATATGTTACAACATATGTCTATTTTGTTGCGATTGAAATAACCTTTCTGTTGCTACATAAGACTATAATTTGTTCCAATAGTCAAATATTGCAACATATATAGCCATTTGTTGGAAATACAAATGCAAATTATTAAAAGATTTACAAATACCCAGATGACGATGAATGATTTCAAAAAATTATTAATTTTAGTTACCAAAACAATGGTATTGAACCCAATCACTTGTGAAGTAATTCCAATTGATACAGAACAAAATTTGGTCCATTAATTAGATTAGCTAAATATGATTCCAGAAGAAGAAAGAAGAAGAACAAAGCTCAAGGACTAGCATCCAAGACCAATAATGTACGAAAAGAAGAAGAAGATGATGAAAGGAACGGGAAGAAAGGCAAGCAATCAAGCAAGAGCGAAGAAGAAGAAGAAGAAGAAGAAGAAGAAGAAGAAGAAGAAGAAGAAGAAGAAGAAGAAGAAGAAGAAGAAGAAGAAGAAGAAGAAGAAGAAGAAGAAGGAGATAGAGAAGGAGAAGGAGAAGGAGAAGGATATCACACCCGGATTCTGGAATCCGGGTGTGAAAACTTGGAATCAGAGCATGAGGTTAAATTACCTAGGAACACAACCACGCTGCGTAATTTCTAACTTATGGTTGTGAAGTGCACTACAATCATGACTTAGAGACTTTGTGATGTTAGGAATTTTCCCTTCTTCTACTCTTTATTGTGCTATATAAAGCTTTGACATTTTGTGTCATCCTATGCATATAACTCCCTTGTTTTGTATATGTGTAGAAAATGAACACAAGAAGAAACGCAAGCAGAAGAGTCGAAGAAGTAGCTGCTGGAGGCAACCAAGCTCCTCCTCAAGCCCTAGCTGCTGAAGTACAAGTGCATTTCAACCCAGTTGCAATGACGGATGGAGAAGTAAGGGCGACACTGCTTCAGATAGCCCAAGCCATCACTGTGCAGGCACAGGCCATCACGGCCCAAGCCACTAGATAGGGTACTCGCAGGGAGAACCCGCATAGTAGAACCATGGCTAGTAGGTTGAGGGATTTTACCAGAATGAATCCTCCAGTCTAGTATGGGTCCAAGACCAATGAGGATCCCCAAGAGTTTGTGGATGAGGTTCATAAGATTCTCTATTCTATGGGTGTTAGTGAAGAGGAAAAGGATGAGTTGGCTGCTTACCAACTCAAAGATGTGGCTCAGGTGTGGCACAAGATGTGGGGAGATGGTCGGGCACCAGGAGAAGTCCTCATTACTTGGGAGGTTCTCAAGACTGCATTCATGGAGAGGTTCTTTCCCAGAGAATAGAGAGAGGCTAAGGTTGAGGAATTCATTAACCTACGACAAGGAGGTATGTCAGTCAAGGAATACTCCATGAAATTTGTTAAGCTTTCCAAATATGCTTCTTCCCTGGTGTCCAATAGCAGGGATGAGATGAGTAGGTTTGTGACTAGTGTATCAGAGGATTTGGAGGAAGAATGTCGGGCAGCAATGTTGCATGATAACATGGACCTTGGTAGGTTGATGGTTCATGCACAACAGGTTGACGAGAGTCATCGGAGAAAGAGAGACCGAGAGAGCAAGAAATCTAGTCCCTCGGATCAGTCCAGTTCGAGGAATGGTAATAATTCATTTGGAGTTCGGGATAGGCCCAAGTTCAAGAAGGGGAACAAGCACTCAGGTAATCCTACTCCTTCTAAGAACACTAATGCCAAGGAGGGCAATGATATAAATGGCCAGAGTGATCGAAAGGTGTGTGGTAAGTGTGGTCCTGCGCATGGAGGTAAGTGCATGGTAGGTTTTAATGGATGCTATGGGTGCGGTACGAGTGGGCACATGATAAAGGACTGCCCGTATGTGAGGAATCAGGCCAAGTCAGATACTCAGCCTCGGCCTAATCCCACTGCTGCAGCCGAACCTCCCACGAGAAATCGATTCTATGCGTTGAAAAGAAGAGAGAAGCAAGAGAAGTCTGCGGATGTGGTTACTGGTAACTTGCTTGTCTTTTCTTTTCCTGTTTATGCATTATTAGATCCAGGATCTACCTTGTGTTTTGTTACTCCATTAGTAGCTAGTAAATTTGACTTGCTTCCTGAGATCTTACATGATCCGTTCATAGTTAGTACTCCTATAGGAGACAACATTAGGGCCGAAAGGGTATATAGAGATTGTCCAATAACTGTTCTTGATAGAGTTACTTATGCGGACCTAATAGAATTAACCATGCTTGATTTTGATATAATTTTGGGTATAGATTGGCTCCATGAATGCTATGCTACCATAGACTGTTGAAACATGGTGTAAGATTTCAGTTTCCAAATGATTTAGAGTTGAAATGGGAAGGGCGTGGTTCTAAGACAACAAAGCCAAATAGTTTTCAATCTTAAAGCCAACAAGAGGTTATCTAAGGGGTTAGAGTCAATGAGAACCTTTCTTATAAAGAGATTCGCGTTGAAATTTTAGATCGCCAAGTGAAGTGGTTGAGGAACAAGGAGGTTCCCACCGTGAAGGTTTTATGGAGGAACCACCTTGTTGAGGGAGCAACATGGGAGGCCGAGGACGATATGAGATCCCGTTACCCTCACTTGTTCAGTTCTTAAGGCTAGATAAACTCTTCCGAAGTCCGATTCCGTTATAAGACTCTAAATTTTAGTGCATTAGGCAGTTTTGGTGTTTTAAGTCCATAACTGAGTTTTATACTTACACTATATGAGTTATTATGAGTTCATGCGTGCTTTCACGTTGCTGTTTTGTATAGATTTTACGTGATTTATGTGTTGCATAAGTGTGATGTGCATTAAGTTAAAGTAAGATTAAGAAGGAAGTTCCTCAATCTCAGATATGAAGCTTCAGATAAGCTTAGAGTAATGTGCATCATCCAGAGTAAGTTGTGAATCAGATATTCACAAAGAGTAAAGTTTCAAGTATGTTAGTGTGTTTTTCGAAAATACCCTCTGTGATTTAAATAATGTGTAGTGTCATTCGGGGACGAATGTTCCTAAGGGGGGGATAATGTAACATTCCAGAAAATTACATGTCTAGTAAAGAGCCTAGTAGGCTTTTGAGAATGCGTATTAGGATACATAGGCATCCTAATGCCCAATATTGAGAAATATTGGGCATATTATAGAATATTGGCTTAAGGGTGTTAGCCGATATCTATGTGTAACAAGTATTTAAAATGTAATCCAAGCTTGTTTAAGAATTGTACCTGCAGGGAAGACCCTAAGCTAAAATTATTAGTGTCATCGTTAATACACATATTATTCATACACACTCAGTAGGTACTAGGCATCCAAGTGTCAAGCGTAGTACCATATCACATAGCCATTTAAAAAGATCATGTAGATTAAGCAGTGCCCAAGGACATAGTGAGGATCCTTGAGAAAATAGCTAAACGTTCCAAATGAACTTTCCAGAATAGTTAGTTAGGAAAGTGCACACAACACATGTGCAATCATATGTGCAAGAACATGTGTAACCGGCCAAGGAACAAGCTAACCGATTCGGTTAGAGTGGTTGGGGACACGCGCGCGTTCGGGTCCACCCAGGTGGGGCCAAGCTTCCTAACCACTCCTAGACCCTAACTAACAGACCTAACTAACTAACTAACCTAGGACCAACCAAAAATAGCTAACTACGGGACCTTACAACCTAAGACCTAATCGGGTGATACCAAATCGTGTAACTAACTAAGAGACAACCTAGTACCTAACCTAGGATGGTCCAAAAGGTTGGTTATGGTCCTAACAACTTAGGGGTACTTTAGTAATTATCCTAGGTTACTTAATTAATTAAATTAGCAACTTAATTAATCAATTTAAATGGACAAAAACGAAACCACTAAGCAATTTCCAGATTTCGGTTAAGTCAAGTAAGAGACAGCCTAGTACCTAACCTAGGATGGTCCAAAAGGTTGGTTATGGTCCTAACTGTAAGACCTTGAAAATAACTTAGGTTAACTAGAGCCTAACATGTTGGTTTTGATGTTCTAAGGTCCAAAATATGTCTAATATATGTTATAAAGGCAGTACCTAAGGTATTAGGTGTGTTGGGAGTCAAACGTCAGGGGACGACTAAGACATTCGACGACTAAGTCACCTAAATGCCTTGTATGTGTTTCTATGTGTTTATGTGTATTTCATGGTGTTTTAAGGTTCTTAATTGAGTTATTATAGCATGTATAGGCAGTGTGTCAAGTTTCGAGAAGTTTGGAGGTCAAACGTCCAAGAACGTCCAAGGCGTTCGAAAGATATACCTTGAATCGACCTTGTGTGTCTATGCATGTTTTGTCGAGTTTTATGTGTTCGTTTTGTATGAAATTTATGTGAGAGGTGTTAAAATCATATATGATCGTATTTGGGTTAGAAACGTCCGGGAAATTATCCCCAAGGACCATTCAAGGGTCCTTGAGGAAGGACCCAAAATCAGTGTGCAGGCTGTCCCAGGCAGACCTTGGTGACGGAGCAGTCAATGGCCCGTTGGCCTGATGACGCCACGTCGAGGGTCCCGTCATGGAGGACTTAACCAAGGGTGAATTTAGGAACTTTGTCCAGCCACTGTAGCCACCAACGGAGGGCTGTGATGCCCTGTCGTGGTTGTGATGCCCCGTCAAGGCCAGGCGTCGCACGCACCTGTGTTCCTGCGCAGGCTGCTGTCCACTTAGGGGTGAATTGGAAAATTCACCCCAATTCCAAATAAAAGTTTGGGAGGTTTTTTAGGGTCTTTTTGGGTATTTTAAATGAGTATATAAGTATTTAACACTTAGAATAATTCATTCTTCCAAAAACAAAACCCCAAAGTCCCTTAGAAATCCCAAGTACTCCATTGAAGTCCAAATTGAAGAAGAAGCTTGGTGTGGCGTTTTGAGTGGAAATTCTTCATCAAAGTGAAGAATTATTATCCTTGAGGTATGGCTTTTGATTCTTGAAACTTGTTTCATCAAGGAGCCCAACTCTCAAGATGTTTTTCAATGTTTTCTAAAGTGAATTGTCCAATTTCGGGATTCTACCATGGGTTCTTGCATAAATGATTTCTAAACATTGAATTATGATCTAATTGATATTGTATTGATGATTTTAACATAAATTACCTTTTAACCCATGTAAATTGATGAACCCTAGTTTTGACTACTTATTGGGTTACTTGATATTAAGCTAATATTGTTGAATTGTTATGTAGTTTCTTATGGGCTTTCTAATGATATAAGAATTGTATTCAATTGATATCTAATTGATCTTAGATTGTTAAACCTTGATTGAATTGATGTATATTCATTGAGTCTTATGGTTATTGCTTTGAATTATTGTTCATGGCCATGGGTAAGGGCCTTGTGATGTTGAATTGGTTGATTTGGCATTGAATTGAAGTGTGGATGAGGGGATTAAGGTATGCTGCCCCAATTTATTTAATTTGATATTAATTATACTTCAACTCTATTGTGTTTGGTATGGTCCACTTATGATGGCGGTGTTATGTGTTGTACTTGCAATTGACGTGGCCTTGTCGGCCTTACTTTATGCATATGATGAGCATGGACTTATTGGCAACTACTTGAAGTAATGTGGCTATGTGTGTAGTTGATTATGTGAAGCATGATATTATATATCTACATGTGAAGTCATATGTGTGTTCTTTTACTTATGTTTCCTTAAGTGATCATGTTAGACTATAACTTTGACATTATGAGTGTAGTGTTAGGGTTAAGTCTTGGTTATTCCTACTTGTCTTTGTGAGTCTATGTGGAGTACATTATTGATGTTATGATGATATGTAGGATGACTTGAAGATGTTAGGTTGTTTCTAGGTGTCCCTAGAATGACTTGCATTATGAGTTCAAGTGAAGTATGTGATGTCTTGTCTTGGTTGACTTGTATATCTTGCTTGATGCTTATATGAATATGATTATGTGATGATTTAAATTAGTATGTTAAGAGTCTTGAATGTGTGAATGACATGTGACCTTGAATGATGAAAAGAAGGTCTTTATGTGAAACCTTGAAACCAACTGTAAAAGTAATGTAAATTGAAGTCGAACGCCGTAAGGGTATCTTTCATGTGGGATGATGGACCTAGGTTGATTGGCTGGAACGGCATCATATCTCCCTAGCAAAAGTCATAATGAGCTTCTTGTCCCCATTGGAAGGAAATCTCTAGAGATCCTCTTTGGTAGGGTAAATGTAATTGGGTTATGAACTAGATATGGAACCCTATTGTATGAACCTTAATGTGAATTAATCTATGAGAACAAAGGCTAGCACCGAGTGAGTATGGTAAGGGAAGTAGTTCTAGTTAAGTATGAGACTAGAATACAAAGAAACCCTTCATATTCCTTAACCACGTGCCTACATGGGATGTGTCCAAGTTCTACCATTGGCAAGTAGAACAACGTCATAGGAGTAGGATAGAACTCCGGATTCCATGTCTTGCTACCCTGGTCTATGTCGGTTATTGCCTATTCCCATAATATGGGATACTTGCTAGCATTAGAGAAGTTCTATGAAGTTTAGGTGGTGGTATGGGACGCTATCTAGACATTGCACAATAGGCTTTGAAGATATTAATGAGAGTCCCTAGGCCTTCTCTAAGACCATTACTTGAATGTCCTTATGTATTGTATGAGTCTCTTAATGAATTAATGAACTAATGACTTATGTTATGAAGTATGTAAGTGAATAAGTACCTAATCTAGAGTGGCTTATGGATTCTTTAGTTAAATTGTGAAGAGGGCATAAAGGATGATTTCTTCATGGCTTGCCTACAGAAGACTTGAGAATGACTCTAGTTAGGGAAAAGGTTTGATGTTGTTGACATGATCTAAGCTTTAGGTAGTCTAGGACTATTTAGGTAATCTTGGAGGGGTCAATTATGGATGTTATCTTCTTGATTTACTTAAGTAAGTCTTTTGATAGCCTTTGAAAGGAGAGTGTCCTATCATCTAAATGTGGGTGTGTTTAGTGAAAATGATTCTATTTTAGGTAGTCTATAGGATCCCTTGTGTGTGTGATAGAGATTGTATGGGCGGTCACTCCACACTCACTCCAGTGAACCTTGGAAATGACCTTTGGTAGATGAATCTTACCTTGATGTTTATGATTGCTTTGTAAGTATATATGTAACTCATTATAGGTAATATTAAGGGTCGTTTAGGCACATCTAGAGAGGGTGTATGGGCGGTATCTCTTTGTGTGACTTAAGTGAATCTTAGGATGACTTTAAGTGAGGGAATTACATGCTAGAAGTTGAGTTTTAAGAGGATTTAGCAATTCACTGTAACAGTGAATATAGTTCACTGTAACAGTGAATAAATTCACTGTAAAGTGATCTTTAAATTGGATATTGTTGATTAATTATTATCTTATGTGTTTCTAAATTGATTAATGATGTTATTATGATTAAAATATGATTTATAAAATGAAAAGATGCATATTTTCAATAAAGTCCGTTTTCATGATTTTTATGCATAATGTCATACTTAGTACATGTGGTTGTACTAATTCCATGCTTTTCTAGATCTATAGTTCTTAATAGGTGAAGAGCTTTGGGAAGAAATCTTCGACAAGGAGATCATTCAAGAAGAGTTGAAGTATGTCGTCAAATTGATTCGAGGGCATATATGTCTTTTATGTTTTCTTTGAAGTATTGTACTAGACTATGTATTTCTATTTTGGTATTGAAGTATGGGCCGTGTCCCAAGTATTCTTGTGTCTTAAGATGATGATATTGAGACTTAGTATTTCCTATTACTTTTATATGAAAGAGATTTTAAAGACTATGTTATATTTTGTGAAAAGTTTTAATTTCGCACTACTTTTCATTATGTATATGCAATGAATGATATGAGAGGCTTGTCTTAGACCTCCGAGAGGTCGACGACGCCGGTTACAATCTAAGATTGTACTCTAACTTCTAGGGTATGGTTTCGGGTTGTGACAAGGTTGGTATCAGAGCATAGGTTGGTGAAAGTGGTTTTAGGAATCAAAAAGTCTCACCAAGTCACGTCTAGTAGAGTCTTGACCATCGGTGTGAGTCGCGACACATCGATTGGGAAGAGGATATAGGACGATAGAGTTTCCCTTCTTTTATACTCATTTGTCGTGCGGTAGAGTAAATGTTATGATTATCCTTCTTATGTGTTTCCTTGTTTTTCTAGGAGATGAATACTAGAAGGATGGCCACTAGAAGGTTGGAAGAGGAGAGGGTGAATGAGGAGATTCCTCCTCAAGTTGAGCAAGTTCCTCAAGGTGCTCAAGTGCCTCCCCAAGGTGATCATGTTCCTAATGTGGGTGGAGGTAATGAGGTTCCGGTGGTTCATCCGGAGTTGACTACTCAAGATTAGAGAGGCTTTGATGGCTTTAGCTCAAGCCGTAACTACTCAAATCAATTTGGGTATGATGCCTAGGATTGTGGAGAGAACTATGACTTCTAGGTTGAGAGACTTTGTGAGGATGAATCCTCCTATCTTTCTTGGTTCCAAAGTAGATGAGGATCCCCAAGAGTTACTTGATGGTGTGTACAAGGTGTTGAGTGCTATGGGGGTTACATCTAGAGAGAAGGCGGAGTTTGGTTCATACCAATTGAGGGATGTGTCTCAAACTTGGTTTAATCAATGGAAGGACAATAGGCCAGAGGAAGCGGGTCCTATTGAATGGGAAGAGTTTAAGGAAGCTTTTCTAGGCAAGTACTTTCCTAGAGAAATGAGAGAGGTTAAGGTGGAGGAGTTTATCAATCTCAAGCAAGGCAATATGAGTGTTGAGGAGTACTCTTTGAACTTCTTGTCTTTGGCTAGGTATGCACCTTCTCTTGTGTCAAATCCAAGAGATGAAATGAGTCGCTTTGTTACCGGGGTAGCCGACATAGTGATGGAGGAATGCCGTACGGCTATGCTACATGATGATATGACTTTATCTAGACTCATGGTGTATGCACAAGTTATTGAAAAGTCTAAACTTAAGAGAATGGCTAGAAACTTGAAAAGGAGTGGCGCAAGTGATCAAAGGAAGCCTAGGTTCAAATGGAGGGCTCAAACTCAAGAGGGATCTAGTGTTCCTAGGGTAAAATTTGAGAAAGGAGGTGGTTCTCGAAATGACAAACCTACTTGTGCCAATTGTGGCAAGAAACATTGTGGTGAGTGTCTTTTGGGTACCGAGAGTTGTTTTGGATGTGGAAAGAGTGGGCATAAGGTTAGAGATTGTCCAATGATTGCTTCTAAGGGTATAGATGATAAGCAAGATGCCCCTAATGTTCCAAAGGAAGATGCTCCAACAAAGAGGCGTTTCTATGCACTCCGAACTAGAATTGAGAAGTCGGGTGATGGTGATGATGATGTTGGTAAGTTCTCTTTCTTTTGTTAATATATGAGTTCCTTATAAGTGGGGGAGTATGGTTTGTAGATGGGATAGAATTCCTTGAATTGTTGCATGTGCATGATGTTTAGGAGTTTGGTTGAAATTGAATTTCATCAACTTCTTGCATTGTGTGTTTTATTGAGTTATGAGCATGTTGTAAGATGTGTTTATATGATGTTACTTTGCATATTAGCATGGTCATATCATGAATTGCCAAAAACTTGCATTTTTGAAAATTTGCCCAAAATCACTGTAGCATTAAGACAGTTACTGTAATATTTTTGCAAAATTGACTGTTTGATTAATTGGTCTAAAATTGTTGTAATGTGGTTAGAACTGATGTGTATGAGTATAATATTGAATATAAAATGAGTTTTTGCTATTTGGATTGAAGCATGTGAGTTTCATAGCATAATGAGTTATAGAACTGTATTCTAGTTTCTTGTTGTGTTGTGAATCTCTTGATTATGTGGAGTTGATGTTTTCTTCTTGATAATGTGTTATCTGGCTTGGTTATGTGCTGCTAGTTGAATCTCAAATCTTGGAAGTGTTCGGAGAGTGGCAAGTGTCATTCGAGGACGAATGTTGTCCAAGTGGGGGAGATTGTAAGACCTTGAAAATAACTTATGTTAACTAGATCCTATCATGTCGGTATTGATGTTCTAAGGTACAAAATATGTCTAATATATGGTATAGAGGCAGTAGCTAAGGTATTCGGTGTGTTAGGAGTCAAACGTCAAGGGACGACTAAGACATTCGACGACTAAGTCACCTAAATGCCTTGTATGTTGTTCTATGTGTTTATGTGTGTTTCATGGTGTTTTAAGGTTCTTAATTTATTTATTATAGCATGTATAGGCAGTGTGTCAAGTTTCGAGAAGTTTGGAGGTCAAACGTCCAAGAACGTCCAAGGCGTTCGAAAGATATACCTTGAATCGACCTTGTGTGTCTATACATATTTCATCGAGTTTTATGTCTTTGTTTTGTATGAAATTTATGTGAGAGGTGTTAAACTCATAGAGGATCGTACTAGGGTTAGAAACGTTCGGGAAATTATCCCCAAGGACCATTCAAGGATCCTTGAGGAAGGACCCAAAATCTGTCTGCAGGCTGTCCCAGGCAGACCTTGGTGACGGAGCAGTCAAAGGCCCGTTGGCCTGATGACGCCCCGTCGAGGGTCCCGTCATGTGGGACTTAACCAAGGGTGAACTTTGGAACTTTGGCCAGCCACTGTACCCACCAACAGAGGGTTGTGACGCCCCGTTAAGGCCACGCGTCGCATGCACCTATGTTCCTGCTCAGGCTGCTGTCCACTTAGGGGTGAATTGGTAAATTCACTCCACTTCCAAATAAGAGTTTGGGCACCTTTTTAAGGGCTTTTTGGGTATTTTAAATGAGTATATAAGTGTTTAACACTTAGAATAATTCATTCTTCCAAAAACAAAACCCCAAAGTCCCTTAAAAATCCAAAAGACTCCATTGAAGTCCAAATTGAACAATCATCTTGGTGTGGCATTTTGAGTAGAAATTCTTCATCAAAGTGAAGATATATCATCCTTGAGGTATGTCTTTTGATCCTTGAAACTTGTTTCATCGAGGAGCCCAACTCTCAAGATGTTTTTCAAAGTTTTCTAAAGTGAATTGTCCAATTTCGGGATTCTACCATGGGTTCTTGCATAAACGATTTCTAAACATTGAATTATGATCTAATTGATATTGTATTGATGCTTTTAACATAAATTACCTATGAACCCATATAAATTGATGAAACCTAGTTTTGACTACTTACTGGGTTACTTGATATTAAGCTAATATTGTTGAATTGTTATGTAGTTTCTTATGGGCTTTCTAATGATATAAGAATTGTATTCAATTGATATCTAATTGATATTAGATTGTTAAACCTAGATTGAATTGATGTAGATTCATTGAGTCTTATGGTTATTGCTTTGAATTATTGTTCATGGCCATGGGTAAGGGCCTTGTGATGGTGAATTGGTTGATTTGGCATTGAATTGAAGAGTGGATGAGGGGATGAAGGTATGCTGCCCCATTTTCTTTAGTTTGATGTTAATTATACTTTGATTCTATTGTGCTTGGTATGGTCCACTTATGGTGGCGGTGTTATGTGTTGTACTTGCAATTGACGTGGCCTTGTCGGCGTTACTTTATGCATATGATGAGCATGGCCTTATTGGAAACTACTTGAAGTAATGTGGCTATGTGTGTAGTTGATTATGTGAAGCATGACATTATCTATATACATGTGAAGTCATATGTGTGTTCTTTTACTTATGTTTCCTTAAGTGATCATGTTAGACTATGACTTTGACTATATGAGTGTAGTGTTAGGGTTAAGTCTTGGTTATTCCTACTTGTCTTTGTGAGTCTATGTGGAGTACATTATTGATGTTATGATGATATGTAGGATGACTTGAAGATGTTAGGTTGTTTCTAGGTGTCCCTAGAATGACTTGCATTATGAGTTCAAGTGAAGTATGTGATGTCTTGTCTTGGTTGACTTGTATATCTTGCTTGATGCTTATATGAATATGATTATGTGATGATTTAAATTAGTATGTTAAGAGTCTTGAATGTGTGAATGATATGTGACCTTGAATGATGAAAAGAAGGTCTTTATATGAAACCTTGAAACCAAGGGTAAAAGTAATATAAATTGAAGTCGAACGCCGTAAGGGTATCTTTCATGTGGGATGATGGACCTAGGTTGATTGGCTGGAACGGCATCATATCTCCCTAGCGAAAGTCATAATGAGCTTCTTGTCGCCATTGGAAGGAAATCCCTAGAGATCCTCTTTGGTAGGGTAAATGTAATTGGGTTATGAACTAGATATGGAACCCTATTGTATGAACCTTAAAGTGAATTAATCTATGAGAACAAAGGCTAGCACCGAGTGAGTATGGTAAGGTAAGTAGTTCTAGTTAAGTATGAGAGTAGAATACAAAGAAACCCTTCATATTCCTTAACCATGTACCTACATGGGATGTGTCCAAGAACAACGTCATAGGAGTAGGATAGAACTCCGGATTCCATGTCTTGCTACCATGGTCTATGTCGGTTATTGCCTATTCTCATCATATGGGATACTTGCTAACATTAGAGAAGTTCTATGAAGTTTAGGTGGTAGTATGGGACGCTATCTAGACATTGCACAATAGGCTTTGAAGATGTTAATGAGAGTCCCTAGGTCTTCTCTAAGACCATTACTTGAATGTCCTTATGTATTGTATGAGTCTCTTAATGAATTAATGAACTAATGACTTACGTTATGAAGTATGTAAGTGAATAAGTAACTAATCTAGAGTGGCTTATGGATTCTTTAGTTAAATTGTGAAGAGGGCATAAAGGATGATTTCTTAATGGCTTACCATTAGAAGACTTGAGAATGACTCTAGTTAGGGAAAAGGTTTGATGTTCTTGACATGATCTAAGTTTTAGGTAGTCTTAAGGACTATTTAGGTAATTTTGAAGGGGTAAATTATGGACGTTATCTTCTTGATTTACTTAAGTAGGTCTTTTGAAAGCCTTTGGAAGGAGAGTGTCCTATCATCTAAATGTGGGTGTGTTTAGTGAGAATGATTCTATTTTAGGTAGTCTATAGGATCCCTTGTGTGTGTGTGATAGAGATTGTATGGGCGGTCACTCCACACTCACTCAAGTGAACCTTGGAAATGACCTTTGGTAGATGAATCTAACCTTTATGTTTATGATTGCTTTGTAAGTATGTATGTAGCTCATTATAGGTAATCTTAAGGGTCGTTTAGGTACATCTAGAGAGGGTGTATGGGTGGTCTCTCTTTGTGTGACTTAAGTGAATCTTAGGATGACTTTAAGTGAGGAATTACATGCTAGAAGTTGAGTTTTAAGAGGATTTAGCAATTCACTGTAACAGTGAATAAATTCACTGTACGGTGAATATAGTTCACTGTAGAGTGATCTTTAAATTGGATATTGTTGATTAATTATTATCTTATGTGTTTATAAATTGATTAATGATGTTATTATAATTAAAATATGATTTATAAAATGAAAAGATGAATATTTCCAATAAAGTCCATTTTCATGATTTTTATGCATAATGTCATACTTAGTACACGTGGTTGTACTAATTCCATGCTTTTCTATAACTATAGATCTTAATAGGTGAAGAGCTTTGGGAAGAAATCTTGGACAAGGAGATCGTTCAAGTAGAGTTGAAGTGTGTCCTCAAATTGACTGGAGGGCATATATGTCTTTTATGTTTTCTTTGAAGTATTGTACTAGACTATGTATTTCTATTTTCGTATTGAAGTATGAGCCGTGTCCCAAGTATTCTTGTGTCTTATGATGATGAGATTGAGACTTAGTATTTCCTATTTCTTTTATATGAAAGAGATTTTAAAGACTATGTTACATTTTGTGAAAATTTTTAATTTCGCACTACTTTTCATTATGTATATGCAATGAATGATATGAGAGGCTTGTCTTAGACCTTCGAGAGTCGACGACGCCGGTTACAATCCAAGATTGTGCTCTAACTTCTGGGGTATGATTTCGGGTTGTGACTCTAACAACTTAGGGGTACTTTAGTAATTACCCTAGGTTACTTAATTAATTAGTTTAGAAACTTAATTAATTATTTTAATTGGTCAAAACGGAAACCACTAAGCAATTTACAAATTTCGGCTAAGTCAAGTGTCCTTCTAATTCTAGTCAATTTAGGAGGGGCATTTTGGTAATTAGATAATTAAGTTATTTTATTTAAGTTATATAGTCTAAGTTGAATTAGTTAACATTCAGTTCTTAATGATTCAGACTCACGTTATTCACCATAAACGCTACAACTAAAAACAAGCGAAGAACGTAAGAGAACCCTAGACGATATCAAGCATTCTTCAAGATTTTCGTGCAAAGTACAAGGTGATCTTTGTAGATTTAATTCTACAGTAAGGTATGGGTTTTTTCTCTTGGAATTATTTCTCCAAGAGTCTTTTCAAACGTTTTGACTTCAAGAATATCGAAAATAGGGTTGTTCCCAACGAATCGCATGTTCATCTCCCTAGTTCTCCCGATTTCTGATTCGTGTAGTTTGTATGTTGTAAATATCGATGCATGTTATTTGTATGTTGTGCTAACTGATCATTATGTGTATGTTTTAGTGATTTATATGTCGAATGAAAAGCTACATGTTAGATCCGCATACTTAGGATGTTATTTACAAGAACGTTAAATGTTGTAATGCCTACTTGTGTTCGAGAAGATGAAATTGTTATAAGTTGTTCATTGAATTATTTCATAGGCTAATCAAAGGTTAAAAGTTGGCTTGTTAACATGTTAGATTACTATAATGTATTTATTAAGTGATTCAATTGGCTAGTGATAATATCATAATTTGATTTATGCTAAGAAATTGGCTTAGCAATATTATTTCCAAAAGATGCAAAGTCATACTAATCTCTACATCAATGAACTCATAACATAGGGTATGTTAATCAATAGGACAACTCCCAACATACCCTATTCACACAAACTTGTGAGCGTAATAGCATTGTATAAGAGGTTATAATTATCATAAAGAATGATACAAGACTATGAATTAACGTGAACAAGTTAAGGTGAGTAATGAAATAACTAAAATCATAAGTTATGAAATTGACCTAATATAGAGTGTTAAAAGAAGTGAGACAAGTCTCAATCACACTTAATCAATTATATAAAAAAAACTCACATAAGAGGGTGCTAGAGTCCGTGAGACAAGTCTCACACACACCATGATGATAATGTAAGACTTATGTTCATATTCATCAAGTAAAGAAAGGGATGACTCGTCATCAATAGAGTTATGTAAACCTCACAACTAGAAGCAAGCTTCCATAATGTTTGAGTCAACTCAAAAAGATAATAAAGTAAAATAAATCTGAGCTTAGCATCAATAGACTAGCAATGAGCTTGTGCAAGCACATGTAAGCCTCATTAGACGACATCACCACCCAGGAGGACCAGGGTCTCCGAAAGTCTCCTAGTCTTTGAACTATGTTGCCAGCATAGGGACTAGCTAGTGGAGAAATCCACCTAAAATGCTAGGTAGTTTTGGTTTCACTTTGGCCGGTGATACCACCTCTTTTCGGTGTTGGGGAGACACCGGATTTCATGTTTAGCTCACATGATCTATGTCGGTTAAAGCTCAGGAAAGTATTCGGTTCACTATAGCCGTGAACCCCTTTTTTCGGTGTGGGGAAGACACTGACTTGGTTTCACTTTAGCCGGTGAACCCCCTTTTTCGGTGTGGGATAGACACAGAACTTGGTTCACCTTAACCGGTGAACCACGTCTTTTTGGTGTGGCGGTGACACTGGATTTCATGTTAGCTCGCATGATCTACTTCCGTTAATGCTAAAGAATTATTTAAATAAAGTAAGAAAGATTGAAAGTAGCATGTTCAAAGTGAACAACAGATCAAAGAAGTAGAAACGTAAGTTCATAGTGAACTAAGTAAGCAAGAGCTTAAGAAATGTCAATCATTAATATTGATAAGAATGAAGTTTTAACAAGTTAGTGGTTTATGCCAATATTGGTGTATGAATATATGCCTCAGAGATATATTAGGTTAACAACCAATTAGTGGGCATAGCTAATAAAGATTGGCTTATAAGGTCATGCATCCCAATTTAACAAAGAACGAAACATCTAGCTTGTAAGTAAGGTAGCCAAATCATTTCCTTAGTCTTGTGAATTACTTACTCGATTCATTGTAGGTATGGGACTACAATGAATCATTGCACTTGTAAGTAAGACATAGGATCAAGGAGACCATTGAACTACACAACAGAAAGAAGAAAAGACTTAAAAATAAACTAAGTCCGGGAATAGTAACTCTCGGCCTAAGGGAGCATAAAAAATAAGTTTTGTTTAAGTTGTTCTAAAATTATGTCAATGATTCCAAGGTCTTATGTTCATATAGAAAATGAGATGCGTTCCTTAATTGCATGAGAACATGTCATATTCATATTATAAATCATAAGTAACGATTTAAAAAAGTAAAGTGACTTAACTTTCTAGAAATGACATGTTGCTTTAGGAAGAGCTTTCCTTGATCATGCATAGTCCTTATGTGTTTATGTGCATAAACCCATACTTAGTACAAGTATGTACTAACCCCATATATGATTACTATTTTTATAGGCGCAGGTTCTAAAGAAAATTGAAGATTCGACGAAGCAGTTTTGATTAGCGATCTCCAGACTCTGGTAGGTCCTCTTGAGTTTGAGGATACTACACTTTATTATTCTAGCGTAGTACACTCGATATAGCTAGTGGATTCTGTCCCTAGCATTTCATTTCAAACATTTGTTCAAGCGTTTGTAATAAGGCCGATTGGCAAACTATTATTATTATTATTACTATCATTTATTTCAATTGTTTAATCTTTAACAGATCGTTGTTTAGTTTTAGCTCATTAGAATATCACTCTTATGCAGTACTATATGAAGTCTATTTATACTTCGATAAGTATTAAAAAGTTTTAAAATTTTCCGCAAATTTAACTGTATGATTGTGATGAAAGCTAAGAAGAGGCTTGTCTCTGACCTCTGAGAGGTTAACGACGCCGGTCATATTCGGATTCCAGAATTCGGGTGTGACAAACTTGGTATCAGATCATGAGGTTAAATTACCTAGGAACTAAGGCTCAACACAACCACATTGCGTAGTTTCTAACTTATGGTTTTGAAGTGCACCACAATCATGAATTAGAGACTTTATGATTTTAGGAGTTTTCCCTTCTTCTGCTCTTTATCGTGCTGTCTAGAGTTTTGACATTTTGTGTCATCCTAAGTATATAACTCCCTTCTTTTGTATACGTGTAGAGAATGAACACAAGAAGAAACGCAAGCAGAAGAGTCGAAGAAGCAGCTGCTGGAGGAAACCAAGCTCCTCCTCAAGCCCCAGCTACTGAAGTACACGTGCCTGTCAACCCAGTTGCGATGAAGGATGTAGAAGTGAGGGCGGCACTGCTTCATATTCGGATTCTGGAATCTAAATATGACCGGCGTCGTTAACCTCTCATAGGTTGCAGACAAGCCTCTTCTTAACTTTCATCACAATCATACAGTTAAATTTGCTGAAAATTTAAAACTTTTTAATACTTATCAAAGTATATATAGACTTCATATAGTGCTGCATAAGAGTGATATTCTAATAGCTCAAACTAAACAACCATCTATTAAAGATTAAGCAATTTAAATAAATGATCGTAATAATAATAATAATAGTTTGCTAATCGGCCTTATTGCAAAACGCTTGAACAAATGGTTGAATTGAAACGCTAGGGACTATCTCCACTAGGAATGTCTAATGTACTAAGCTAGAATAATAAAGTGTAGCATCCTCGAACTGAAGAGGACCTACCAAAGTCTGGAGATCGCTAATCCAAATTGCTTCATCGAATCTTCAATCTTCTTTAGAACCTGCGCCTATAAAAATAGTAATAATATATGGGGTTAGTACACACTTGTATTAAGTATGGGTGTATGCACATAAACACATAAGGGATATGCATGATCAAGGAAAGCTCTTCCTAAAGCAACATGTCGTTTTCTGGAAATTTAAGTCACTTACTTTATTAATTCGTTAATCGTGAATTATGATATGTATATGACACGTTCTCATGCAATTAAGGCACACAACTCATTTTCTATATGAACATAAGACCTTGGAATCATGAACATAATTTTAGAACAACTTAAACGAAAGTTTATAATTTTGATCTTCCTAGGCCGAGAGCCCCTATTTCCAGACTTAGTTTATTTTTCAGTCTTTTCTTCTTTCTGTTGTGTAGTTCAATGACCTCCTTTGATCCTATGTTTTACTTACAAATGCAATGATTCATTGTAGTCCCATACCTACAACGAATTGAGTAAGTAATTCACAAGACTAAGGAAATGATTTGTCTACCTTACTTACAAGTTAAATATTTCATTCTTAAATTGGGGATGAATGTATTTATAAGCCAATCTTTATTGGCTATGCCCATTAGTTGAATATTTGAGATATATAGATCTTGAGACATATATTCATACCCCAATATTGGGACAAACCACTAAATTGTTGTTCTTATCAAACACTGGTGAGTGATGTTCTTAAGCTCTTGCTTTACTTAGTTCACTATGAACTTATGATTCTACTTCTTTGCTCTGTTGTTCACTTTGAACATGCTACTTTATTCTTTCTTACTCTCTTAAAGATTTCTTTAGAATTAACGGAAGTAGACCATGCGAGCTAACATGAAATCCAGTGTCTCCCCCACACCGAAAAGAGGTGGTTCACCGGTTAAGGTGAACCAACTTCTGTGTCTACCCCACACCAAAAAGGGGGGTTCACCGGATAAAGTGAAACCAAGTCAGTGTCTTCCCCACACCAAAAAGAGGAGTTCACGGCTATAGTGAACCGAATACTTTCCTTAGATTTAACCGATATAGATCATGTGAGCTAACATGAAATCCGGTGTCTTCCCCACACTGAAAAGAGGTGGAATCACCGGCCAAAGTGAAACCAAAATTGCCTAGCATTCTTAGGTAGAGGCATCCACTAGCTAGTCCCTATGCTGGCAACATAATTCTAAGACTAGGAGACATACGGAGACCCTAGTCCACCTGGGTGATGATCTCGTCTCATGAGGCTTACATGTGCTGGCACAAGCTCATTGCTAGTCTATAGGTGCTAAGCACAAATTTATTTTACTTTATTATCGTGTAGAGTTGACTCAAACATTATGGAAGCTTGCTTCTAGTTATGAGGTTTACTTAACTCGATGGATGACGAGTCATCCCTTTCTTTACTTGATGAATATGAACATAAGTCTTACATTATCATCATGGTGTGTGTGAGACTTGTCTCACGGACTCTAGCACCCTCTTATGTGAGTTTTTTTTATATAATTGATTAAGTGTGATTGAGACTTGTCTCACTTCTTTTAACACTCTATATTAGGTCAATTTCATAACTTATGATTTTAGTTATTTCATTACTCACCTTAACTTGTTCACGTTAATTCATAGTCTTGTATCATTCTTTATGATAATTATAACCTCTTATACAATGCTATTACGCTCACAAGTTTGTGTGAATAGGGTATGTTGGGAGTTGTCCTATTGATTAACATACCCTATGTTATGAGTTCATTGATGTAGAGATTAGTATGACTTTGCATCTTTTGGAAATAATATTGCTAAGCCAATTTGTTAGCATAAATCCAATTATGATATTATCACCAGCCAATTCAATCACTTAATAAATACATTATAGTAATCTAACATGTTAACAAGCCAACTTTTAACCTTTGATTAGCCTATGAAACAATTCAATGAACAACTTATAACAATTTCATCTTCTCAAACACAAGTAGGCATTACAATATTTAACGTTCTTGTAAATAACACCCTAAGTATGCGGATCTAACATGTAGTTTTTCATTCGACATATAAATCACTAAAAAATACACATAATGATCAATTAACACCACATACAAACAACATGCATCGAGATTTACAACATACAAACTACACGAATCGGAAATCGGGAGAACTAGGGAGATGAACATGCGATTCGTTGGGAACAACCTAGTTTCGATATTCTTGAAGTAAAAACGTTTCAAAAGCCTCTTGGAGAAATAAATCCAGGATAGAAAACTCATACCTTACTGTAGAATTAAATCTACAAAGATCACCTTGCACTTTGCACGAAAACCTTGAAGAATGCTTGCTATCATCTAGGGTTTTCTTACGTTCTTCGCTTGTTTTTAGTTGTAGCGTTTATGGTGAATAACGTGAGTCTAAATATTTAAGAACTGAATGTTAACTAATTCAACTTAGACAATATAACTTAACTAAAATAACTTAATTAGTTAATTACCAAAACGCCCCTCCTAAATTGACTAGAATTAGAAGGACACTTGACTTAATAAAAATCTGGAAATTGCTTAGTGGTTTTGGTTTTGACCAATTAAATTAATTAATTAAGTTGCTAAATTAATTAATTAAGTAACCTAGGGTAATTACTAAATTACCCCTAAGTTTTTAGGACTATAACCAACCTTTTGGACCATCCTAGGTTAGGTACTAGGTTGTCTCTTACTTGACTTAACCAAAATCTGGAAATTGCTTTGTGGTTCGGTTTTGTCCATTTAAATTAATTAATTAAGTTGCTAATTTAATTAATTAAGTAACCTAGGGTAATTACTAAAGTACCTCTAAGTTGTTAGGACCATAACCAACCTTTTGGACCATCCTAGGTTAGGTACTAGGTTGTCTCTTAGTTAGGTACACGGTTTGGTGTCACCCGATTAGGTCTTCGGTTGTCGGGTCCCTTAGTTAGATATTTTTGGTTGGTCCTAGATTAGTTAGTTAGTTAGGTCAGTTAGTTAGCGTCTAGGACTGGTTAGGGAGATTGGCCCCACGTGGGTGGACCCGGACGCGCGCCTGTCACCAACCACTCTTACCGAATCGGTTAGCTTGTTCCTTGGCCGGCACATGTGTTGCGTGCACTTTCCTAACTAACTATTCTGGAAGGTTCCTTTGAAATATTTACTTATTGTCCCAAGGATCCTCACTATGTCCGTGGGCACTGCTTAATCTACATGATCCTTTTAAATGGTTATGTGATATGGTACTAGGCTTGACACTTGGATGCCTAGTACCTACTGAGTGTGTATGAAGAATATGTGTATTAACGATGACACTAATAAATTTAGCTTAGGGTCTTATTTGCAGGTAGAATTCTTAAACAAGCTTGGATTATATTTTAAATACTTGTTACACATAGAAATTGGCTAACACCCTTAAGCCAATATTCTATAATATGCCCAATATTTCTCAATATTGGGCATTGGGATGCATATGTATCCCAATACGCATTCTCCAAAACCTACTAGGCTCTTTACTAGACATTTTCTGGAATGTTACAAAGGATAAGGAGAAGAATAAGAATAAGAAGAAGAAGAAGAAGAAGAAGAAGAAGAAGAAGAAGAAGAAGAAGAAGAAGAAGAAGAAGTATACGGCAGGAGGCGGGAAAAAATATTTTATTTCCCCTTTTGGAATAGCTTGTTGGTGGCTTCCCTCCAGTTTTTGTTCCCACCAAAATGGGTGAAATTAAGTTTCAATCATTTAACCTTTTACCCCTCATTTAATTCAATGGACCAAACTGTCAACTTATAAAGTTGAGAGCAACTCCACAATCTTTAATCATTAATCACATAATTATCCCCTACACTCAATAATTAAGACTTATGTCACCGTCCCTTTGTTTTGATATCTTAATGTCACCTTATATTCAAAGTCCCTTGAATCCTTCTACTTGACCTTTTGTCATCTGGATCCTTAAACTCAATTAAAGTGAGACTTTTAAACCCCTCAAACCATGTGTGAAGCTCATTCTCTCTTAGACAAATGACATGTCATATCCACGTCAAATATAATAATTTCATGTCATAATTATTTCATAAATACTTTTAAATTATTAACCAAAAATGTTATTACATAAATGACAAAAATTATAAATCTTCTATTTATAAAAATAAAATAGTTATTTCTCTCACCTCCCCCACCTCCCTCAACCTACAACCACCATTAATACCATCTCCATTCACCCTTTTTTTTTTAATGTCCGATTTTTATCTATATTTATGACCATACTCTTCAAGTTCTTAAAAATTAGAATTCAATCTTTTCTTGAAGTTTCTAACATTCATAACTCTTAATTGTATTTTTTTTACCAACGTTTACATCATCCACTAGAATCAACATAAATTTGTTTTCTCCATTAATATCAATAAATCACCATTGAAGTATCATCATTGATCACAATATATGTACATAATTTTACATAATACATTCATCTTATATCACAAAGACATTGAACATTCACTTTTCATCCTTCAACATTATTGAATCTTTATCACCTTATGAATTGCAAATAACCCAGAAAAATAGAAGGAAAAACTTATCTATCATAACAACACATTTTTGTTTCTCTAAAAAAAAATATGAAGAAAGGAAAGAAAAGGGAAATTGGAGATCTGGGAAGGGGATAAAAGAAAATGAAATTGGGGTTGAATAGGCAAGAAGGTAATAATAATTAGAGAGAGAAGGATAAATAGGGTGGTCTACGAGGAAAAGAAGAAATGAGTGATTTTTTTAAATTTCTTTTATTTTTTGTCTTTTGAAAAAAATTATTTTCAGTCCAAAATTTGGAGTTCACGCTCCTTCTACATATGAAATCATGTGTTGGTGTCAGCTCAATAAATAAAATGCCATGTAAGCTTGGTCAATGGTCAGAAAGGCTTAAAAGATCGAATTTCATTGAGTTTAAGGATTCAACTAATAAAGAGTCAAGTAAAAGGGTTTAAAATACAAGCTTATATAAGTTCAAGGGTCCATCAGACTATTTCGCCTAATATGAAAGTCTCATAAGTTGTGGAAATTATAAAACAAATAATGTTTATATGATATGACTAAATGAGTAAATTGTACTTCATATATAGGATATCGAAATATCGTAAAATGTTGTTATTGATAAATCACATATTTTCATATTTTTTATAAGTAAATATTTACAATCACAAACTTTTAAATACACATAATTTTATTAAAATAATATGATTATTTCATGTGGTATGATCAATTTCTTCACGTTCAATATGAGTTTCTTTTTGTAAAATTTAAAATAATAATTGACCTTCTTTTGCAAACTATAAATTTATAAATCAAGTTTTTTGCATTTATCTTTTTTTGGAAATCATGATTTGGTGAGATTGAAAAGCCAATATTGATTTCAGATAATATGTTCAAATGTGGATTTAAATCATTACTTCATATTGTATGTTCAAATCAAGCTTAGATTACTTGAAAATAAGCATTGATTGATTAGTATTTCTTGTATTTCAGAATACTTAATCTACTCCCATTGATATGTCATATTCTTATTATGCCCAAGTTATCTCTATATTTACTAAAGATCACCTATGTTTTGATAATATCATTTTTGAATGTAAATATAGTGAAATAATTAGGACCAATAAATATTTGTCACGCGTCTAGAGAGGAGAATAAAATAACAAATTTGGTGGCAAAGTAAGGTGCTCACCCCCCGCCTTCTCACTTTTTGATAACATAAGAGAGTAAGAGTGTTAAAAAGTTCACTTGTGTGTGTGTGCTAGATGCAACGAAAGCAATATGATAGGAACTACTTTTATTAGGAAATTTTCTATGTATAACATTAACAACAATGACGAATATATGGTCATAAACATCGTACTGGAACAAAGTCAAAACCTAACTTCTGCACCAATTTAACTCTATATATAAAACATCTCACTTAAGAACAAATCTATATGCATAAGCATAAATGAGAATTAAATAGTATTTACTCTATTCGAAATTTTCAAAGTAAGAGTTGGAGTATAAAGTGTTTGATGATACTTTTTATAATATAATATTTAAAATTTAAATGTATTTTCATAATTACCATTTATGCGCTCAGCTTCTAAAAACTTGCAAAATATCAATCTTGACTAATTAAATTTGAAATACACAATCAAGTCTACTATAAAAGAGTAACATCTCAAAATAGATAGCCACATAATGTTAGTATAACAATCATGTACGAGCTACTACATATTAATAATTTATTTTATACTGTTGAAAATTTTAAAAGACAAAAACTAAAAATCAATTTGTTTTTGCAAGTCATATTTATCTGCTTGATACAGTTTTCATTAAAAAACATGAAATATAACTAAACGAGATCATTTCATTAAATATATAAAAGGGGGTAAATTTTGTAAAAAGAAAAATATAGGAAAAACAAATTATGAGTGTTCTCCAAAATTTAAATACAATCGTTATCTGAATTTTTAGGATCAAATATTAAGTTTCAAATAAAAAAAATCATTAATAAATAAATAATTCTCATGAACAAACTAGTTCTAATTAACTTCCAAAAGTATATGGAGAATAATAGCCGTCAAAATCTGCTCAACCCATGGGGCAGGACAATCCAACCCGTTATTGAGGTATGGTTGAGATAAGATTTTTTTTTTCAAACCTATTTAAAATTAGGGCTTATAAGCCCAACCCATATAAGCACTTGGCTCTTGAGACTTGATTAAGTTCGGTCCATGGAGTAATTTACAACAATCTCACTAATATATGAGTTAATTACTTAAATGCATTTTATGTTGTAATATTACGAATCTTACCAAATTTTGGTACGTTCAGATATATGTATCTCAAGATACATGGACTCAAAATTAGGTTAATTTATTCTAGATACACCTTATTCAAGAGGATTTGCATGTATCTATGATACATAGACAAATCTCTCACCCACGCCCTTGCTCAGCACTCTCTTATCTAAGTTGTGTATCTCGGATATATCACATCACATACATGTATCTCACGTATTTAGTATCCTAGATACATGCTAATTATACTATATTATTTACTATTGTTATTAACACAACATTATTGTTTGCCATATTTGATTTGAAAATCTTCTCCTTTTCTTGGTGTTATAGAATTTTAAGATTGAAAAGAAAAACTGAAAAAAACGCTAGCTGGCCCCAACCCTCAGCCCTTCTAGGGTTGGGTTGGATTGAGCATTTCCAGACCTTCCAAATGAAGGATCGACCCACCCTAGCTCATCAAATTCCTTGGCTCACGAGGCTTGGGTCGGGTTGGGCTGAGCCGACCACTTTTTTACAACTCTAGGGAGAATCGAGTGGTGCAAAAAGGATAAAATTCATAATTATGTTATTCCACATTTGAAAATTAGTATTATTAATTAGTTGTAAAATTATTTAGTTTTTCCTGTTTGTACGTAATATAATGGAATTAATTGTTCCGTATAAAATTTGAGATAACTTATAGTCTAATTTTTTTCAAAACATGAAATATAATTATGTATATTATTGTAAGCGTATAATGTTTTAATCCTGAAATACAACAAACAAGAAAGGAAATAGCAAGCAAACAACAATATTTGTATTTGAATTTATGTGAAAGTTACAATCTTTAAAAAATCTTTAAGAAAAGATATGTAATCTCCTGATTCTTCTCTTCAATGATGTTCTTGATTTGATGCAATACTTGCAGCCCAAATTTTGGAGCGAAGAATTCTTTGTACATGCGGCTCAACACTTGGAGCGAAGACTTCTTTGTATATTGAAGACTTGCAGATCACCACTGAAGAGCAAGGATTCTCTGTGTATTTCTATGTGTCTTCGTTTTCTTCCTTCTTCCTTTTGTTCTTATGAAGACCTCTTTATATAGGCTTGAACTAGGGTTCTACGGGTAATTTTGTCCAAGCAATTTTGATCACTTGGGCTTGAAAATATGGGTTCGTCTTGTCAACTTAAAGGACTGACTTAAATGTAATTTGGACTTTATTTAAGTCATATATTTTGACTTAAATATTAATCCAAATTTATTAACCAATAATTTTACTTGGTCAATATATCATGAATTTATGACTATTCCAAATTTAATATGGATTTATCAATAAAATTTCACTTTCTACAATTATATAACATTCCAAAAAAATTTATGTTACTTTTTACTACATTGGAAGGTTATTATAATAACCCATAAATATTTTGGATATTTTACCTCAAAGATTATTAAAATGTTCATTTATTATTTATTGCAAAGAATTTCACCAAATGCACCCCCTTCATAGATATTTGGGAGTAAATCTACAAAGTAATTGAAAAAGACCTAGATATGGAAAAACAAAGTAGGAAATTGTTATGGGTATTGATCTCTTATATAGTGCGAATCTAGAAATTTTTTTAGAAATATAAAGTGTGAGAGGGAATTTGTAACACTCCGGAAAACTAATAAACGAAGCTAGAGTCTCAGGGGTAAACTAGCAGCCTAGTTAAGATGTTACGTTGAGGTTAGAGTCATAAAATAACCTCTGATAGTTGGTATAAATGTTTTTGGGTGTAAACATCAAGGTACTACCCCCCAAGGACCAACCAAGGGTCCTTGAGGGGGAACTTAAGGCAGTCCCTAAAAGCCGTCAAAATAGCTTGGACCTGCGGATGGGAACCCACAGACCGTAGGTGGACCCACACCCCGTAGGTGGGGTCGTGGGTCGAGGCTTAGACTCCCCTGGTCCTCCAAACTCTTTGTCCCATCCATGAATTGCCAGGACGTCTTGTTAACCCACCCGCGGTTCGTGGGTGGGGTGGGGGGTGGCACGGGGGGTTTCGTGAGTCACAACATATTTTGGTCTTTAGTTTTTAAACTAGGGATTAAGGTAGGGGCTTAGGATTAATTAGATAACTAAGTAGGGTCATTTAATATTAATTAATACACCTATAAATACCTAATAATAACCCTAAACTAATCAGTCATTCTCACAAGAGCAAAATCAAATACCCAAATACTCTTCCCTCCAATATTTCTCCCACTAGAAACCTCCAATATTTCTCTCACTAGGAACCTCCTTGTAGGGCAATTTATGGGACTTTTACATGTTTATGAGGGTTATGTTTAAGCTTGTGATTCACTTAGAAAGTGAAGACTCTATGACTATGGTGTACTTGTGGTATTGATTGTAAAAACACTTTCTCTTGCACATGATTATGCATGAAGTATGATGTTTATGATGAGCTTGTTGTGTTTATTGAAAAATTATTCTCATGAAAAACTATGAACATGAGGTGAAAGGTTTACTCACATATTTATGATTCTAAGGTGAAAAATTATTCTCACCTATTGAATCGATGAGTTATTATGATACCATGTTGGTTTGAGTTGTTAGGGCATTCTACCATGAACATGAACTTAAGCAAAGACTCAATATGAACTTCAATGGAATTATGCTTACCACCGAGTGGATTTTAATATGAGATTAAAGCTTATACGTCAGCTGGTACGATTTTCCACATAGGTTCCTCATATTTCAGTTTGTCCGGGTTCCCAACATGATTACCTCATGATATGGAAACCTTTTATGTCAGAAGTCTGGGTTTAAAGAAGCAATCTCCCTATATATTAACTATTCGCCTACATAGGTCTTAAGCTAGTGGATCTACCTAAAATCTAAAACAAGTATTTCTACCTTAGGCAAGTCGGACACTTCTTACGGTTTGGGGGAAAGACACCAGATTCCATGTTGATCACATGGTCTATGTCAGTTTAGGCTATATTCGCAACATCACAAGAATAAAACTATGACAAGAACATGAATACGAACTATGAATTATGACTTCTTAAAGAGTTTTACTTAGTGTGAGTGGCGGTATGAGACTTCACTCATACATGGCATATGTAGGCTTTGAGGGTGGTTGTGTGTGTGGTTCTCTTATGCTATGAAGGTTATGAATGTATGCATGTCTAATATGGATTGTTGTTATGAATGGCTCTCCTTAATATGATCTTATGAACACAAATGCATCGTTACTTGTAAGCATGGACTACGGTAAGGGTCTAGTATGAAATGTATGGCTTTGGTGGCCTAAAAGTGGTACTTAGTATGGGTGGTATTATGGGATTCCATTCACACATTTCACAAGTATGACTTAGGGTTACTTATGATAATGATTTGACTTAAGTTTCTACACTTATGTTCATGATGAAACTTAAACTTGTTAAAGGCACGGTTTTCAACTAATTGTCCCTTATAGAATGTTTTCAATGATTTTATATATGCCTATCATACTTTTTGCATTTTTGTTCTAACACATATTTCTTATAAACTATCTCCCAAAACTATTGGTGAATCCCTCTTGGATTTAAGGATGAGTGTCACTTTGATGTTACTTTCATTATATTAGACTCTCGAATTTCGATTGTAAGGGTTGTGACCATACTCTTTTTAGAATTCGATTGTGATATATTGTTTGTGGAGACTATGTCTAGATTTATTTCCCATTTATGAAAAAGACTTTGATTGTAAGAAATTTTCCACATCATTTTTATGACTTCATATTTATGATTATGCTAAAGACTTTTATGAGATCCCTCCAGGGTTAAGTACGTCGTGTTACATCTAGGGGGTACCCTTGGGTTGTGACAAACTTGGTAATCAGAGAACAAGGTTTAGAATGATTCTAGGATGAAGTCTCACAAGCCATGTCTAGTAGAGTCTTGTTTATACGTGTGAAGATCCCACATTTATGAATGAAAGGCTATAAGATTATTAGGAAATCTCACTTCATTTGTTACTCTTTAGTCGTGCCTTAGAGTTTTAACTTTATAAAGTTTTTTCTTAACCCTTCTCTTCTGTCTTTAGGAAATGAATACACGAAGAGAAAATGCAAGAAAGGTGGAAGAGGAAAATATGAATACGGGAGATCCTCCTCAAGATGATGAAGCTCCTCCGGTTAATCAAGCTCCTCAAGAGAACCAAGCTCTAATTGTTCCCGTGATAGAGAATGTAACCCATGCGGAGTTTAGGTCTACTATCCAATTGTTGGATTAAGTTGTTACCACTCAAGCCAATACGGAGAGGATTGGCTCTATGCATAGTAATGTGAACTCTGTGGCTTCTATATTGAGGGATTTTTCTAAAATGAATCCTCCCGTGTTTCTCGGTTCCAAAATGGGAGAATATCCTCAAGAATTTGTGGAGGAGGTGTACAAGATAACTAATGTCATGGGGGGAAATTTAGTAGAAAAAATAGAGCTAGCCGCTTACCAATTGAAAGGTGTGGCCAAAGTATGGTATTCTCAATGGAAGAGGAATAGGTCGGTAGAAGCGGGTCCCATAGATTGGGAGGTGTTAAAAAGGCATTTCTCGATAGGTTATTTAATTTCCCCGAGAGATGAGGGAAGTTAAGGTGGAAGAATTTATCAACCTTCGTCAAGGAGGTATGAGTGTTCAAGAATATTCTCTATAGTTCACCGAATCGTCCAAATATGCTCCAACTATGGTGGCGAATCCAACGGATGAGATGAGTAGGTATGTGACGGGTGTGTCTAGATTGGTGAGGAAAGAATGTCATTTGACAATGCTTCATGATAATATAGATATCTCACGTCTCCTAGTGTATGCCCAAGAAATAGAGGATGAGAAGCTCCAAGATAAGAATAAGGGGGTGAAGAGAGTAAGAATCGATGATAGGAATATTTCCAAGGGTAATTCTGATGGCCAAGGGCGATAAAGGTTCAAGAGAACGTTCTCTAATCTAGGCTCATCTATTGCTCCGAGGACCAACAAAGATAATTATCTAACCCTAATCCTCAAGAAAATGGAGGTGGATCTTCTATGGTGAGGCCTACTTATGCTAAGTATCGTAAAAAACATGATGGTAAGTGTCTTGTTGACATGGATGGTTGCTATGGTTATGGTAAGAGTTGTCACATGATGAGGGATTGTCCTATGCTTAAGGTTCAATGAAGAGAGGGCAAGCAAGCTCCTCCTAGTGGTTCTAATGTTGATGCTCCTGAGAAGAACCGCTTCTATGCTTTCCAAAATTGAGGTGACCAAGAGAGTTCCCCCAATGTGGTGACGAGTATGTTGAAAGTTTTCTTTATTGATGTTTATGATTTATTGGATCCCAGTGCTACTTTGTATTTTTTGATGTCATATGTAGCTATGAGGTTCGATGTTTCCTCAGAGGAATTATTAGAGTCTTTTTCATTTTCTACCCCGGTTGGTGATTCGGTGGTGGCCAAGAGGGTGTATAAAAGATGTCTCATAGAGTTACTCTTGTTGACTAGATAGAACTTGATGTGATTCTTGGTATGGATTGGTTGTATGCATGCTATGCTTATATTGATTGTAGAACTCGGGTGGTTAAATTTAAATTTCCGGATGAGCCTATTTTAGAGTGGAAAGGTGGAAATACAATGTCATTTCTTGTCTTAAAGATATAAAGAACATATCCAAAGGGTGTGTCTACCATATTGTTAGGGTGAAGGATGTTGAATCCGAAACCCCTCCTCTAGAGTCAGTTTCGGTAGAGAATGAGGTTTTGGAAATTTTACTGATGTTTTGCCCGGTACTTCTCTCGAAAGTGAAATATATTTTAGTACTGAACTTATTCAGGATACGCAACCTATCTTCATTTCTCCTTATAGGATGGCTCTGGCGGGGTTAAAGCAGTTCAAAGAGAAACTAAAGGATTTGCTAGACAAGGTCTTCATTCAACCAAGCATCTTTCCATGGGGTGCTCTGATATTATTTGTTAGGAAGAAGGATGGGTCCCTTAGAATGTGTATTGGCTATCGCCAATTGAATAATGTGACCATTAAGAACAAGTATCCACTTCCAAGGATTGATAACTTATTTGACCAACTCCAAGGGGCTAGTTATTTATCCAAGATAGATCTCTGTTTGGGTTATCACCAATTAATGGTGAAAGAGGTTGACATCCGAAAGACGGCCTTCCGAATGAGATACGATCACTATGATTTCTTAGTCATGTCCTTTGGGTTAAGGAATGCTCTCGCAGCGTTCATGGATCTTATGAGTAAGGTTTTACAAAAATATCTTGACATGTTCGTTATTGTGTTCGTTGATGATATCTTGATATATTTGAGGAGTGAAAAAGAGCATGTTGACCATTTTAGGGTGATATTGCAAGTCCTTAAGGAACATCAACTTTTTGAAAAATTTAGCAAATCTGAGTTTTGGCTAAGGTCCGTAGCATTCCTTGGTCACATCGTGTCTAGCAAGGATATTGAGGTAGATCCTAAGAAGAGGGATGTGGTCAAAAGTTGACCTAGACCTATTACTCCATCCGACATTAGAAGCTTTTTGGGTTTGGCCGATTATTATAGAAGAGTTTTTGAGGGATTTTCCTCCATTGCTTCTCCTTTGATGGATTTAACTCAAAAAAAGCTAAAATTATATGGTCGGAGAAGTTCAATAAATGTTTTAAAGATTCGAAGGATAGACTTACTTCTACTCCGGTGTTGACCTTACTGGAGCGTACGAATGGTTTTGTTGTTTATTGTGATGCCTCCAGAGTTAGGTTGGGATGTAATTGCCTATGCCTCAAGACAAATCAAGGTTCATGAAATGAACTATCCGACCCATGATCTAGAACTAGCGACGGTGGTGTTTGCTTTGAAAATATGGATACACTATCTATATGGGGTAGATATGGATGTTTTCACCAATCATAAGAGTATCCAATATGTGTTTACCCAAAAAGACTTGAACCTTTTGCAATGAAGAGTTACTGAAGGGCTATGATATGAGTGTCCTTTATCACCCTAGAACAGTTAATATGGTAGTGGATGCTCTTAGTAGATTGTCGATAGGTAGTATGACTCGTATAAAGGATGTAAAGAAGGAATTAGTTCCTGATGTTCATAGGTTGGCCGGCTAGGTGTCCATATAGTGGATTCCACCAAGGGTGGTTTCACGATCCACAATAGTTCTGAATCATCCTTTTAATTGATGTTAAGGCAAATAATACCTTGATCCCATATTAATGGAGTTGAAAGAATCGGTACTTCAAAAGTCTGTGGAGTCTTTCTCCCAAGAGGGAGATGGGTTTCTTAGGTACCAAGGTCGCTTATGTGTTCCGGATGTTCATAGCTTGAGAGAGAAAATTCTAGAAGAGGCTCATGATTCTAGATAGTCCATTCATTCGGGTTCCACCAAAATGTACCGTGCTCAACGAGAAGTCTATTGGTGGATTGGCATGAAAAAAGATACTGCGGGTTTTGTAGCTGAGTTTTCGAATCGTCAACAAGTTAACTCCGGGAGGCTTATCCCAAGATATAGATGTTCTTACTTGGAAGTAGGAAGATGTGAATATGGACTTTGTTGTGGGTTTGCCTTGTACTAGAAGGCAACATGATTCTATTGGGTCATTGTTGACCGGATTACAAAATCATCCCATTTCATTCCCGTCAAGATTTCCTTTTTGGTGGAAGACTATGCCAAATTGTATATCAAAGAGATAGTGAAGTTACATGGGGTTCCTTTTTCAATAATTTCTGATAAGGGTACTCAATTTACTTCACATTTTTGGAAGGCATTCCAAAAAGGGCTTGGTACTAAGGTTGAGCTTAGCACGGCTTTTCATCCCCAAACCGATGGGCAAGCGCAATGTACCATTCAAACTTTGGAGGTTATATTGAGAGCATGTATGATAGACTTCAACGGTAATTGGGATTCATCTACCATTGATAGAGGTTGCCTGCATTAATAGTTACCACTCAAGTATTGCCTTGGCTCCTTTTGAAGCCTTATATGGTTGGAATGTAGGTCTCCGGTTTGTTGGTTTGAAGTACGTGAAATTACTCAAATTGGTCCCAAAATTTTTTATGAGGCCATTGAGAATTTTTGACTCATTAGAGAGAGGTTGAAAATGACAAAGTTGGAAAAAGTCCTATGACTATGTTAGAAGAAGGGATCTAGAATTTGAAGTTAATGATTGAGTTTAATTGAAAATCACACCTATGAAGGGTGTGATGAGGTTTCGTAAGAAGGAGAAGCTTAGTCCCCGGTATGTGTGCCCATATCAAATTTTAAAAAATATTGGGAAGGTTGACTATGAATTAGACTTGACAAGCGAGTTGGCTCCGGTTTACCCGGTATTTCATGTTTCCATTCTTAAGAAATGTATTGGCGACCCAATATCTATTATTCTCTAAAAGGGTTAGGAGTTGATGAAAACCTTTCCTATGAAAAGGTTTTGGTAAAACTCCTTGACCGGCAAGTTAAAAAGTTGAGAAATAAGGAAGTAGCTTCGGTGAAGGTTTTATGGAGGAATCATTCAGTTGAGGGTGCTACTTGGGAGGCCGAGGCCGATATGAAATTCCATTATCCTCGTGTTTTTCCTTTCACTCCTATTCAAGCTTGATGTAAGTAGTTCTTCTTCAAATTCCTAGTTGTGAGTCACGTGTGTGATATGTCTATTTTCTGTGTGCTTGATTAAATTCATATTTAGTAAGAAAATGAGTTGTTCTCATGAATTGCATTTCTCATGTAGTTGTGCATTTACTATGATTTCCCATTTTTACTTCATGAGTTGCATTGATAAACATGTGTTGTTGTGTTTCATGATATGGCACATTAGCTCCATAATTTTGTGTTAAACATGCTTTTGCATTGGAGAAGGTAGTTCCTCCTATGTAAATGAGAAATCTTGAATTTCATGCATTTTGGGTTGATAGATATTATTCCTACTTCCTTATGTTGCATTGATTATGATTGAGATGGAGTTGAAGTTTCCTCCTTTGAATAGTACACATTGTGAATATTGTATCTTTGATTTGTTCATTATTTTGATTTTTCATGCATAATGGGTTGCTAGTCTTGAGACTTTTATTCTGTAAGGTGTCTAAATCTTCATTCGAGGACAAATGTCCCCAAGGGGGAGATGATGTAACACTCCGGAAAACTAATAAACTAAACTAGAGTCTAATAGGTAAACTATTAGCCTAATTAAGATCGTACGTTGAGGTTGGAGTCATAAAATAACCTCCGATACTTAGTATAAACGTTTTTTGGAGTAAACATCAAGGTTCGATTCCCCAACGACAAACCAAGGTTCCTTGAGGGTAACTTTGAGGCAGACCCTAAAAGCTATCAATAATAGCTTGGACCTATCGATGTGCACCCACAAACTGTGGGTGAACCCACGCCCGTAGGTGGGGGTCGTGGGTCTAGGAGTGGCCTCCCTTGGTCCTCCAAACTCTCCGTCCCATCCATTAATTTCCAGAATGGCTCGTAGACCCACTCAGGGTCCGTGGATGGGGGGGGGGTTCATTAGTCACAACAGATTTGATCTTTAGTTTTTTAAATTAGGGATTAAGGGAGGGGCTTAGGGTTAATTAAGTAAATAATTAGGGTCATTTAATATTAATTAAGACACCTATAAATACTTAATAAGAACCATAAACTAATCAAACTAGCTAATTCTCTCAAGACACAAATGAAATTCACAAATACTCTTCCCTCCAATATTTCTCACTAGAAACCTCCATTGAAGAAGAAGAAGAACTTGAAGAGTATGGCTCAAGAACTCATATTTCCTCTCCAAATTCATGAATGATCTCCAATCAAGGTATGGTAGTCTTGATTCATGGATAGTTTTTTTCCATGAAGCCCTTCAAAACTCTATTTTTCAAAGTTGAAAATTCTCCAAAACGTAGAGTTTCAATTTATGTCGTGGATTCACTTTCAAAACGATTTCAATGTGTTTATTGTCTTGTATTATGATCAATTTTATGGATTACTAATGTTTTCCTAAGGAATTATCTAAGCATCCGTGATTTTCTATGTTTACCTAAATTGGACGTTGAAGCATAAATATGGGTCATTCATTCTTAGTACATTGTATGCGAATATGAATGTGATGAATTGATTACTTGAACTAGATCATTATACATATTAAATGAAGTAACTCTAGGAATTTTGATGAATCATGATCCATGGACCTTATAGGGCAATTTATGGGAATTTTACATGTTGATGAGAATTATGCTTAAGCTTGTCATTCACTTAGAAATGAAGACCTATTACTATGGTGTACTGTTTGTATTGATTACAAAGACACCGTCATGACCCTAGCCTACACCGTAGATGTGGACAAAACTCGAGAACCATTGTTAGTTCCCAAGCAAACCTCATCCTAGAAAATTACAAGCGGAAGCCTAACTCAAGCATACAAAGCTTAAAACTAAATAAAATAAATGAAAATTAAATACCAAACTTTAACTCAAAGGAAAAACTCTGGTTAAAATAATATATTCAACTCACCATAAAATAGGAAATATAATTCTTTAAGACATTTAATAAAATAAATAACTAATACAGACTTCTCAACTATACTGACTATCTATGAAGCCTCTAACTGATAAATATGGAAGTTAGGACAAGACCCAAGACATCCTGACTAACTAAAAAGTAAATGAAATCCTCCAAAAATGACATGCACTCAAAATGAAGTAATGTATCTAGAGCCTCACATGTGCCTAAAAAAGGTTAATAATATGTTCATTAAGTGGTTTATAGTAGGTATACTTGATTTAAGGTGATTTGGAAGTCAAACGTCAAGGAACGACCAAGACGTTCGAAGACTAGTCACCAAAGGGCATTAGGTGTTTTTATGTGCTTATGTGTGTGTCATGGGCTCTTGAGGTCTTTATATGAGTTATAATGATGTTTATTTCCAGTGTGTTAAGTTCAATGAAGTTTGGAGGTCAAACGTTCAAAAACGTCAAAGAGGTTCGAAGGTTAGCCTTTTAGATGTGCTAGTGAGTCCTTGTATGTTTTCCTATTTTTGTGTGTTGTTTGGAGTTGAGAATCAGTGTAGTTGACCCTAGTTCCTTAATGGACATGTTAAGGGTCAAAACGTTTGGGTACGACTTCCCGAGCACCACCCAAAGGGCACCAAGGAGGACCCAAACCTTGGACAAGAGGCTGCCCAAGGCAGCGTGCAGGAGCAAGAATGAGAACTTGCCCTCGTGACGCATGCCTGGCACGCACCTCACTGCCTCAAATTTTATTTGGGTCAGAATGGGGAGGCTACTCCGCGATGCGCAACCCACTCCCAGATCTGGTTGCGTTGTGTTTAAGTCCATTTTGACATGTCTAAGAGCCCCAATACATGTGGGGGTGTTTTGTTAACTTGGGGGACATTTTATTAACTATTTTTAGGACCTTTCTAAACACTTTCCCAAGTCAAAACCCCAATACCCATTAAGAAATCAAATTCCCAAAGTTCTCTTCTCTTCAAAAAAAATCCCAAAACCCCCATTGAAGACCAAGTTCAAGAACAAGCTATGGAGTTGGATTCTTGGAGCTTTCTTCTCAGATTTTCATGGGATTTTTTAATGTATAAGGTATGGTCATCCTTCATCCCCAGATAACCATTCATCTATGGAGTCCTTTAAAAGGTTTTCTAAACATGAATTCTAAGTCAAAAATCCTATTTTTGAATCTAGCCATGGGTTCATTCTCAAATTGATTTCGAAATCATTCTAATGATGAATATATGTTTAATTACTGATTTTATGATGAACTTCTATCCAATTTTATGAAGAACCCATGATACTACTAATTTCTCAAATTAACCTATAATGTGGGTCTTGTGATCTTGACTTGATATTTATAGAATTGTGATTAGATAGTATTGAAATGCTTATTGCTATTACCTTCTATATCAATTGAATATGAATTGTGGAGGAATGATCAAAGATGATCATTAGCTTGGAGATTTGGTAAGTTGACTTATTTCCTCTAATTAGCTTAGAATGTATATTGAATCGTGTTGATTGGTATGGTCCATCTTTGGTGGCGGTGTTTACATTCTTGTACATATTTATGTGTTATGATTATGGCCTTGAAGTCATTAGATGTAATATGAATTGATATGATGATTTCTATGTTAGGAAGTTGAAGGATTTAGCCTTCATTCTAATATCATGTCTAAGTGAATTGATGCAATGTGAAGTTATGTGTATAGTCTTCTACACTACTTGTTTAATCTAGGTATGGGAATGATGTTATATGTGTATGTGTGATGATCATGTTAGGGTTAGGTGTGGCCTATATGCCAATGATAATGAATATCCTTATAGCATGACCCCTGCCCATATGAACCCTATATGTACATGTGATCAAAGTATGCTAGGAGTCTTATACTTTATTGTTGAATATGTACTTGCCTCCTATGATGTCATGTGAGTGTGTGTAGTCTATAGTCCTTAATACTTTATATGTTTGAATGACTTGAGACTTGAAGAATGTTGTACAAGTGTTGTGGTCTTTGGAGGGTGTCTTCCTCAATACTATATGATAGCCATTATGTGATCATGTTGACCAATGTACATACACACACTTCATGCATATCTATGAGTAGGATAGATTTATGATGATTAAAGAAAGGATAGTTCTCCAATGCATCATTACCTATTTCTATGCATGTAAAGTATATGATTTATGAAGTTATGAACATGTGTTCCTAAAGGTGTTTATGTGAAAGTAGATCTCACATATATGTACAAACACATGAATGTATGAATATGATATGATTATGTGAAAGGACATTCTCACATAATGTAGGTTCTATGATGAATGTAGAATTCTCATCCTAGATACCTTTGAGCTATATGATATATGAGGGAGTAAGTCCTAAGGCCTATTCTTTATAAACTAATGATATCTAAAGGCTTGATGATGTTTAAAAAGGGAGTTATTGCTTAGCACCGAAAGGGCATGTAAATGAGATGGAGGTCTCACGTTAGTAAGTCCAGCTTCCCACATGGGTTTCTTCATGTCTAGTAATGTTGATTCCCAAGGTATATATTGTATCATGAGATGGAAACCTTCACGATTAGTAGTCGAGGTTTCTAGAATCAATCTCCTTGTCCCTTAACTATGTGCCCACATAGGACTCTAGCTTAGTGGATCAACCTAGATAAGCTATGTACGAATGGTTGCACCTTAGGCAAGTGTTAACCCTCTCTTTTTGGTGTGGGGGTAGAACACCAGATTCCATGTAGCTCACGTGGTCTATTTCGGTTATGTCTATGTCTCCCAAAGGTTAATAAATTAACTAAGATAAGAATATGAACTATATCTAAATTCCTTGAGAAGTGTACTTGGTATGGGAGGACTATGGACCCTACCTATACATTGCACTAGATGACTTCAAGAAAGGATAGGATTGGAGACCCTTATAAAGTAAAGACTTATGTTATGTATGACTTGTATGAATGCATGTTAAGTGATCTTGTTATGTTAAGATATGAATATGACTATGCATGTGAATTACACTTGTGGCTTCTAGATGGGTTTACTTAGTATATGTGGGGGTATGGGACTCCATGTGTACATTGCACAAGTAAGCTTATGAAAGGGTTGTGAGGGTACTTTACTTATTATATGAACTAAGTAAGTCTATGACTAAAATGTATGAAGTATGATGAGTCTTCCTATTATGTTATATGAAGTATGTGGTCTTATTGCTAGTTGTAAATGAATATGTTATGACTTGTTGAGTATGTTATGCCTATTCTAGGGTGACTTCTTAGGTACACTTGGTGGAAGTAGCATTATGGGATGTTACCTACACATTGCACTAGTGTGACTTAGGAGTTGTCTTAGGTGATGGTCTTAATGTGAAGTTGATGTCTTTGATGTGATTATGACTTATGAATATATGTGGTTGTGATTATGAAGCATATTATGAAAGACTATTGTAAGGTGACCTCAAGATGATGCATTGCACTAGGTACACTTGAGGGTTACTTAAGAAAAGAAGTGAAGTAAAAGAGAGGTAATGTATGAAGTGTATTGAATATCCTATAAGTATGATCATTGGATTTATGTGTTATTATTAGTATTATCCATGTCTATATTATGTATGTGAACTATGTTGAGCTTCTATATGCCTATGTTCATGAAGTTTACTAAAAAGACATGTTGCATGATTTCTAAAGAAATGTCCTCTTTAAATGCATGTTTTTGCATGGTTGCCATACTTAGTGCATTGTTGTACTAATACCATTCTTCTTCATCTTTTTACACCAAGTGTAGGTGGTGATGGCTAGAGGATGTCTCCTAAGTGAAGATATTGGATAGATCTCCCAAGTTCAAGTAAAGGAGCCCTTATGATTCAAGGGTTGCCTATGTCAAGATGTTCTTAAAGTTAATGTAATAGTTTAGATATTAGTTTATGTTGTTAAGGGTTGTGTCCCTATTCTATTCTATTGAGTTGTGTCTTAAGATGGCAAAGATACAATTAGAGTCTAACTATTTATTATGATATTTTATATATATATGAAGTAATGTTCTAGCATATGATGTACTATGAAAAGTTTTAAATTTTTTGCTACTTTTATGAGTATGCAATGAAGGTACGTTAAGAGGCTTGTCTTAGACCTTTGAGAAGTCGACGACGCTGTGCTAAGATTAGAGAATACCATAACTTCTATGGTATACCCTCGGGTCATAACAGTAAATAAGGAGGCTCACCATAGCAAACTTGAACTCCTGAATGTATGAAAAAATATTTTGTTGATGATCCTGAATACTTGTTTCGGCACAATGAAAAGATGCAAGAAAAATGATACAGTACGTGGGATGTACGAGCATGTAAGGGGAATTCTAAAACATAAACATAAGCTTGAAACTTGAAAAAAAAACATACTTACCTCCTTCCAAACTTACTCAACTCAAGGAATATTCAAGGATGCTCAAAACTACTCAAACTTTATCAACTCAGAAGATTACATACTCAACTCAAAGAGATGATATTCGACTCGAGGTACTCAACGTTGGATACTCAACTCAATATAAAACAACAATACACATGCAATATAGGGGTGTCTAAAATTAATCCAAACATAGGTAACCCGCCCAACCCTCCTAGAATTTTAAGGGTTGGGCTCATGATAATTTGAATTGGGTTCATTCTCAACCCATTCAAGTCTAACCCAATTTAAAAGAATTCTCAATTGAGCCCAATTAAATCTCCAATTTCAACCCGTTTTAAAATTCTTTTCTAAGATATGTTTCTATATTAAAAGTATGAATTATTATCTATTTAACATTTTTAGGACTTATCTATCCATTTGTTACTTTTTTTTTAGAAAAAATTATTGATATTAATCGGGTCAAATTGGGCGGGTCAAGACCCAACCCATTTTTTAGCCCATTTGAACCCAACCCATTTGAGCCCAAAGTAAACTTGGGCGGGTCAAGACCCAACCCGATTTCTATCTCAACCCATTTTAATATCTCCAATTTCAACCCAACCCGCCCATTTGACACCCCTAATGCAATATATGGAAAGCTTTGTAAAACAGTAAAAACAACTTAGTTTGTTAAAGAAAATGCAATAACAAACTCAACATTACTTATATAAGTAATATAGTTTCTGTGGGAGTTTCTCTAACTGACAACTACTACGATGAGCCTAAGTGGTGATACACCGTCTTTTCCACGCTGCCAGAATTGTCCTACACTTTGCCGTCATATAGAATGCTTAACTTAGTGGATCCACTAGCTTATGCTAAAAGCATCTTAAGGAGTCATCTAAAGAGTATGATCCTTTACTATCCATGAAGGCTACATAGTTTATGGAGATGTGAGTTACCTGAACAAAAACTCGTCCCCATAATGATGCTCAATAGAACTCCCAAAATATATTAGCTAGTCTGTTTGTATAAAAAAAACTTCTTTCTTTGGTTTGAGATAGTTACTCAAAAACTTTGCTTAAAATCTCTCTTAGAATCGATGTCCCCTTTCTTTTTCAAAACTCTTTCGGAAATCTCAAGTTCCTATCATCTTAAACGTGAAAACATTTAATCTTGGGAATACTTAGTTGCCATATATCATTTTTTTAAAATGAACTTTAATCTTACTCTTTACTCAACTTCAAAAGCTCTCTTACTCTTTACTCAACTTCAAAGCTTAAGTCTTAAAATAAAGTTTAAACATTTGTAAAAGAATTCTTATAAATACGGTTCATGCCTAATTATGGACATGACTGACTCAATTCACGATTTTCAATAACCATAGATAGAATTCAATACTTGGAACCCAAGAACTTAAATGATACTATTTGACTTATAGTGTTCACACGGAATTATGGGCATGAAATATTCAACTCTAGTACTCAAATATACTTCTTAAAATGAATTGCGAACTCAACAATTACAGGCTTTGAACTTTAATATACCACTTCTCTGAAGGAAGCTCAACTTACGAAGTTCATGCGAAAATATGGGCATGAAACAACTCAACTCGATGGTCTACATAACAATATGAGACTTATGCATATGACTTTTCTCATTGTCTTACTTACTTCTTCAAAACATAGTTTGAATCAATACCTAATCTCAAATGCTTGACAATTGTACTGAAAGACTTTCTTGAACTCTACTCTTAAATCTCTCTTGAATATGAATTATTAATTCAAGAGTTACGGTTCATGATATGAAGGATATCGTGATGACAAAATTGACTCGCAAATATATTCTCCTCACTCTCATACTCACTTGTTTGAGTCTTGAAACAAGTTATTAGAAGTTGTAGAAGACTGTTCAAAGAGGCTCAAAGATACTTTCAAAAAAATGTTTGAAAAAACTCTCAAAACTTGACTCTCAACACTACGTTGAATTTGATTTATGTATTCCAGGTTATATTTGTGATAGTAAAGATCTCGAAATGTTTAAGAGTGTATTTATATAGTTAAACATAAGAAACTATTGAAAAGCACTCTCTAAGAAGCAAGTCCACGACGCATAGATAATTTACAATGTTTGCTCGAAACATGTTTTGAAGTAGTGGAGTGTGCGACCTCTCTACGACGCGGAGAGAAAATTTTAACCCTGAAGGAATAGGTCTGTACCTGTTCCTTGGTCCGACTTTTTCTTTCTAATTTCTAACCCTAATTCACCTAAATTGGATTTTTGTTCTAAATTTCTCTTTAGATTCAGATACCCAATGCATGTACTCAAGAATCTAATAAACACAACTCTAAAATTTACTCGATTTCCTCAAGAAACTTATCAATCTCATCTTAACTCAAGAACGAACGTCAATTTCAACAACATAATTCAACAACATCTAACCTTCAACCTTCTAGAAATGAACTTAACGCTGAAATTAACATGATTGGAGTGTGGGTGAACAAAACCAACACTACGGAAGCTTACATACCTCTTAGGGTTTAGGCCCATGATGAAAATCAGCAACAAAATGCAACACTCTCGACGAACGTCTTTATCCTCTCATCTTTTCTCTTCTTGAACCCTCAACTAAATTTCTAGGCGTATATTATGATTATTAAACTAAACTTAATTAGATGATACCCTTAAAACATTACTAAAAATGAATTAAATCTGATTGGGTAAGGAAAGACCAAAATACCCCTTACTAATTCTGGTTTTGTCTTTCCTTATCTAGACAACCCAACTTTGAATGGTCATATCTCCCTCATACGAACTAGAAACTGAGCAAACTCGGTTTCATAAAGATAATTAGAAGACCTTTACTAAGGTATTTGGTAGCACTCCTAAATCATCCTGAGCTAGGAGTTATGGTCGTTTCAAGTCGAACCAAAAATCATGTTTATATTAACTTGCAAAATTTCAGATTTTGCTATTTATAATTTAATTATTTTCGGAACTCAAGGTGATACATCTAGTGACCTTAAAACTTAAGAAACTCTTAATTCCTTGGTAAAATCTCACTCACTATGAAGATTGATTCGAGTCTTTGTTCGAAATCTTTATCTGTGTGTTACAATATCTCCCTCTTGGTTCGTCCTCGAATGACGAGTGGACTATGTTACTCTTACTAAGGTCTGCGTATAATGGTATACTCTTACTATATTCAAGATTAACCCAAATCCTTAGGTTTAGATTCTATACATCTTTATAGGGAATCTCCTCCCAAGACTATTACTCTTTAACACCACAGTCAAGCTTAATATTTTAACAACTCCATGGACTCTTACTAACCAAATCCTTAAGATCCAACTAAGGGCTATCATTTAACTATTTCTCATAGTAAAACATAATCTTTTTCTTCCTCCTATTTAATAACCTTAGATAGAATTATCACATCATCACTATCAAGATAAGAATATCAACCTCCCCTTTCTAACATCACTTCATTACTAAAAGGGCCTCTAAAAAGATATCTTCCAAACTCTTTGGAAATCCTTACTATCTTACTCTCAAACTCTTGACTTGATTTCTCATCTAGTCATCTCCCCTTTAAGTCTAAATCTAACACTTGAAGGCTATGGACCTATTCCACCATCTCTAAATGGTCTACATCCTCTTTTACTCTAACACTTGGGAAAAGTTATCTCATGACTACCGAACTCTCAATAAGCAAGTACTAAGGCCTCTTTCTAAGGTGTTTCTCTTAACCTCTTCTAATTACATACCCACTCGGTACATCCTTAATGATCTTGTGCGGACTTAGCCACACTTCACTGCCTTTATCTAAAGGTTAGGGTCTCTCACTTGTACCACTCATATTTCTTGCAGCTAATCACCTCTTTTTACCACCTACTCTATGTCAAGTGTTCTAGATCAAATCTCAAGACTAACATCATCACCCTCATGGTGCCATCCTTTAGATCAAGATACTCATCTCAATTCAAGCTTAATGGTTATTACTAAACTTGAATATCAATATGATTGCTCACCTACTATACTAACTCACCAATACTTTAGAAGCACTCGTCTACTAGAACCTTATGATAAGTAGTCGATCCTCACCTCTTAGTATTCACATTGACAATTTACTATCACATTTGCCTTCACAACTTGAATACTATTCACTCATTCACAATACATCAACGCCTAATTAGTTCTATAACACTTTGAATATTTTTGGCTCTCCCTTAAAGATCATAAGTCTAGATTAGAGATATCTCCTCATGAATACTCTTGCTCTTAAATTCACCACTTACACTTGGTCATTACTAACACAATGACACATCATCACAATCCCTTTATAGTTAGGGTATACTCTAACTCATCTTGACTTGAAACTCTTAGTCTACCTCATATCCTAAGCTCTTCACAACTCATCACTTCTTAGTCTACCCATAAGGAAAAACTTGTCACAACCCGAGAGTACCCCCTAGAAGTTAGGGCATTCTCGAATTGAAACACGGCATACTGACCTCTCGGAGGTCTTGTACAAGCCCTTTAGTACCTTTCATTGCATACATGTATGAAAAGTAGTGCGGAATTAAAACTTTTCACACAAAATAATAATACTTCAAAATATCTCTTTTATAGAAAAACATAATGAAAGGCTAAGTCTCAAAGTCGCCATCTTAGACATATGAATATATTGGGACACGACCCATACTTCATAATATATAGAAAATAGCTAAGTCTATTACAACACTTTCAATAAAGAAATCTAAACATCAAGATGTCCTCGAATCTAGTGAGGACATACAAACTCTTTGCTTGAATGAACACTCATCCAAGCTTCCACTTTGAGACTCCTCTCAAATGACACCTACACCTTTAGAGATAGACAAAATGTGTGGAATTAGTACAAACACTTGTACTAAGTATGGCATAATGCATAAAATCATGATAAACGGTCTTTTGTATAAAACATGCTCTTTTTGAGAAAACCTTTTAGACAAGTATAATAGTCACTTACAAATCAACATATATACACATAAGTCAAATTCCACAATATAGAATCAACATCACTTCAACCCATATAAACGTATACACCTCCCACCAAAGGTTATACTAAGACTTACTTAAGTAAGATAAGAAGAGACCGCCCATACACCCTCTTCAAGCCTACCTATACAATCCTTAAGACTAACTAAGATAAGATTGTTCCCTTTCCTTTCATTTACTCCCCACCTAAGGTTACTCCAAGATTCACCTAAGTAGGACAAGAAGAGACCGCACGTACACCCTCTTCAGGCTTACCTAAGAAACCCTCAAAGCTACCTTAGATAGAGCACATTCTATACAACATACATTAGCTAAGGTCGTAATCATTCATTAAGTCAATTAGAGGACATTTCATTCATTAGAGACTTCACATAATGGTCTTGGAAAGACCTAGGGACTCATGTACTAACATCTTCAAAGTCTAGTCGTGCAATGTCTAGATAGTGTCCCATTCCACTACATAAACTTCCTAGTACTTATCCAACAATAGCATGTATCCCACATGATGAGAATAGGCAATAACCGACATAGACCATACTAGCTAGGCATGGAATCTTGAGTTACAAACCTACTCCGATGGAGGGTGTTCTACTTGCCAAGGGTAGAACTAAGACACATCCCATTTAGGCACATGGTTAAGGAATATCAAGGTCTTTTATGCACTCTAGTCTCATTCTCAAGTAGAAATACATTGTATTGTAGTCTCCTTCTTAAGCAGAGCTACAAACCATAACATATTCACTCGGTGCTAGTCTTTGTTCTTATAGAGTAAGTTAGATAAAAAGGGGCATATGAAAAAGGTACCATATCTTAGTCATTACCTAGTCATAATGCACCTACTAAAGATGGATCCACTAGGGCTACCACTCAATGGTATATAAGGATAGCTCATTCTTAACCGTCTTTCTATATAAAAGGTGCCACATAATAACCATGCTTAAAAGGGCACCATCGTAGGTCTACCAATCCTAGACTTTCATTCAACATTCATCCATACACATACAAGACAAAGGTGTCTAAGCCTACTAAGTCAAGATGTTCATATTCATAATGTACATATATCAAGTAAGGGACACAAGTCTACCAAGACAAGACACACACATCTTCACATATAGCATATCATTCTATAAGCACATAGGCATAACCAACATCATAGGTCACCCTATTCGCTACTATAATACCATCAATATAAGCATCATAAGACTATATAACCAAGTAGGAAGAATCGTGCATCAACTCTAAAACCACCCACCTAACTACATAGTCATAGTCTAACATGATCGACTAACAACATAAATAGAAGAACACATACTATCACCTTAATCACAAATAGATAGATATGATCATACTTCACATAAATCAACTACACATATCATCATAATATATCTATTAGTTGCTGACAAGGCCATGATCATTATAATGCATAAAGTAACACCGATGAGGCCACATAATTTACAAGTAAAACATATAACACCGCCACCATAAGTGGAACATACCAATCACAACATAATTGAAGGCTTACATTACATAAAATAAAGATAATTAGGGCAGCGTACCACCAATCCATTCTCACCACTTCAATCCATAGCTAAATTGTCCAATACTACAATATCAATAGGCCCTTACCCATGGTCATGATCATCAATTCAATACAATATCAAAATACTCAATGAATCTAAGTCAATTCAATATAGGTTTATCAATATAAGACATCCTATGCATCAATTCAATACAATTCTTACATCATTCAATAGCCCATAGAAAACTACACTAGAATTCATAAGCATTGAGATATGATCACTTAACCCATAAAATTGTCAAAACTAGGATTGCATGGTTTCATAGGAATTAAAGCTTTAAAACATTTCATTAACATCAATTCAATTCTAAAACAATGATTCAAAACCTTTTTATGCAACAACCCATGGCTAGATCACAAAATTGGACAATTCATGTTTTTTATCATCTTTGAAAATCAATGGAATTGACTCCTTGAAGAAAGAGATTTCAAGGATGAATAACCATACCTTAATTCTGATGAAAATCCCACAATATTGATGGAGAAAAACTTGAGAAATCTATCTTCTTCCTTGGAGGTTCAAAGCTTCAACAATGGAGGTTTTGGAGAGAGTGAATGGAGAGGTTTTGCTTTGAGATGAGGGTTTAGCTTTGATTGGCGAGTTTAGGGGTTTAAATAGGTCCTATAACCGTCCATAATGAATCCCTAAATTATCCAAAAGACCCCTACATTTATTGGACATATTAACCAACTCAAATTTGACTTAAAAATGATGCAACGAAATCTGGGACTTTACTGCGCGTTGCGGAGACACTTCCAAATCTTATTTTCTGAGAATTATTGAACAGAATGGTTCGTGACATCCCCCCGTTTCAAGGCAAAACTTTTGCCTACTGCGTGACAGCTGCGTGTTGCGCAGCAGCATGCCAATTCTTGGCAGCTTAGCTGGCCCATGTTTGGGTCCTCCTCGGGGACCTTTTTGATGGTCCCCGAGGCGTCGTTGTTGGACGTTTAGACTCTTTGTCTGTCAGGTTACACGTAGGAACTCTCATTACTGAATTTCACCTTCAAACCATCCCCCAAAACATCACTACAAAACACTATGATACACTAGTTCAACTTCGACTAGTTTCCTAACGTTTTGGACGTTCTTGGACGTTTGACCTCCAAACACTTACAAACTTTATATACTGCCTAGAAATATTGTTAACCATTTTATTACTTTAAAACATCATGACACAAGTGTTAGGCTCTGGTTCAACCTAGCTCTTTTTAGGGTGTAACAATATTCCCCCACTTGGAGAACATTCATCCTCGAATGACACTTACTATTCTTTTTTAGACACTATCAAGAGATAATAAACTCAATACTAGAAGCAAATAACCATACCACACAATACACAATACACACATGTAGTAGAAACATCAATTGTACATACTTTAAGAAACTCAAAACACAATAAGAACATAGAAACTACTTCTACAACTTATCATGCAATAAGACTCACATTTTCATTTCATATATTGGAGGAACTTCCTTCTCCACATATTATGATGCTCATATACAAATGTTTTATACATTATAACCATTTTTCAAGAAAGAACAATTTAGTCAAAATTTCAAATTCTTTACAGTGAACACCAAATTCTTTACAGTGAAACATGCTCAAATTTCCAAAAATGCAACTCTTAAGCAATTTATGATGGAAGCATGACAATATGAGAGATAAAACCATATAAACTCAATTAAAACATAATCACGACTTCATGAAATGCACAATGCAAGGAACCAATGAAATTCAATTCTAACTAAACTCCTAAACACAATGCAACATGAAACATGCTACTATGACATTCTATCTCTCAAGCTTGAATTGAATAGAAGATATGAGACAACAAATCCCCATTATACTACTCACTATACTCCCCCACTTAGAAGGAACTCATATAACTAAAGAGATAAGACTATAACTTACCAGCATCATCGTCATCATCCGGTTTTGTTCCTTTGGCTCGGAGAGCATAAAAGTGCTTCCTCTTTGTAGCACCACCATCCGAAACATTAGGAGGAACTTTATTGGACTCTCTTTATCTAGCCGCAATAGTAGGACAATCTCTCACCTTGTGATCATCTTTTCCACAACCAAAGCACACACTAGTACCGGCTAGACACTTCCCAAAGTGCTTCTTCCCACAAGTAGCACAAGTAGGCTTAACCACTTGGGAACCACCACCTCTCTCATAATTAGCTTTAGGAGCACTAGAACCATCTTTATTTGGATCCCTCTTCTTAAACTTAGGTTGAACTTGCTCATCGGTTCTTCCCCTTTTAGCATCTCTACTTCTCCTCCCAAGTTTAGACTCTTCAATGGATTGAGCATACACCATAAGCCTAGATAGAGTCATGTCACCATGGAGCATGGTTGTACGACACTCTTCCTTCACAATATCCGAAACACCGATCAAGAACCTACTCATCTCATCCCTAGGGTTAGAATACCAAGGATGGAGCATACTTAAACAATAGGATAAACTTTAAGGAATACTCATTAACAATCATGCTACCTTTCCTAAGGTTCATAAATTCCTCAATCTTAACCTCCCTCTTCTCACGAGGAAAGCATATTTATAAGAAAGTTCCTTAAGCTCTTCCCACTCTAAGGGACTCGATTCAACCGGTATACTATCCTTCCATTGAGTAAACCATACTTGAGCAACATCTTTCAATTGATACGAAGCTTACTCCGCTTTCTCCCTAGAAGTCACTCCCATAGCATGCACTATCTTATACACCCATCAAAGAAAGCTTGGGGGTCTTCTCTCACCTTAGAACCAAAGAAGATAGGAGGATTCATCCTCACAAAGTCCCTCAATCTAGAGGTCATAGTACTCTCTATAGCATTCACCCTAGGCCCAATATCTCTATTCACTTGAGTTGTCATAGCTCGGGCTAGGGTAAGGAGAGCCTCTCTAATATCCCCATTAGCCATAACCTGGGGAACCACCAGAACCTTATTACCTCTTTCCACAATAGGGACTTGATTACCTTGAGCACCTTGAACACCTTTTGGCAACTTGTCCACCTCGGGGAGGAAGTCCCTCATTCACATCATTCTCTTAAACCCTCCTAGCCGGTGTCCTCCTCGTATTCATGTTCCTAGAAACAAAAGGAAAACCATAAGCAAAGGACACTCATAACTTTTAATCTCTAAAACACGACATAGGAGTAGAAAAGAAGGGAAAATCTATCGTCCTATAGCCTCTCGCCCATAGGTGTGTCGCGACTCACATCGATGGTTAAGACTCTACTAGACATGGATTTTTTGAGATTTTTCGATTCCTAAGTACTACTTTATAACCTTATGCTCTAGTACCAAGTTTATCACGACCCGAGAGTACCCCCTTGAAGTTAGGGCATTCTTGAATTGAAAAACGGCATACTCGACCTCTCAGAGATCTTGTACAAGCCATTTTTTACCATTCATTGCATACATGTATGAAAAGTAGTGCGAAATTAAAACTTTTCACACAAAATAATAATACTTCAAAATATCTCTTTTATAGAAAAACATAATGAAAGGCTAAGTCTCAAAGTCGCCATCTTAGACATACGAATATATTGGGACACGGCCCATACTTCATCATATAGAAAATAGCTAAGTCTATTACAACACTTTTAATAAGAAAATCTAAGCATCAACATGTCCTCGAATCTAGTGAGGACATACAAACTCTTTGCTTGAATGAACACTAATCCAAGCTTCCACTTTGAGACTCCTCTCAAATGACACCTACACCTTTAGATATAGACAAAATGTATGGAATTAGTACAAACACTTGTACTAAGTATGGCATAATGCATAAAATCATGATAAACGGTCTTTTGTATAAAACATGCTCTTTTAGAGAAAACCTTTTAAGACAAGTATAATAGTCATTTACAAGTCAACATATATCCACATAAGTCACATTCCACAATATAGCATCAACATCATTTCAACCCATATAAGCTTATACACCTCCCACCAAAGGTTATCCTAAGACTTACTTAAGTAAGACAAGAAGAGACCGCCCATACACCCTCTTCAAGCCTACCTAAACAATCCATAAGACTACCTAAGATAAGATTGTTCCCTTTCCTTTCATTTACTCCCCACCTAAGGTTACTCCAAGATTCACCTAAGTAGGACAAGAGGAGACCGTCCATACACTCTCTTCAAGCTTACCTAAGCAACCCTCAAAGCTACCCTAGATAGAGCATATTCTATTCAACATACATTAGCTAAGGTCGTAATCATTCATTAAGTCAATTAGAAAACATTTCATTCATTAGAGACTTCACATAATTGTCTTGGAAAGACCTAGGGACTCACATACTAACATCTTCAAAGTCTAGTCGTGCAGTGTCTAGATAGTGTCCCATTCCACTACCTAAATTTCCTAGTACTTATCTAACACAAGCATGTATCCCACATGATGAGAATAGGCAATAACTGACATAGATCATACTAGCTAAGCATGGAATCCGGAGTCATAAACCTACTCCGATGAAGGGTGTTCTACTTCCAAGGGTAGAACTACGACACATCCCATGTAGGCACATGGTTAAGGAATATCAAGGTCTTTTATGCACTCTAGTCTCATTCTCAAGTAGAGATACATTGTACTTGTCACAACCGGGGAGAACTCCCTAGAAGTAACATGGCGTACTTGTCCTCTCGGAGGACTTATACAAGCCCATAGTTATCATTCATCGCATTGACATAGTAAATTTAGCATAAAATTTAAAACTTTTCATAGCACATCATATGCTAGAAACTTACTTCATATAAATATAAAATATAAGTCGTAATACATATTTAGACCTTAAGTTTCTTTGCCATCTTAGACTCAATAACTTTAGAGTACATTAGGGACACGGCCCATACGACACATTACATAACTATACAATATTTAAAGACATTACACTAAAGACATAAGTAGGAGATCCTTGAACTTTAAGGATTCCTTTCATTGAGCTTGGGAGTCATCTAGCAAGCTCTTCATCATTCAAGACATCCTTTAAGCATCCATAACCTACACTTTGTGTAAAAAGTAGAGAAGAATGGGATTAGCACAAGAATTTACTAAGTAAGGTAACCATGCAAAAACATGCATTTAAAAGAGACATTTTCTTGAAAATCATACTTCATGCTTTTTAAGTAAATCTTCATAAAACCTTTAACCAATAGCATTTACATCATTCACATACATCATATAAATATATTCAAAGACCAAACATTACATAAGATCACATATAGGATTTATTACATTTTTAAGCCACTTTACAGTAAGCCACCTTTACCTTAATAGTTAGCTAATTTCCTTTTTATCCATTAACTTTCCAAGTAACCCTCTAGTAATACTTGGTGCAATGCATCACCTTAAGGCCACAAGGAAATATACATATAACCTACCTAAGCCAACGCAATCATCATATAAGCATAATATATCAAAGACACATTTGAGTCAAAACTACATTGGCTTTACAGTAAGCTACTTCAAGATATACATATTTTTACTCCCTTCCACACCCAACATTATAAGACCTTGTTCATGACCCCAATCTTAGTCTACTAGTGCAATGTACATGTGAAGCCCCATAACCTCACACATACTTAGTAAACTCTTCATGAGACCACAAACCTTTACATACAATTTATACATCCTCATAACAAGTAAAGACCACTTCATTCATGTCAATACAACACCTTAATCATATAGTCATTTAGACCAACATAGTGCATATAAGGATAGATCATTTCATATAGATTCATACCATGCATATCTTCATAACAAGTAGACAATTACTACAATGTCATGCATAAAGACATAATCATAATCATACACATTAGGTCACCTTCCTAGGACTTCCTAAGGAGTCACTTGTGCAATGTCTAGATGGACACAATGCCACTCACGGCTTCATCAACATTATTATAGAGGAGTAGAGAAGTAGAAGAATAGAGCAATTCTTACCAACCCTTTAGCCTTTGGTCATCATTGACCTTTACTACTCTTTCATCAATTCAAGTATAGGGCAGTAGCTTAATTACAATAATCACAAAGGAAACCATGTACAATTCGCTACAAGTTCATATTACAATCTAATACATTACATCACATATATACTAGAAAGTAGAGGAACATAGATCTTTAATCCAATTCACTTGAATTGATCATCAATTATATTTCATTAATGTCATAAGTCTAGGGCAGTAGCTAATCATACACTTAATCATAAAGAAATCATGCTTAAAGCACTTCAAGATCAAGCTACAACATAGGCATTAGACTTGTCAATTCGCTAGAGTATAGAGAGGAATTAACCAACACTATTGATTCTCCAAGGCCTTGATCATCAAACATATTTTAACAATAATGTACATGCTAGGCAGCAGCTAAATAGATCAATACATCAAAGGAATCATGCTTCATCTATCCACAATTAGAGATCACATCATGTACATAGTATTATAAATTGATAGACTTAAAGAAACTAGATCAATTCACATAAGCCATTTTTACTTCAATCATACAAGATTCCTATTCATAATTCAATCATGATACTAACCTAAAACAGTATATACAACCAACTTAATATGATCGAAATTCACATTAATTCAATTACAAACCAAGGTTACAGTGAACCATGGAAACTAGGCTAAATGTGTTCAAATCTTCATACAATGATCCTCATGGATCCTTCAAGACCAATTCAACATAAATTCATGTAAATAACAGTATATGCAATCACTTCAATGTAATAGAATCATAATTCAATTGATAGGAATTCAAGATCACAAAGCCCATGCAAGGCTAAAACGTTTGGGTAATGGAGCATGGGTTCATCATGCAATTGGAGTAAAATTCACGTTAAAACCAATGTATTAACTTCAATTAATCATGATTCAATCGTTCAAAACCTTTTTAAAAGGAACCCATGGCAGATTGAAGAAGACATTGTTTGATCATAATTTTCTTCTCTGAAATCTTTGAGAATGGCTCTCTAGATGAAAAGATAACTAGAGATGAAGATCACCATACCTTAATCTTCATGAAGACCTCTAAAACCTGATGATTCAGCCACGAAAATCCAAGCTACAAGAAGCTCTTGAGCTTCACCATCAACGGTGGTTTCTAGGCAGAAGATTTTTAGAGAGAAGATTCTTACTATGTATGGGATTGGGAATGGTTTGATCACGTTTTAAATGACTTATATACACCCAAATTCAGATAAATTAACCTATTAAAGTCAGGTTAGGACGTGGGGTGAATTTCCCATTCACCCCTTAATTAAAACAGATGCATACAGTAACTTATAGGCCACCATCGACGGAGCAATCGACTGGCCGTAAGTCAGTCTACTGGCTGTCCTTTGGCTTCCGTCGACTGGTCCTTAGCCAAATTTTGCATTTAGACCTGCCCAAGCTAAGTAAAAATCGATGAGACCTCACCAACGGTCCGTTGGTTGACCAACGGGCCGTCGTTTGGTCGGTCGATTGACAATGCCAAGGCAGTGTCTCGACCAGCCTTGGGCCCTTCTTCTGGGGCCCTTAAAAGTAGTACCCGGACTTTTCTAACGTAAATACGACCCTTAACAAGTTTTAGACATTCCACAAAAGTTTCACCCAAAACAAACACTTGTAACTCGTTCAAACAGGCTAGGCCCCATCAAGATACACGTTGAGCGTCTTAAGGGCTATCTTTCGAACGCCTTGGACGTTCTTGGTTGTTTGACCTCCAAACTTCACGAAACTTCACATACTATCATTTGAAATCATTATAAACCTTTTAAGACTTCATAAGCTCATGAAATACAAATATAAGCATGCATAGACACATGAGGCACATAGGTGACTAGTCATCGAACGTTTCGGTCGACCCTTGACGTTTGACTTCCAAATCACCTCAAACTTCATACACTGCCTCTAAACTATATAATAAGTCATTTTAGGACATTAGAACATTAATACTAACACGTTAGGCTCTAGACACCCTAAATTATTTTGGGGGTCTTACAATATCCCCCACTTGAGAACATTTGTCCTCGAATGACACTTAGTACACTTTAATCACAACAAGGACTTCAATGCATCATAGAGAAGTTCATCATATTCATAACATCATCACAAAGAATTTAATGCACCGAACTTACAAGGAACACAACTTCACATCATTTAGCACTCAATGCACACAAGCAAGGAAAACTTTAATTTACTCACTCCTTAATGCATTAATCAAAGAGGCTCTTATCATGTTTATAGGAGGAACATCCTTTTCCTAATAATAACATGGTCATTACAATTCGATTCATTAAGAGATCATCCCGTAAGGCCACACATAGGCAGATTACAACATATACTCAAAAGCCATTTTAAGCACTCATACTTCATGCACAAAGGCCATCTTTACACTAATATGAGAATTTCTCACTTCCAAACCAAGACATGATCATGATTTCTTCCTAGTGAGGTCCAAATGGTAAATCCCACCAAGCACATCACAACAAATAGGAAGCTATTTCTCAGAATGTCAATTTCTTAACATAATACTCACCTTCATAGTAAGCATCTATTAGGAACAACAATACAAATTATAGGCACATACATGAGTACTAAGCTAAACATGCTTTCACTTTTCAATAGTGAGCCTAGAATCATGCCTTCCAAACCATACAAGTCACAAAATTTTCAGGAGACTCCACATATTTCATTTTAAAAAGACTCAACTTTTCATTATAAGGCTAAACCTTACATATCACAAGTGACTAAAAATCAAGTTTCCTACTTTATCTCATGAAGTCGAGTGTACCATTAGCATGTTAGGATGTACAATACTCATGAGAAAACATGTATTTAATCAAAATTTTCATTCATGCACCTTGGAATCTTAAAAATACCCCTAAGTTAATGTCAATCAATACATACCAAACATATAAAGTTCATGCAATTCATACTTTATACAAGACTCTATTCATGAAAAAGCTCATCAAGACTTCATTAGATTTAAGATAAGGCAAAAATAGAAGGTCAAGGTAGACAATTCCTATAACCTTACTATTCCATCACCATCCCCCACTTAGGGTAAACCCAATTAAGAGCAACTTAACCCAACCTTAAGAGGATCTTAACTAAACAACCTTCATTTTCATCACTTAAAAGTGATTACTACTTTGGAAGGATTTACAGTAAGTTGACATAGGAACACCAAGGTATTCTAAACCTTATCATCTAAGCATTTTATCCCCTATTATCAAGTTAGGTCATCTCATTCAACCACATAAGGTTTGTTACAATACAATAGACACCAAGGTCATACACCATTAGGGGAAACAATATGGAAGACTTAGTTTGAAGGACTCTTTTTTCTTTCAACGTTAATGTAAAGTAACTTCTAGGTCAATCAAACCCACATAATCACCCTACAAATATAAGAATACTACCCTCAATTCTAAGGAAAACACCAATTCCACAACATCAAGGGACTCACAACACATTAAGAAGTTAGAAACAATCCTACAACTCATCATGTCATAAGACTATCATTCTTCATTCCAAATAGCAATTTTCCTTTTTATATTCATTATCATGTTCATATGCATCAATTCTGTACACATTTCAACAAGCTCCAATCAAATAACAATTTAGTTGATTTCCCAAAAATTTCACAGTAAACTGCCTATCATTACAGTGAACATGCTTCCAAATTCCAAAAATGCAACATTTAGGCAATTGTTAGGAAAAGCATGACATATGAGATACAAAACTTTACCAAGGCAAGCATACTATCATCACACCTAGGATAAAATATATACAAAGGACTCCAATCCATACTAGGCAACTTATCAAGGACCACATGTATACAAAAGGAAACATTGAACACCTTTAAGTACAAAATCTTAGGGTAGCATGCTTCCATATGTCGTCACTAAGCATTTCAAGCTCAAATCATAATACAAGGCTACCATCATGCAACACAATATATTAACACATTATTTCAAAAAAAACTCATGTCAACCATAATAACTTCTAACATGCTTTAACTATATAATGACATACATTTCTCAATATAACTTGTTTTTTCACATAAGTTTCATATATAGCCATAATTGGCATCACATCATCAAATATGCCAAAAGTCACTTCACACATACTCAATCAAACCGTCATACCAAGATAAGCACTTAAACTCACCTTTTCTCCCTCAAGCATAGAGAACAATCTCATCCAAGCAATCACATAAAAGACTACCGGACAAGAAAACATAAGAGAGAGATCTTATAGAGTTAAGTTCTATGGCACGATATGAGAATGATGAAGAAGGGAAACTCTATCGTCCTATAGCCTCCCATACCATTTGATGTGTCGCGACTCACCACCAATGATACAAGACTCTACTAGACATGGAAATATGAGACTTTTAGAACCTAAATCCACTTTATAAACCTCATGCTCTGCTACCACGTTTGTCACAACCGGGGAGCACCCCCTATAAGTAACATGGTGTACTTGACCTCTCGGAGGTATTATACAAGCCCATAGTTATCATTCATAGCTTTGACATAGTAAATTTAGCGGAAAATTTAAAACTTTTCATAGCACATCATATTCTAGAACTTACTTCATATAAACATAAAATATAAGTCGTAATACATATTTAGACCTTAAGTCTCTTTGTCATCTTAGATTCAATAACTTTAGAGTACATTAGGGACACGGCCCATAAGACACATTACATAACTATACAATATTTAAAGACATTACATTAAAGACATTAGTAGGAGATCCTTGAAATTTAAGGATTCCTTTCATTGAGCTTGGGAATCATCTAGCAAGCTCTTCACCATTCAAGACATCCTTTAAGCATCCATAACCTACACTTTGTGTAAAAAGTAGAGAAGAATGGGATTAGCACAAGAATGTACTAAGTATGGCAACCATGCAAAAACATGCATTTAAAAGAGACATTTTCTTGAAAATCATACTTCATGCTTTTTGAGTAAATCTTCATAAAACCTTTAACCACTAGCATTTACATCATTCACATACATCATATAAACATATTCAAAGACCAAACATTACATAAGATCACATATAGGATTTGTTACATTTTTAAGCCACTTTACAGTAAGCCACATTTACCTTAACAGTGAGCTAATTTCCCTTTTATCCATTAACTTTCCAAGTAACCCTCTAGTGATACTTGGTGCAATGCATCACCTTAAGGCCACAAGGAAACATACATATAACCTACCTAAGCCAACACAATCATCATATAAGCATAATATATCAAAGACACATTTAAGTCAAAACTACATTGGCTTTACAGTAAGCTACTTCAAGATATACATATTTTTACTCCCTTCCACACCCATCATTATAAGACCTTGTTCATGACCCCAATCTTAGTCTACTAGTGCAATGTATATGTGAAGCCCCATAACCTCACACATACTTAGTAAACTCTTCATGAGACCACAAACCTTTACATACAATTTATACATCCTCATAACAAGTAAAGACCACTTCATTCATGTCAATACAACACCTTCATCATATAGTCATTTAGACAGACATAGTGCATATAAGGATAGATCATTTCATATAGATTCATACCATGAATATCTTCATAACAAGTAGACAATTGCTACAATGTCATGCATAAAGACATAATCATAATCATACACATTAGGTCACCTTCCTAGGACTTCCTAAGGAATCACTTGTGCAATGTCTAGATGGGTTCATTACTTCTACCTATACTAAGTAGCCTTCCTTAAGTCATCCTAGTTAGGATCCTATTCCATTACTTCCATTATCCATTTTACTTTAGGGAAATCATAGCCTTAACCGACAAAGACCATGTGATGCTAAACATGAAATCCGGTGTCATCAAAACCTTACACCGATGGAAGGTGGTCTACCGGCCAAGGTAGAACCCAATATAAACATAGCTTTCTAGGTGGATCCACTAGCTAGTATCATATGGTGGCAACATAGTTATGGAACTTGGAGATAGGTATTCCCTCTTTATACCATGTGGTAATTGGGCCTCTTCTCATAGGAATCCCTCGGATGACATATACCAAAATAAAGGGAAGTTAACATGACATGGGCAACTATAGAGTGAAGCTTTCCTCTTCATGAAAAGTCATCACCTCCCACTGTCAAGTTCACTCGGTGCTAAGCTGAGTTCCTTTTATTGAAAAAGCCTTTATTACATTTATTTATAAAACATAGACTTAGAATATTCATTCCTCATATGCTTATAGCATATTCAAGTATCTATCTAGTTTTAGAGTATTCTTGGCCACACCTTTCAAGGCCCCTCTATTAACTAGATCATCTTTCATGTGTGTGAGTGTATACATAGATGTGAGCAAACTTTTCACATAACACATAATATCACACATGTTCATATATCAATGCATGAGTCTATAGGTATACCTATATGAGCAATCCTTTCATATAAACCCAGTAAGACACTATGCACATTCATACCTCATCATATCATATACCTCATATTCATATCATGTTCATATATTCATTTTTCATGTACATAGAAACCAAACCTAGGAACTATCCTATCAAGATACACATGTGCAATGCATAGACAAGGTACCATACCCTTGCCAATACTAATACACCTATCAGGTCATCCTAGCTAAGGAAACACATATCATACTTTCATAACATCACCTTAACATACATAGTAGTAGACACTAGTGAATATGAGAACTACCTTTCATTTAGACACCATGAACCATTTACTACTTTTAAGCATACATGAAATATGAGTGTGTGTGTATATTGGTCAACATGATCACATAATGGCTATCAACAACCTATTGAGGTAGCCACCCTCTTATACCACAATACTCTTCAAGCTTAGACTACATAACACACAATAGCATAGGAGACAAGTTAACTTCATAGAACACTTTAAGACTCCTAACATTAGCTATTCACACATTCACATAGGGGTACATGGGTAGGGTTCATCAACCATTAGCACCTAAAACATGGCAGCACCTACACATGATATTACATAACCCTTTACATGCTCATAACAATAGTAACATAACCTAGATTCACAACTCAAATAGAAGACTAGGCACAAGTTACACATAAAGGGATAATCATAACCACTCCTTCATATATTCATCAAATTGCCTTAAAGACCATAGTCAACACATATATAATGACATAAAGTAAACACCGTCACCATAAGTGGACCATACCACACAATGCCACTCACGGCTTCATCAACATTATTATAGAGGAGTAGAGAAGTAGAAGAATAGAGCAATTCTTACCAACCCTTTAGCCTTTGGTCATCATTGACCTCTACTACTCTTTCATCAATTCAAGTATAGGGCAGTAGCTTAAGTACAATAATCACAAAGGAAACCATGTACAATTCGCTACAAGTTCATATTACAATCTAATACATTACATCACATATACACTAGAAAGTAGAGGAACATAGATCTTTAATCCAATTCACTTGCATTGATCATCAATTATATTTCATTAATGTCATAAGTCTAGGGCAGTAGCTAATCATACACTTAATCATAAAGAAATCAGGCTTAAAGCACTTCAACATCAAGCTACAACATAGGCATTAGACTTGTCAATTCGCTAGAGTATAGAGAGGAATTAACCAACACTATTGATTCTCCAAGGCCTTGATCATCAAACATATTTTAACAATAATCTACATGCTAGGCAACAGCTAAATAGATCAATACATCAAAGGAATCATGCTTCATCTATCCACAATTCGAGATCACATCATGTACATAGTATTATAAATTGATAGACCTAAAGAGACTAGATCAATTCACATAAGCCATTTTTACTTCAATCATACAAGATTCCTATTCATAATTCAATCATGATAGTAACCTAAAACAGTATATACAACCAACTTAACATGATCGAAATTCACATTAATGGAAACTGGCTAAATGTGTTCAAATCTTCATACAATGATCCTCATGGATCCTTCAACACCAATTAAACATAAATTCATGTAAATAACAGTATATGCAATCACTTCAATGTAATAGAATCATAATTCAATTGATAGGAATTCAAGATCACAAAGCCCATGCAAGGCTAAAACGTTTGGGTGATGGAGCATGGGTTCATCATGCAATTGGAGTAAAATTCACGTTAAAACCTTTGTATTAACTTCAATTAATCATGATTCAATCATTCAAAACCTTTTTAAAAAGAACCCATGGCAGATTGAAGAAGACATTGTTTGATCATAATTTTCTTCTCTGAAATCTTTGAGAATGGCTCTCTAGATGAAAAGATAACTAGAGATGAAGATCACCATACCTTAATCTTCATGAAGACCTCTAAAACCTGATGATTCACCCACGAAAATCCATGCTACAAGCAGCTCTTGAGCTTCACCATCAATGGTGGTTTCTAGGTAGAAGATTTTTAGAGAGAAGATTCTGACGTGTGTATGGGAATAATAATGGGTTGATAACGTTTTGAATGACTTATATACACCAAAATTCAGCTAAATTAACCTACTAGAGTCAGGTTAGGACGTGGGGTGAATTTGCCATTCACCCCTTAATTAAAACAGACGCAGACAGTAACTTACAAACCACCATCGACGGAGCAATTGACTGGCCGTAGATCAGTCTACTGGCCGTCCTTTGGCTTCCGTCGACTGGTTCTTAGCCAAATTTTGGGTTGAGACCTTCCCAAGCTAAGTACCAATCGACGAGACCTCACCAACGGGCCATTGGTTGACCAACTGGTCGTCGTTTGGTCCGTCGATTGACACTGCTAAGGCAGTGTCTCGACCAGCCTTGGGCCCTTCTTGTGGGGCCTTTTGTGAGGCCCTGTAGAAGTCGTACCCGGACGTGTCCAAAGTAAATACGACCCTTGTTTTATCAAAAAAAATTGTAAGAATTTCAACTTTTTGAGAGTCGACACTTAATTTGTAAGAAAAATCAAGAAAACCAACGTTTCAAAAAGACTTAAACAGATAAAATCATTAAAAACATTTAAGGGGTTCAGGAATTCTTATTAACATCTTAGGAAGGTTTTGAAGGCACCTAAGACATTCCGCTTAAATACGGTTATCCGACAACTAACTATTTGGCCAAAAATTGTTTAACTTAATTTTGAGACAAAATTATTTAAAGTTGATTAAAAGGCGAAGTATTTAATCAAACTTTGACTTGCAAAATATTTATTAATATTTAAAATCATTTAGTCGTGATTGATTTAATTAAATTATTTTAACAAAAATAGCGTCTTTGCGGGGATTTGGATTCTTCTAACTTTAAACTTACGACAAACAAAACAGATAAATAATAAAAGCACATGTAAAGTAAGAGAGAGGGAGAGAGAGGGAGAGAGAGGGAGAGAGATTTGGGTCCAAATCCGGGTTTTCTGTTCGCCTTGACCAGAATTTTGGACCCACCTGTTTGGGTTTTTGACCCATTTGACTTTGTTTCGTACCTGTCCTAGACTAAACGATAATAAGATAAATACAGAAAATAGAAAAGCAACAAGGGCTTATGCCCGAAATAAGTACAATGCGACATAGTAAAAAAAATAAAACAAAACGGGACCCCTTGATTCCAGCTCCTTCAATTTTCCAACTCTTTAAACCCCAAGACCTATATGCCTTCTTCCAAATTTTACTCTTTGATTTAATAGATTTGACTCGGAAGAGGGGATTAGAGCCTTCTGGGCTCAACATGAAAAGCGAGAGGAAAGGGAAGTGAAATCCAGCGCACTCGTGACAATAGTCCATGCAGAAAATAAAGAATAAATTAATTAATAAATGACTAGATGAATATCGGTATGAGCAACATTATCATCCAGATTGAACAGATGAAAAAAAAGGATAATGAGGCTACTGCACATTTGATAAAGGGATCCCACATTCTGTTTGCTTATGAAACCCAAATAATAAACCTTTTCCTTTTAAAAATATCGATGAAATCCCAATAACAAAGAAAGATATACATTATGACTTTTTAAATGGAGCTTAAAGTTCTAAACACTAACAGATTCGCAGGAAAGTTAACATAATATAAGCATGATTTGCATGAGCAAACAGACTTCAATTCTCTTACGATTTCAAACAGCAAAAATAGAGGGAAAACCAATCAACTGCTATCTTCAAACCTTTAAGCCGATCGAAATACAAATAAAGCAACCGAACCACAATACTTAAGCGAACAAACAACCTATAAAATAATATTTAGAAAATTTCTTTGCAAATTTAAACACCACTTTCTCGATAATTTTGATGAAAACTGAGCGAAGGAGGCAATCAGTAATGAGAGTAAGCAGGGTATTAACCTTTCACATTTGGAAAACGTAGTAGGCCAGCAAAGTATCCCAAATAAGAATTATACAGTCTTATCTGGTTATGAACATGGCCACTCTTTAACTAAATAAACTTGATAAAAAAAACTTAGAGATTAGATAGCACTCATCCTTGAAATAGTATCAGTTTAGAGTGGAAAATTGAATATGAACTCCGGATAACCCATGTACCAAGCTATATTTAACATGGTATACGCTAAGGATCGATCCTTAATAATGATTATGAAACAATGCTTGTAATAGACATGAAGCCAGTATCAAATCATCCTGCTAATGGGAGCTTAAGAATGATAAGACCAACACTTTCACCAACTGGATAAATCCATACTACGACATATTTAGCAGCAAAGGAGGCATCAAACGACGAGACTATGACCTCTAGCCTTCAAACAAATTAATGCAAACTAATATCAACAAAACAACTTGAAACAGAACAATATGTGGTTATGAACTATGAGGGTCAGGAAATAAGAGACAATGATATATAAATGGACGAAAACAAAGCAGACCAACAGATAAATCGAAGCTTAATGGACTGAAATCTAAACCATAACAATATGTATGAAATCGGCAAAACAAGAAGGAACATTAAGATTGATTCGCTCCAGAATGAGACACATAGCGATACAAATAAAATATACTGAAGACAACGAACAAAATGCTATCGAGGGAACATTACCTTCTTCTGGCAGCGATACTGAGACGATGAAGAGTCAGAGATCGCGTTGCTTCCACACTAAATACCGAATACCTAATAAAAACCAAAGTGCTCGCACAAGAATGCTTAGAAGAATCAGCAAAGGGAAGTAGAAAAAGAAATGTTTCCCTCTGCTTCTTTTCTGTAAACTTATATACCTTATAACTATCCTTTTTTTTTAGTAGCCTTCACACTAAGAATTCTCAAACAATCAAAACTAACTCGACACTTCCCCTTTTTTTTTCCAGCGAATTCACAACCTAAGAAAGGTGACTCCTCTACTTTCTGCCTCTAAAGAACAGAAAACCCAAAAAAAATCCCCCTTTTTAGAAAAACAAGAACAAGAATATTTATAGGAGGGGTTTAGGTTTTTTGCAATGGGGGAAAAACCAAAATCCGAATTTGGAGGCCCAAATCCAAATGCAAACCCTAAGCCCTTTTTCCCCTTTCGAGCGAACATCTTTTGGAAAACAAAGAATCTTTTCTCAAAGAGGGAAGGGGAAATGGACGAACGGATCAAAATGATTGTCCTTGGAAGACGACGTGGCTTGATCCCACGCTACCAAGGATAAATCGTATGCTGTTCCAACCTGCTGAAGTTGTACGAGCTAAAAACGACATGAAAGGAAAAAGCCAAAATTGCGCAGGGCTGCTTTCGGCCACTTTTCCGCGCGTAGCTTTGTTCATCTCCTTCACGCGATTCGGAATCGCTTGAAGAATTAGCGTCACTTGATTATCATTTCTAACACGCTTGCCAGCCGCTGTAGACGTCATAGTCGATGCTGGTTTTGGTCGCAGTAGTCATTTGGGGAGAAAGGGAAAGGGCCGGGTCAGCTGAATTGAAATTAAGGGAGAATTGGGCCAACTGGTGACTTGAGAAAAAGGAAAAAGTGATTGGGTCAGAGGGGTTTGGGCTGGTAAAAAAAACATTGGGCCCGAGATTTGGTTCTTTTAAATGAGTTTAGAGAATTTGACTAATATTCCAATAAAATGAATATAAATTAATTAATGAGCTTCTAAGTATTAACGAAATAAAATAATTATTTAAACATAAGTTAAATAATCTAAAGTATAAAAACTTATCATATAACCGAATATTTAAATCAAATATTTAATTGAAACCAAAATCTTTTGAGATGTTTTTTTGAATATTTATAAAACAAGCTAATTATATACATAATTATATCAAAATGTACATATTACCTAACAATTATAAAACGGTAAAATTACTTTAAAAAATAATTTGCAAAGTATTTTAAATTTTATAAAACTAATTATTTCAAATCGCTTTAGAATTAAAAAGCTCGTCAATTAATTATCATCGGGGAGGGTCAAAATTGGGTGTCAACAACTGTCCCTCATTTTACTTGGTTTGATGCAAGAAATCCGAGGAAAATGAAATTGACCAACCCGATTTTGAACGACCACATCTTCATCTTTAAGAAGAAATTTGGAACGGACTCTAGGAATTATGGTCGAACCCCGAAAAATGGATTTCCTACATATCTCAGGCTATTTGAGAATTTAGGCCACTTTTAGTTCAATACACTTGATTTAACGCACGATTTTGAAAGGAATCAAAAGTCACCTCGATACCGAATTATGAAGTTACCAAAATGCTCGAGAAATAGATTCGAGAGAGAATGTTGGAATACAGCCGAGTTTTCAACATTGAGCTCGCCTACATATCCTTAAACCATAGGAATCAGGCTGCTTGTAGTTCGACTCGATCGGTTGAAAAGGAAATCTATTATGCTAGATAATCCTTGGTTCCAGACAAGTGACAAACTAAACGAGTATGGAAAAGAGGCTTGTAAGCTCTAAGCGCATCGTCACTCAGATTGGAAACTTGCCTCCGGTAGACCAAAATTTCTGGTGCAAAACCAAAACTGACAAAAATGAAGAAAAAACCACATGTCTTCCGATAGGGGTGTGGTTTGATTGTGGTGGAAGTCGCTCCTCTGCTCGCGTCCTAAGAGTTTGACACTCCTCTTTGGGCTATGTCCCAGTTCGCTGCTAAGAAAAAGTTCCACGTTATGCTGCATCCTTTTTGATGTCGTCCGCACCTGTGGTATGTTTTTGGAGAATTCATCCTTTCGGATGCTCTCAACAAAGATCGAGATAAAACTCGTCAGCATAAAAAATGCAATTTAAATGGGAGACAATGTCTTTTTACCGTGTTGACACTTAATTGTTCTCCTCAACATGTGACGTCAACTCGATCGGTTGGACGTAAAGCAAATAAAGCTTTTGTCTTGTGTTTGCAATATAATCTTCAATGTACTCTTCGTTTGATGTCGAAATAAATAAAAGCTAACGCATTGTGATGATATTTATCTTGATGTCGTTTTTTATGTTCTTCTTGATGCTTAATTTTATAAAATTAAAAGAATGCAGGTGATGCCGTTGAGTAAATATTTCTCTTGTGATGCACGATTTCTACTCTGGTAGTGCATGATCTCTTGCGGGGTATGAATATCTTCCCGCGACGCATAAATTCTGCAAGGTATTAAATCTTCTTGCGATGTATAAAATTTGCTAGGGATGAAATCTTCTCGAGATGCATAAATTCCACAAGGTATGAAATCTTCTTGCGATGTATAAATCTCTGCGAGGCATGAAATCTTCTCACGATGCATAAATATTTTGCGAGGGTTGAAATCTTCTCGTGGTGAATAAATTCCGCAAGGTATGAAATCTTCTTGCGATGTATAAATTGAGCAAGGTATGAAATCTTCTTGCGATGCATAAATTCAGCAAGGTATGAAATCTTTTTGCGATGTATATATTTCTACGAGGCATGAAATCTTCTCGCGATGTATAAATTCTGCAAGGTATGAAATCTTCTTGTGATGCTTGGATATTAACTCGCGATGCATGAGTATTAACTCGCGATGCTGCCTTCCGTGATGCATGAATATTGACTCGCTATGCATGATCTTTCGCGATGCATGAATATTGACTCGCGATGCATGTTCTTCGGCGATGCATGAATATTGACTCGCGATGCATGATCTTCCGCGATGCATGAATATGGCTCTTGATGTCATCCTTGGTACCAAATAAAGATAGTGCTTCAATCGTGCAATATAGATTTTCTGGATGTCCTCTGGATAATCATATCATCGTGATTGACAATAACGGTAAAATGAATCTCCAGATAGTGTATCGTCTTGATCGACAATAAAATAAATAACCTCTCCGGGTAATGTATCGTCTTGATCGATAATAAAATAAAGGACCCTCCGGATAATATATAATATCATATCTGACATTATGATGCAGATGACGACTTTTACGGAACCATAAACTCTTTCTTGAAATTTTGCTTGATTCGCCTTCGAATCTAGCTGGACGCTCCTTATAGACTTCATGTTGTTGGAAATTGACTGAAATAAACCATTCATATTTCCACGTCTCCGGTATATAAAATAATTCTTGCGTCTACAAGAACACCGTTAAATTCTGGGAGAGCTTTTCTCCTCTCTTGACTTCTCCATATTCATCCATCAGAGGAATTTGCCGACTTCAAAGCAAAGCTATAAACCTACGTCCACAGAAAAATTATTAGTTTTTCAAATGAACTGATCTGTGTCGATTCTTCAGTTGTCTTCTCCTTGTCCTGCTATCTCTGATTGATCTTCCTGATCTCCCAACTCTTGATAGGTAAGACAAAATATTTTATGCCAAAACAAACAAAACATGAAAGGAAAATTTTTAAGAAAATAAATTTCGAAAAGTAATGTTTTGAAAAGGGGTCACTGCCAAATGTCATGTCACGTCAGGCTTAGCGAACTTCTTTGAGTTTGGGTACGCAGAGGTTTATTCGCTGGGGAGTATTCACAGTCACTCCAGACTGTCGATAATCCCATGTTGAAATTTTGAGGCCATCCTCAAAATTTCTATCCCAGTTACTAGTTATGGCTTATCTTCAACTGTCGGTAAGTAAATCATGGAATTTTCGAAGTCCTCTCTAAAATTTTGTCCCAGTCGCAATTTTGAAGTATTTTCAGTCTTGGCTTGCTGAGGAAAAATCTTCTTCTTGAGAATTTTTGAGACCCTCTCAAAAATTCTGTCCCAGTTTCTATTATAAAGAGGAATAGAAATCTTACGGGAGATATGACCGAACCCTTGTGGCGCCTACGTATCCCGTTGAGGCAGGAATCAGGTCAAACGTAGTTCCCCTCAAGGCTGGCGAAGACAAGAAAATTACAAAAAAAACCGACCGAGGCCGACATAGGCCGCCTACGTATCTCATTCTTGAGAATTCAGGTCGAACGTAGTTTAAATACAAAGAAATATAAAAAGGGATAAATGGGGTGACCGAGGCCGACATAGGCCGCCTACGTATCTCATTCTTGAGAATTTAGGTCAGACGTAGTTCATTACAAGAGGGATAAAATTTAAACAAAGCAAATACAAGCAAAATAGAACAATTACAAGTAAATGACAGAAAATACAAACTGAAATTTACACATAATATCTCTTGACAGCATCTGAGTTGATCGGCTTTGGCCAAGCAGTTCCGTCCATCTCAGATAGGACCAAAGCACCTCCAGATAATACCTTGAGAACCATGTACGGCCCTTGCCAATTTGGTGCAAATTTCCCTTTGTACTCGTCTTGATGAGGAAAAATGCGTTTAAGTACCAACGACCGATTTCAAAATTTCTGGCTCTGACTCTCTTGTGGAAAGCACGAATCATTCTCTGTCGATATAGTTGACCATGACAAACAGCAACCATTCTCTTTTCGTCAATCAAAGTTAATTGATCGATTCTCTTGCTAACCCATTCAGTATTACTCAACTCAGCCTCTTGGATAATTCTCAAAGACGGTATCTCAACTTCAGCAGGTATGACTGCTTCTGTTCCGTATACTAGCAAATACGGAGTAGCTCTAGTCGACGTTCTGACAGTCGTCCGATAACCCAATAAAGCATATGGCAATATCTCATGCCAACCTCGGTGATTGTCAATCATTTTCCTCAAAATCTTCTTGATATTCTTATTGGCAGCTTCTACAGCTCCATTCATTTGAGGACGATAAGCGGTCGAGTTTTGGTGAGTGATCTTAAACTGTTCACATATCTCTCTCATCAAGTAACTATTGAGATTTGCACCGTTATCAGTAATGGTGGATTCTGGTACTCCAAACCTGCATATCAGATTGTTGCGAACAAAATCAGCTACAACTTTCTTGGTTACCGACTTATAAGAAGTTGCTTCCACACACTTAGTGAAGTAATCAATGGCGACCAAAATAAATCTGTGTCCATTAGAAGCGGCTGGCTCTATCGGACCGATGACATCCATGCCCCAAGCTACAAACGGCCAAGGTGAACTCATAGCATTAAGTTCGTGAGGCGACATTCGAATCAGATCACCGTGCACTTGACATTTATGACATTTTTGCACAAACTTGCAAAAATCATTTTCCATAGACATCCAAAAATAACTAGCTCGAAGGATCTTCCTCGCCAAAGTGAGCCCATTCATATGCGTACCACAGACTCTGGCATGTATCTGTTCAATAAGCTTCGCAGCTTTAACAGCATCGACGCATCTTAGAAGACCTAAATCTGGAATTTTCCTATAAAGGACTTCTCCACTTAGAAAGAAATTGAGAGCCATGCGGTGTATCGACTTCTTTTGATTGGATGCAGCATCTTCTGGATAAACACCGAACCCCAAATACTTCTTTATATCAAAATACCATGGCAAACCGTATGGCTCCACTTCAACATGTGAACAATGGACTGGATGTTCTTTCAGCTATATATCCAAAGGATCAATATAATCAGTATCTGGATGTTTAATTATTTATGCAAGTGTGGCAAGAGCATCGGCCAACTCATTCTGTATTCTGGGAGTATGTTTGAACTCGATCTTGCAAAATCTCTTGCACAACTTTTGTACATTCTGTACATAAGGAATAATCTTCGAGTTCTTCACAGCCCATTCTCGTTGAACTTGATGAATCAAAAGATCTGAATCTCCAATAACCAACAACTCGTAGACATTCATGTCGATGGGCATTTTCAACCCAAGAATGCAAGCTTCATACTCAGCCATGTTGTTCGTGCAATTAAATCGGAGCTTAGCTGCCATGGGATAGTGCTGACAAGATTTTGACACTAAGACCGCTCCGATGCCTTTCCCTTGATGATTCGCCGCTTCATCAAAAAATAGTCTCCAATCGAGATACGCTTCAGAAATATCTTCCCCTACAAATGACACTTCTTCATCGTGAAAATAAGTCTTAAGCGGTTTATAATCTTCATCAACATGATTTTCTGCAAGATGATCAGCCAAGGCATGTGCCTTTATTGCTTTCTGAGTCACATACACAATATCGAATTCACTCAACAGCATTTTCCACTTAGCTAACTTTCCGGTCGGCATCGCCTTTTGGAAAATATACTTCAGCGGATCCATTATGGATGAGATATGTAGTATAAGAAGACAAGTAATGCATCAGCTTCTGAGCAAGCCAAGTCAGAGCACAGCATGTTCTCTCCAACAGAGTTTAACGAGACTCGTATTGAGTAAATTTCTTGCTTATGTAATAGAGAGCTATTTCCTTTTTCCCTGTTTTGTTGTGTTGACCGAGTACGCAACCGAATGCACTATCTGATACGGAAAAATACAGCAACAAAGGACTCCCTTCTCGCGGAGGAACCAATACTGGCGGATTTGACAAATAGTTCTTGATAGCGTCGAAAGCAGTCTGACACTCTTCAGTCCACTTTGTCGGAGCATCTTTCTTCAACAGCTTGAATATAGGCTCGCACACCATGGTTGATTGAGCTATGAATCGACTGATGTAGTTCAACCTCCCTAAGAAACTCATCACCTCTTTTCTCGTCTTCGACGGAGGTAACTCTTGAATTGCTTTGATCTTGGAAGGATCGAGCTCTATACCTCTTCTGCTGACTATAAATCCCAACAACTTGCCGGCTGGCAATCCAAAAGCACATTTGGCGGGATTTAATTTCAAATTGTAACGACGCAAATGATCAAAGAACTTTTTCAAATGCATCAAGTGGTCCAAACTTTCACGGGACTTGATTATGACATCATCCACATATACCTCGATCTCCTTATGAATCATATCATGAAATATGGTCGTCATAGCCCTCATATAGGTAGCATCAGCATTCTTGAGGCCAAATGGCATCACCCTGTAATGATATACACCCCAAGGCGTAATAAAGGCTGTCTTTTCTGCATCTTCCTCGTTCATCTAAATCTGATTTTAACCTGCGTAACAATCCACAAATGAATGCATTTCATGCTTAGCACAGTTATCGATCAAAATATGAATATTCGGCAACGGAAAATTATCCTTGGGGCTAGCTTTGTTGAGATCTCTGTAGTCGACACAGATTCTAATTTTCCCATCTTTCTTGGCGACCGGAACAACATTGGCCATCCAAGTCGGGTATTGTGTCACTTCTACCAATCGAGACTCAATCTGCTTGGTGATTTCTTCTTTAATATTTAAACTCAACTCAGGCTTGAACTTCCAAGTTTTTTGCTTCACCGGCTCGAACCCTGGATTAATCGGTAATTTGTGAGACACAACATCGGTGCTCAGTCCCTACATGTCGCTGACTTCCTAAACGAACACATCAATGTATTCAGTGAGTAAGTGTATTAGATCCTTCTTATGAGTTTCATTCAAGTGAACGCTGATTTTGGCCTCTTTAATGCACTCTTGGTCTCCCAGATTTACAGTCTCAGTTTCCTCTAAATTCGGTTTATGCTGATTTTCAAATTGCAGAAATTCTTCAGCAACATATTCCGGTACCTCATTTTCCTCTTCGTATTCATCAACCTCGTCATCACCTGCCTCACTTTGTTCGTTCAGCTCGTGACATGACATGACATTGGCAGGTTTAAAACTTACTTTACTGAAACCATAAACAAACGAAGTTAGAAAATCAAAGCATGACAGATGATTAAATAAACAAATTTAAAAATAAAAGAGGCTTTCATTAAAATGGAAAAACAATGCAAACTTTGGCCATGGCAGAACCATATTGCCTTTTTAAACATCACGATGGGAATTTAAAGTTCACACAGTTAAGAAGAAAATGCAAAATGGTGGGTCTCGGGCCTCTTCCGGACTACCACCGATTTATACATGCATAAAACGATGCCCTTCTACCAAGGAGTCAGGGAGATCATAATGGGCGTTGAGGTCCAGTTCTGCAATGTCTCTCCGAGCTCAGCATCGCGCAATCCCGTCTGCTCGACCTCTTCTTCAATAATAGCATCAATTTCTTCAAAAAGGCCACAGAGTCCTTCCCCTAGGTCCTCCTCCTTGGCATACTCACGAACTGGAAAGGATTGATACAGATGAGGAATTGGCTTGGCCAATGCTTGATCCTTCTTCTTCTTCATCTTCTCATCGTCATCTGTGGGGACATACCCCAATCCATATTTCGCCCCCTTGGCAGGAACTTGAATGGACTCAACAATTCCTTGGGAATTCCTTCCCAACCCAAAACCTGGTTCAAAACCACTTTGCAACATCACCAGTGGCAATCATTTTATACACAGAAGGCATGAGAGGCTGTGGGGCCAAGTCTTCACCGGTGGCATTTACCAACTCCACCGTGTAAAAATCAGTGCCTCGAGACACTTCATCAATAATAGGCGCTTGTCTGCCAGAATGACTACCCTCTCCATGAATAACCAGCTCTTCGTTCTTCCACACGAGTTTCATCATCTGATGAAGGGTAGAGGGCACAGCTCCAGCCATATGAATAAAAGGCCTTCCCAAAAGAAGGTTATAGCTGGTGTCAATGTCCAAGACTTGGAACTGTGCGCTGAATTCTGCCGGGCCCAGTTGGACAACAAGATTCACAGCTCCCAAAGTATCTCTCTGGACCCCATCGAAGGCTCTCACGTTGACTTGATTTCGCTCAAGTTTCCCCAAGTCAAACTTCAACTGGCTCAACGTCGACAATGGTCAAATGTTAAGACCAGATCCATCATCCGCTAAGACCCAATTGATAACCTTTTCACGACAAACAACAGTGATATGTAGCGCCTTGTTATGAGACTTCCCCTAAAAGGGCAACTCGTCATCACAGAAACTGATGCGATGTCCTCGAATAACCTGGTGGATCATGGCGGCCACATTATCACTGCTTGTGCCCGCTGGCACATATGTATCATCGAGTACTTTCATCAAAGCTTGTCTATGTGATTGAGAACTCATCAACAGGGCCCAAACAGAAATCTGGGCAGGAGTCTTCTCCAAATGTTTGACAATAGAATAATCCTTCGGCTGCATTCTCCTCCAAAACTCCTCTGCTTATCCTTCACTTATTGGCCTTTTAGTCTGATCCTTCTTTTGACCTCTGAGAGCAAGCTCGTAAGGAGTGTAACATCTTCCGAATTGGTCATGCCTTGAGCAGCTGCAGTTTCAATAACGAACCTTGGCTTGATAAGAGATTTTGATGGCACCAAGGCAACAGCCTTTGCGGGTGTCAATATAACAAACTCTTTTTTATCTTTGATAGTCAATGAAGCCACAGACCTTTCCAACTCGTCAGGGACGATTGGAGCTATTACCTTTGTCACACACCAATCGTCGTCTGTCTCTATCATATTCACGTTGCCGCCTCCATGATTCGGCAACGGGTTGGTGTTGACATTTAGTGTCGCTGGTTGGAGAGAGACTTTATCTTGGTCAATCAGATCCTGAATTTTATGCTTGATGTTGATACAATCCTCAGTATCATGCCCAACACTGTTGGAATGATAAGCACATCTCTGGTCAGGTCTGTAGAATTTTGAATTGACATCCACGGGTTTGGGCCCTACAGTGTGGATGTATCCGGCCGCAGCCAGTCGCTCGTACAACTTTGTTCGGCTTTCTGCGAGTGCGGTGAAGTTTCTCGAAGGCTTCTTCTTGAACCGAGGTCGAGGGGGATCATAACTTCCTTGTGGGGGAGGCATCTGTTGATAACCTCGGTTGTTCGGATGTGGAACTTGATTTCTGGGATATGGATTTGTTTGGTAATTTGGCAATGGAGCTTGGTAATTCGGGTGGGGTTTTTGATATGGTGGAGCTTGGACTTGATATGCAGGAGGGGGTGCTCGGTAGCTCGACTGCACGTTAGCACAGTTGGGAACGACACCAAGATAATGAGGAGATGGAGTTTGGTAGAGTGAAGGGTGATTTGGATAAGCGGGAGATAGATTTTGGTAATTTGGGGGTGGACTTTGGTATAGTGGAGCTTGGACACTTGGATAAGAGGGGGCAACATTTTGATAAACTGGAGGATTATTTGGATGACTAGTTTGCGTATAGCAAGCTTGATAGGAATGTTAGGAAGGTCAAGGACGACGTCGGGAATATGATGAGCTTCTGGGGGTTTTCTTCCCCTCATATGAAACAACAGCAATTTCTTCTCTCTTCTTGTTTTACAACCCTGAAGATCCAGGTGATGCGGCTACACGAGCTATCTTCCCCGTTTTCAAACCGTCTTCAATAGTCTCACTGATCTTGACTATTTCAGTAAACTTTGCTCCAACGAGCAACATAATTCTGTCATAATATTTGGGTTTTTGCACCCGCACGAACACTTCAATGATTTCTTTTTCAGACATGGGTGGACTCACCCTCGCCGCTTCTTTCCTCCACCTATAGGCAAATTCTCTGTAACTCTTATTAGATTTCTGCTTCATCTTCTCCAAAGAGTAATGATCAGGAACGATTTCTACATTATAAGCAAGTCGATTGATGAAGTCCTTTGCCAGAGCATTCTAGCTGGACCATTTTCGGGTTTCATGGGAGGTGAACCACTCCAAAGCCTCCCCGCACAAACTTCGGCTGAAAAGACGCATCAGCAAAGCTTCGTCCCTTCCAACTCCCACGAGCTGGTCACAGTAGGCTCTTAGATGAGCCATAGGGTTTCCTACTCCTCCGAAGGTATCAAACTTCGGAATCTTGAAACCTTCTGGAAGGTCCAGACTTGGGTGAATGCACAAATCTTCATAGTTAAGTCCAGTAGCATCGGGGACGCATTGAAGCTCTTTCATAGCCTTCTTGATTTCCTCTTTTATGTCTACTTTTGCTTCTTCCTTCGCCCTCCACTCTCTTTCATGTTCCTCATAGTGATCCAACTCAGAACCGTGCACGTCGTGCTCAGCATGGACAGGGATTCGGAAAGTGGTTCTTTTAGGCAAGGGTGGAGCTATGGAAGGACTCTGGGCATTTTTAGCAGCTTGGTAATTTTGAGGGTTGGTGTTCTGATTTAAATGATGGTGGGATGCCTAAGGATTAGAAGTGTTCTGATTCAGATTTTGACTTTGGTTTTGCGGTGGTGGAGCGGATTGAGGTTGGGTATTTTGAAGATGAGAGGGCATTTGGGGGTGGTTGTTTTGAGGAGGAGGTGGAGTTTGATAAGAGGCTGAAGCATACTGCGGATTTTGGTTAGTTGGGTCTATAGCAGGGGGATTCTGGGCGAGCGGCACGCCTTGAGCTGGATCCACATTTGAGGAAGGAAAGTAGATAGGAGGCCTTCCCTCTGTAGCATTAACAGCAAAACCCGGCGGAGGCAGATCCTGTCTCCTTTGCATTTCCATTCTCATTTCTGCAATTTGCTGCATCAACTGCAGAATCAACTCGTTTTGGTCCGCTATGGTGGGTTGAGCCACCACAACATCAGTAAGACCTACTTCCTCGCTATTATCTCCCATAATTGTCTTTCCTTTGTCGGAATTTTGCCGTGGGAAGGAATATGCGGGACCTTTTGATCTGGTGAAGTAAGGATGATCTGCCAGCTTAATCAACACAGATCAGTTCAAAATACCTGAGGAGGAAAATAACTCAAAGGCAGATTTGTCAGTTTGGATTCAGAATACAAAACGCATAATATCATACATAGAGCAGATAAACACACAAGTCGCTATGTTTGAGGAATATCTTCAACCCACAAGTAAGGACGGAAACAGATTTTTTAACAACAAGGAGTTTGCTTGTTTTTTAATTTGACACTGTCTCAGAAAGGCTAAATCACGTTGAGCTATGGTCTTCTGCAACTAACCTTCGACGTCCATTGATCTGATCTTCACATTTCCTTGTAGCATGAAAAAGGGGGGAAGAATGAAAATTTTCAAAGATAGGGGCCGGGCCTTGAAAGGCTGGCTACGTATCTCACAAGGAGAAGTCAGGCCCAACGTAGTTCGAGTAGAAAATAAAATATTGATTTTTCATTCATTTCTTTAGGATTACAGCGGAAATTGAAAGATAACGAAGCTTTAAGGATAAAATGACGATTATATCTCGGTCAATTTCTTCTCGTATGTTGCATCGGTCACGAGGAACAAACTCGACTCGAATATTTCCTAGGTTGACGAGGGATTCAAGGTCGTAGTGAAACCCAAGACATCTTGAAAGGTTATGATCTATGGCATCATGATAAGCACATGGTTTGAAGACTTCCCCCCCCCCCCAACGGGATCGAGACCTCTGTCATCATCGTGAAGGGAGGCTAAGATCCCATTCTTAACCAATTCCATGTAGATATGCGACTTAGATTCCTTGAACGGAGTGAAGTAGTGACAAACAAACTGAGTGCGCTCGATTGGCTCTGACGGATAGTAAGTGAGAACGGTATTATTACCCCACATGTGCGGGACATCCCCAATGTCGATCTGGCGGCAAATCCTCATTTTGAGTCGCACACATTCCTCTATAGTGTGTCCTCGCTGATTTGGGTGGAAGGCACATACTTTTGAATAGCTTCCTTGCTCAATAAATGAAAATGACCCTTCCTCAATTGCCCATCCAAGATGCTCATATAAAAAAGCGCAAGTCATGACACTTACTCCCACACGGTGTGTCGGCTCGTAGGCCGGGAGAGTGATCCATCTGTCTCCTCCTTTTAGACGGCCTAGAAATGGAGGCTTGTAGACAATTTCCTTGTCAGCTTCTTCGCCAATCGCTCCAGGATGAGTGTCATCTGGGCCACCACTAGCCTCTTGTTCGCGAATAGAGTATTTCCCGCTCATTTTCTGAAGTTTGTCTATCATGTTGTGGTGGAACGCCTTGTTCTTCTTCCTTAATACGGACATTCTTTCCTTCATAGCGATGAATTCCGCCATTTCCGCAGTTAGGTCCTCATCCAGTGCTGCATTTCTGGCTAACAGAATGGCAATTTCTAACTCTATCCTCGCCTCTCTCGCTTCCCTTTCTTGCACCTTCAGCCGAAGCATGTCTAATTTCTCACTCAAGTCCTCTGTCTCCATCTCAACGTCTTGCTTCCTCCTCATCTTTGATGTCAGATCCTCATCCAGTATCACAGTTGCAGCTCTGTAGACTGATGTGGCAACTTCGACTCTGAGTCCTTCTTCTCTGACCTCCTGGATTTCACTCGTGATCTGTTCTATCTTTCTCTGCAAATCTTCTCATGTAAGCTCTCTCTTGATACTCTTACCCTTTCCCATAGCAGTGTGATTTGCTTTTCCTGAGGCAGTAGAGTAATGTTTTAGGATTTGTGGTATGAGAGATGTCTTTTGAGTGAGAAACTTAAGACTCGGGAAATTTTGGTCGGACATTTTGTAACAGTGACTTGTTTGTATTTTTTTTTGGAAATTTCTGAAAAAAAGTGGGTTTCCGATATCCTCATTCACAGTAACACAACACATAAGCAGTTATATAACACGTATATCGCGTCCTAATCATGCATGTGACCCTTTTGTACCAAGGGTAGGCCTAGCGAATCTGAAGGATGTATTGCATTATTTGAAACATATTGTTGCACCCCCCAAAATAACTTTAATTAACCTCATAACGTTCATTACAAAATTTCAATCAAAACGGGGTACATTTCATGGAGGGGAATATAATGCGAATACAGATAGAAAACAATCCCACGCAGGGGAGTTAGAAGGTTGATGGCTCTGCTCCTCTTCTAGCTTTTTTACTTCTTTGCGGATAGTGCACTTGCTTGTGAACACGTACGGCTCAGCGAACGCAGCTTTGGAAGATGTTGGTACGACTTGTAGAGTGTTCATCTGCTCGTCCAGGGTCGCATCCAAGCGCATCAGACAAGTCCTTGTATCAGGTAATTCTTGTGACGTCCCAGCCAAAACCCTCTGACTTTCTAACTCTTGAAGCTGGTACTCTTGCTCCCTTTGCTGAAATTCTTGCTCCCTTTGCTGAAATTTCTGCTCCCTTTGCTGAAATTCCTGCTCCCTTTGCTGAAATTCTTGCTCATTTCGGTCCTATTCTTGCTGAAAATGATATGCATGGATCTGAAGCCTTGTCTGTACGTCTTCAATTTCTCGACCTGCGCGTGGTGTTGGGTCACTACACCACACAGATCATTCTGCAACCATGTCTTGTATTCATTGACATACTCAGCTTCATATCTGTTTTCAGCCATATCCCATTTCATGTTGACACGTCCAGCCCACTCTTGCAGGATGATCTTGGCGAAAGGTATTTTGCCGCTCTCGCTGTAATCGACAATAAAAGAGCTAGCATCCCCTTGGACGGGTATGATTTGTGTTCTACCAAATTGCCGCATCACCCTAGCTGGGTTGTAGGGCCATAATCCTCTGATGCCGGGAAGGACTAAAAATGGAAGTTTGTCCCCTTGTGCTGCTATCCTCTCGGACTTGAAGTTCGGTAACATCCAGTGTATATCTCCCTCTTTCAAATTATAAAATACCCTTGCCCACGCACCCCTGGTGGTATGAATTGGAAATCTGCAGATGCTTAGGTAGAATTCATAATTATCAAGGGGACTCGTCTGGCTTGGCTTGGCCAACTCTTGTGGTCGGGCACCGTCCCTTTTGTAGAGATGTTCAGTCATCCACCATCTTGGGAAAATGTTGCAACCTTGGGAAAATGGGAATCCGTTCTTGCACAAACTCAAAAATTGATAAATGTCGGCCAAAATGACCGGGGCCAAACTGCAGTATTTCTTTTCTTCCTGTTTCTTACCTATCCATCTGAACATGGCGTCCACTATCATCACGACCTGGGTGTCGATATCCTTTCCTTCATCTTTAGGGAACACCATAGTTCCTAAAAGGTATGCGGAGAATGTAATGGCTTGAGTTTGCCTCCAAGTACTGTGATCTTGGAATTCGTTTGGAAATTGCTCGAAATAGCTATCGTTCCCCTATCTTTCAAAAAATCTCATTAGTGGTATACTTTGGGCGTCCAACCAGTTAGCCCTTACCAGTAACAATATGTCTCTCAATTCTCCGGCAGTTGGCCTATCTGGTAGAAGGATGTGATGATCGGGACATTTTTTCCTCTTACCACATGTCCCAATAGAGTCCATACAATCTTTAATTTCCTCCAATGTCGGTGTTATTTCGACATCTCCAAATCGAAACACCATCCTTTTGTCATCCCAAAACTGAGTGATAACCTCGATAAACGTGGGCCAAACCTTCAAGTCCATTATCGAAGGTAAGTGACCCTGGTGAATCAAGATTTCTCTCTTTTGACAATCTTTGAGGTTGTCCCACCATACACGGAGAATGTCTGGCGTCTTGGTGACCATGTTGAAATGAAGAAACTCACTTGACATCTACAAAAAACATACAACTAGTTAATTGCCACCCCCCACGATACAACAAACATTTAAACACGTAATACATCCTTCAGAACACACAAATATGATCGTCCTATCGATCCGTGGGCTCTTTGGACTCAAGGTGGTCTTTCTAATGGGACCAACACTCCTTGGGTGGTGGGTCGTCTTAGGCCAATGCGCTATTTTTTTGGAATTGGGTTTCGCTCTATCTTAGTTTAACTAAGAGTGGGTTGTATTTAGAGTTGAAAGGGTAACCCAAGCAGACTACTTGGGCTGGGACAGTTAACGATCGTTGACTATCAAGTAGACAACTACCCTCGTCAGGGTGCCCCGAGAAAATTTTGGTTAATGAACGACTGCGAACCCACATAATCGTCCTTTAGTGGAAATGAAACAATTATCGTTTGACGGAATTATGATATGCTATGAATGCAACAGTTAAATAAAGCAATAAATAAACAGATAAACAATTAACTCACATAGCCAAAACACGTTAGTTTTAAGGTTAGAATCCTCCTATTCCCCAGCAGAGTCGCCATTTCTGTTTTATCGGGGAAAAAAATTTGTAAGAATTTCGACTTTTTGAGAGTCGCCACTTAATTTTTAAGAAAAATCAAGAAAACTAACGTTTCAAAAAGACTTAAACAGATAAAATCATTGAAAATATTTAAGGGGTTCAGGGATTCTTATTAACTTCTTAGGAAGGTTTTGAAGGCACCTAAGACGTTCCGCTTAACTATGGTTATCCGACAACTAACTATTTGGCCGAAAATTGTTTAACTTAATTTTGAGACAAAATTATTTAAAGTTGATTAAAAGGCGAAGTATTTAATCAAAATTTGACTTGCAAAATATTTATTAATATTTAAACTCATTTAGTCGTGATTGATTTAATTAAATTATTTTAACAAAAATAGTGTCTTTGCGGGGATTTGGATTCTTCTAACTTTAAACTTACGACAACAAAACAGATAAATAATAAAAGAACATGTAAAGTAAGAGAGAGGGAGAGAGATTTGGGTCCAAATCCGGGTTTTCTGTTCGCCTTGACCAGAATTTTGGACCCACCTGTTTGGGTTTTTGACCCATTTGATTTTCTTTCGTACCTGTCCTAGACTAAACGATAATAAGATAAATACAGAAAATAGAAAAGCAACAAGGGCTTATGCCCGAAATAAATACAATGCGACATAGTAAAAAATAAAACAAAACGGGACCCCTTGATTCCAGCTCCTTCAATTTTCCAACTCTTTAAACCCCAAGACCTATATGCCTTCTTCCGAATTTTACTCTTCGATTTAATAGATTTGACTCGAAAGAGGGGATTAGAGCCTTCTGGGCTCAACATGAAAAGCGAGAGGAAAGGGAAGTGAAATCCAGCATACTCGTGACAATAGTCCATGCAGAAAACAAAGAATAAATTAATTAATAAATGACTAGAGGAATATCGGTATGAGCAACATTATCATCCAGATTAAACAGATGGAAAAAAAAAGGATAATGAGGCTACTGCACATTTGATAAAGGGATCCCACATTCTGTTTGCTTATGAAACCCAAATAATAAACCTTTTCCCTTTAAAAATATGGATGAAATCCCAATAACAAAGAAAGATATACATTATGACTTTTCAAATGGAGCTTAAAGTTCTAAACACTCACAGATTCGCAGGAAAGTTAACATAATATAAGCATGACACGCATGAGCAAACAGACTTCAATTCTCTTACGATTTCAAACAGCAAAAATAGAGGGAAAACCAATCAACTGCTATCTTCAAACCTTTAAGCCAATCGAAATACAAATAAAGCAACCGAACCAAAATACTTAAGCGAACAAACAACCTATAAAATTATATTTAGAAAATTTCTTTGCAAATTTAAACACCACTTTCTCGATAATTTTGATGAAAACTGAGCGAAGGAGGCAATCAGTAATGAGAGTAAGCGGGGTATTAACCTTTCACATTTGGAAAACGTAGTAGGCCAGCAAAGTATCCCAAATAAGAATTATACAGTCTTATCTGGTTATGAACATGGCCACTCTTTAACTAAATAAACTTGATAAAAAAAAAAAATTAGAGATTAGATAGCACTCATCCTTGAAATAGTATCAGTTTAGAGTGGAAATTGAATATGAACTCCGGATAACCCATGTACCAAACTTTATTTAACATGGTATACGCTAAGGATCGATCCTTAATAATGATTATGAAACAATGCTTGTAATAGACATGAAGCCAGTATCAAATCATCCTGCTAATGGGAGCTTAAGAATGATAAGACCAACACTTTCACCAACTGGATAAATCCATACTACGACATATTTAGCAGCAAAGGAGGCATCAAACGACGAGACTATGACCTCTAGCCTTCAAACAAATTAATGCAAACTAATATCAACAAAACAACTTGAAACAGAACAATATGTGGTTATGAACTATGAGGGTCAGGAAATAAGAGACAATGATATATAAATGGACGAAAACAAAGCAGACCAACAGATAAATCGAAGCTTAATGGACTGAAATCTAAACCATAACAATATGTATGAAATCGGCAAAACACGAAGGAACATTAAGATTGATTCGCTCCAGAATAAGACACATAGCGATACAAATAAAATATACTGAAGACAACGAACAAAATGCTATCGAGGGAACATTAACATCTTCTGGCAGCGATACTGAGACGATGACGAGTCAGATATCGCGTTCCTTCCACGCTGAATACCGAATACCCAATAAAAACCAAAGTGCTCGCACAAGAATACTTAGAAGAATCAGCAAAGGGAAGTAGAAAAAGAAACGTTTCCCTCTCCTTCTTTTCTGTAAACCTGAAATTTATATACCTTATAACTATTCTTTTTTTTTAGTAGCCTTCACACTAAGAATTCTCAAACAATCAAAACTAACTCGACACTTTCCTTCTTCTTTTTTCCAGCGAATTCACAACCTAAGAAAGGTGACTCCTCTACTTTCTTCCTCTAAAGAACAGAAAACCCAAAAAAAATCCCCCCTTTTAGAAAAACAAGAACAAGAATATTTATAGGAGGGGTTTAGGTTTTTTGCAATGTGGGAAAAACCAAAATCGGAATTCGGAGGCCCAAATCCAAATTCAAACCCTAAGCCCTTTTTCCCCTTTCGAGCGAACATCTTTTGGAAAACAAAGAATCTTTTCTCAAAGAGGGAAGGGGAAATGGATGAACGGATCAAAATGATTGTCCTTGGAAGATGACGTGGCTTGATCCCACGCTACCAAGGACAAATCGTATGCCGTTCCAACCTGCTGAAGTCGTACGAGCTGAAAACGACATGAAAGGAAGAAGCCAAAATTGCGCAGGGCTGCTTTCTTCCGCTTTTCCGCACGTAGCTTTGTTCATCTCCTTCACGCAATTCGGAATCGCTTGAAGAATTGGCGTCACTCGATTATCATTTCTAACACGCTTGCTAGCTGTTGTAGACGTCGTAGTCGATGCTGGTTTTGGTCGCAGTAGTCATTTGGGGAGAAAGGGAAAGGGCCGGGTCAGCTGAATTGAAATTAAGGGAGAATTGGGCCAACTGGTGACTTGAGAAAAAGGAAAAAGTGATTGGGTCAGAGGGTTTTGGGATGGTAAAAAAACGTTGGGCCCGAGATTTGGTTCTTTTAAATGAGTTTAGAGAATTTGACTAATATTCCAATAAAAGGAATATAAATTAATTAATGAGCTTCTAAGTCTTAACGAAATAAAATAATTATTTAAACATAAGTTAAATAATCTAAAGTATAAAAACTTATCATATAACATAATATTTAAATCAAATATTTAATTGAAACCAAAATCTTTTGAGATGTTTTTTTGAATATTTATAAAACAGCTAATTATATACATAATTATATCAAAATGTACATATTACCTAACAATTATAAAACCGTAAAATTACTTTAAAAAATAATTTGCAAAGTATTTTAAATTTTATCAAACTAATTATTTCAATTCGCTTTAGAATTAAAAATCTCGTCAATTAATTATCATCGGGGAGGTTCGAAATTGGGTGTCAATAACCCTTAACAAGTTTTAGACATTCCACAAAATTTTTGCCCAAAACAAACACTTGTAACTCATTCAAACAAGCTAGGCCCCATCAAGACACACATTGAGCGTCTTAAGGGCTATCTTTCGAACGCCTTGGACGTTCTTGGTCGTTTGACCTCCAAACTTCACAAAACTTCATATACTATCATTTGACATCATTATAAACCATTTTAAGACTTCATAAGCTCATGACATACAAATATAAGCATGCATAGACACATGAGGCACATAGGTGACTAGTCGTTGAACGTTTCGGTCGACCCTTGACGTTTCACTTCCAAATCACCTCAAACTTCATACACTGCCTCTAAACCATATAATAAGTTATTTTAGGATATTAGAATATTAAGACAAACATGATAGGCTCTAGACACCCTAACTCATTTTTAGAGTCTTCCAGTACTCTAGTCTCCATCTTAAGTAATGCTACAAACCATATCATACTAACTCGATTCTAGTCTTTGTTCTAATAGAGTAAGTTCGTTAAAAGGTGCATATGAAAAGGTACCTTATATTAGTCATTACCTAGTCATAATGCACCTAACAAAGATGGATCCACTAGGGCTGCCACTCAATGGTCTTTAACCATAGCTCATTCTTAACCTTTTTCTATATAGAAGGTTCCACATAATAGTCATGCTTAGAAGGGCACCATCTAAGGTCTACCGATCCTAGACTTTCATTCAACATTCATCCACACACATACAAGACAAAGGTGCCTAAGCCTACTAAGTCAACATGTTCAAATTCATAATGTACATGTATCAAGTAAGGGACACAAGTTTACCAAGACAAGACACACACATCTTCACATATAGCATATCATTCTATAAGCACATAGGCATAACCAACATCATAGGTTGTAACAACCCTAAAGAAATGAATAAGATAAATGCTTAAGGTGTCAAGAATGCTTGCAATTAAGACCAAGGTTCACACGGATTGATACGCGTAAAACCAGACCTCAAAACCCTTACTACGGCCAAGCCAACTAACTTGGGGAGTTAGTTGGGCTTGGAAAGGTTGGAACCAACCATGTAGGGCTCTCGAAAACTAAGATTTAACCGAAAGAGTCTTTACCGGACTTAAAAGAGGAAATTTTAAGTTTTGAGGGTCCAGGGGTAAAATGATCTTTTCCAGACCAAGGGTAATATCGTAATTACCCTAAGGAATAAATTAATTAATTGATTAATTTAATTAAAGAACCAATTAGGCTCGGGTTGACCTGAAATGGTCCATTTCGCAAGGGTCACTCCACCCGAGTTCGAGCCCCATTGGAAGCAACAAATTGATGATTTTAATTGTTGATTAAAATCTGATTTTTGTAGGGGCAAAGTGTTCCTTTCACGTATAATTAAATAAATCAGTTTTTTGTTTGTTAAGGAGAGTCCTAAATTGACTAAGTCATCATCTAATCCTAAACAACTTCACACGTTTATCATACTTTCACGTTCAAAACTCTCTTGTTCTCTCTGCCAAATTAACGTGAAGAACATAGAATATAACAAAAGTTCTTCACACTTGAAGAACTCACAAAAAATCTAAGAAAGCAAGCAAACCAAAAACGTTAAGGAAAGAGAAGATTCCGTCAAGTTGGTGGTGAAACTTGAGGAGGCTTGGACTGATTTTTGGAGAGGGTTTTGGGCAACAACTTCTACGTTTGAAAATCAATTAAGGTATGGGTTTCTTCTCTCTTGGTCCCTTTCCCAAGAGACCCCTTAAGATTCAAGATATTCACTCCGAAAACTAGGGTTGTTCCCCTTTGCATGTCTCTGTCACTAGCTCCCAATGATTCGTAGGTTGGGTTTGTTTGCTGGTAGATTTAGGTATGTGTGATGTTTTTGTGTTGAATGTGAATATGCTTATGTACGTGAAATTACGAAAATGACAACCAATGTGTGATCGAAAAAAATGATGTGTGTGTGTGTGTGCACGTTGGCAGTGAACTTAGTCACTTTGGAAGTTGTGAAATGGCATGTTTTATCCTTGTATTTTAGGTGCAAAAGTTGTACACAACGTGATGTTCATTGTAATGAAATGTGGTTGATTGAATAACAATCTTCTAGCCAAATAAATCTATGAAAGTTGCACCTAAAAATGTGTTTAAAGGGTCTATAAACGTACCCTATGAATCAAGCAAAAATATTAATGAATATGAGCTGAAAAATGGCTAAAATTTCTAGCATCTTGTAAGTTTAATTTAGGTAAAATGTTGATGAACAAAATCTGGAAATTTAAGTAAAAGATAAAGGGGTGAGGTCACTAGGATTCGAACCAGTGACCTCCCCTAGTGGCAAGTGTAGTTCGCGAAATAAGAAAAGAAAAGGGGGCTGGGAGGGATCGAACTCGGGCTGCTGAAAGAGAAAGGAGAGAGTAATTAAATAATTAAATAAATGGGAGGCGTGGGAATCGAACCCACGACCTCCAGGCAGCGAGTGAAAGAAGAGAAAATAAAGAAAAGAAAATGTGAGACGTGGGAATCGAACCCACGACCTCAAGGCTGAAAGGAGAAGGCGAAATAATTAAGAAAAATAAAGTGAGGTTGTGGGGACTCGATCCCACAACCTCACTGCCAAAGCGCCTAGCCTAGGGAATTTAATTAAAAATAAAATTGGAGGTTGTGGGGATTCGAACCCACCACCTCACAGCCTCTAGCGAAATTAAAAGCAAAAACAAGGAGGCTGTGGGGGTTCGAACCCACAACCTCCCAATTTCCCAGCGAATATAAGCATAAAATAAAAGAGGTTGTGGGGGTTTGATCCCACAACCTCTTGGTTTGGGCGAAAAGGGGCAATGAGATGTTAATGAAAAATAAAAAAAGGGGTTGTGGGGGTTCGAACCCACAACCCTTCGACCAAGTTAAGAGGAAAACCAAGTAGAAAACTAAAGATACAATGTTAATGTTGGGGTTCAATTTAGAGTCCCAATATCATGGAGACTAAAAATAAAATCAATGAAAAATGTAAATGTTATCCAAGTGACTTGAACTTGCGTTTCCTTGCCCAAACTTCCGTATTGATACATAAGTCATATGTGAACAAAATATCCAGGAATAATGCCACCTACTTAGATCGAAATCAAGATCTTGGCATATATACAAGATACATAAGTTTTGTACTACATAATCTTTGGAATGTATGAATCACTTAACGAATTACGAATGAAGCCTCTTGGCTTGTGTGTATAGACTCATAAGTCTAGCATACGTTTTGAAGAAGTGAACCTAAGATGTATGTAATGAAAGGATGTAACCCTAAAAGGGTTAAGTATGAGTGTAAAACACACTAAATGGCCTAGTGCATTGGCATACGATGAAATGATTATTATGTAATGAAATGACGAAACCCTAGAAGGGTTAAGTAAGAGTATGAAACACACAAATGGCCAAGTATATTGTCATATGATGAAATGAACATTCACGTAAAATGGGGTGAGTAATTATGAAGAGTAAATGTGCTAATGTTAATGAATGTGGTGACAACATGATATGAGGCTAATGTAAAAGATGAGAACAATCTCAAATGAGCCTAAGTAAGTGTTACCAAAACGTACTCAACTATGAGAGTGTAAAGTTAATGAAGAGACCAGTCTCTATGAACACTCTAATGAAAGTATTGAGATTAACACACTTAATACTAATGATGAGATGAGAAATCATCTATTGAGCTATGATGTCCTCATACTAGAAGCCAGCTTCCATGACGTATGAGTTGAATGTAATGGAACTTTATACTGAGCACCGATAGACTAGCTATGAGCGGTGATGCCTTCTTTCGGGAAGGGCAGAGGTTCACGTAACTTTCATGAGATGAGACTGTCTGGCTTGCCGGGTATGGGTCTCCTTATATCTCCTGGTCTTCGAACCTATACTGCCAATATAGGGATCTGGCGGGGTTAAATTCCCATGTACGGTAGCATGTTTTTAGGTCACCTTGGCCGGTGATTCCACCTCTTTTCGGTGTGGGGGAGACACTGGATTTCATGATGCTCACATGATCTATGTCGGTTAAAGTTAAAGTTCCCAATGAATGATACCAAAGGTGTTAGGATAGGACAATCAAGAGGTGAGCTAGACTCAGGTAATGACACTAGGTTATTCTTGATCATTGCACAGCAAACCCGATGAAAGTCTGAAACTACACCCTAGGTATAGCTGGTGTTTACATTGGCCTATGAATGAAATGAAATGAAGTACGTATGAATGAATGAAGCAGACTCTGTGTTTGCTAATGAAGACTCCCTAGTTGAGGTCCCATATGTTGAGCCCTCATTCTGGGAAGTCTTAATGTTAAGTCCATGATTCCAAGGCGTCATGGCATATAAATGAATGATACGAAAGAAGCTATGTGCTATATGTAATATAATATGTGCAATGTGTAAGATGTTATGTTTTGTGTGCAATATGATATTTATGATGATGCATGTTATTCTCATGGCATGACTTTCCTAATCCAAATTTGGAAGGTTCACTAACTTTCCTAATATCAATTTGGCAAGTCCACTGACTTGACTTTCCATAATCATATTGTTAGGAAAGAACTATCTTTTCTCATGCATGTCCTTGGTGTGTGCTTGCATATACCCATACTTAGTACAAGTGTGTACTAACCCTATACAACTCTACAATTTTAGGTGCAGGCACAGGTGGACGCTAGAGCTACAGGTTGACGCTGAAGCTATCCGGACGTCGAGCATTCATCCGGACTTGGTAGGCGCTCATGCTTTCGAGGATGCTGCCATTTATATTCTAGCTTAGTTTTAGAGTTGAGCTAGTGGAGCATGTTCCACTAACGTTTCTTTCCTATTTTATTCAGACATTGTATTGGTGCCATTTTGGCAAGTACATCTTTATTACTATGTTAGACTATTTCTTTCATTTGATAATCTTGATATTAGATGGTTGATGGTGAACAATTATGTATTAATGAGAATGTTTAATAAGTAAGTTAAGAAACAAACAGTTTCAAATTTTCCGCTAAAATTAAACTAGATGAAGTAAGAATGATGTATGTAGGCTTGTCTGCGACCTCTGAGAGCTCCAGTCGACGTTCTGACAGTCGTCCGATAACCCAATAAAGCATATGGCAACATCTCATGCCAACCTCGGTGATTGTCAATCATTTTCCTCAAAATCTTCTTGATATTCTTATTGGCAGCTTCTACAGCTCCATTCATTTGAGGACGATAAGCGGTCGAGTTTTGGTGAGTGATCTTAAACTGTTCACATATCTCTCTCATCAAGTGACTATTGAAATTTGCACCGTTATCAATAATGGTGGATTCTGGTACTCCAAACCTGCATATCAGATTGTTGCAAACAAAATCAGCTACAACTTTCTTGGTTACCGACTTATAAGAAGTTGCTTCCACACACTTGGTGAAGTAGTCAATGGCGACCAAAATAAATCTGTGTCCATTAGAAGCGGCTGGCTCTATCGGACCGATGACATCCATGCCCCAAGCTACAAACGGCCAAGGTGAACTCATAGCATTAAGTTCGTGAGGCGACATTCGAATCAAATCACCGTGCACTTGACATTTATGATATTTCTGCACAAACTTGCAACAATCATTTTCCATAGTCATGTTCCACTAACGTTTCTTTCCTATTTTATTTAGACATTGTATTTGTGCCATTTTGGCAAGTACATCTTTATTACTATGTTAGACTATTTCTTTCATTTGATAATCTTGATATTAGATGGTTGATGGTGAACAATTATGTATTAATGAGAATGTTTAATAAGTAAGTTAAGAAACAAAAAGTTTCAAATTTTCCGCTAAAATTAAACTAGATGAAGTAAGAATGATGTATGTAGGCTTGTCTGCGACCTCTGAGAGGTCAACGACGCCGGTCTCGTTTGGGGTCTAGATTCCAGTCGTGACATAGGTCACCCTATTTGCTACTATAATATCATCAATATAACCATCATAAGACTCTATAACCAAGTAGGAAGAATCATGCATCAACTCCAAAACCACCCACCTAAGTACATAGTCATAGTCTAACATGATCGACAAACAACATAAATAGAAGAACACATACTATCACCTTAATCACAAATAGATAGATATGATCATACTTCACATAAATAAACTACACATATCATCATAATATATCAATTAGTTGCCGACAAGGCCATGATCATTATAATACATAAAGTAGCACCGACGAGGCCACATAATTCACAAGTAAAACACATAACACCGTCACCATAAGTGGACCGTACCAATAATAACATAATTCAAGACGTACATTACATAAAATAAAGAGAATTAGGGTAGCGTACCACCAATCCATTATCACCACTTCAATCCATAGCTAAATCGCCCAATACAATACCAATAGGCCCTTACCCATGGCCATGATCATCAATTAAATACAAAAATCATAATACTGAATGAATATAAGTCAATTAAATATAGATTTATCAATCTAAGACAGCCTATGCATCATTTCAATACAATTCTTACATCATTCAATAGCCCATAGAAAACTACACTAGAATTCATAAGCATTGAGATATGATCATTTAACCCATAAAATTGTCAAAACTAGGATTGCATGGTTAGCATGGGTTAATATGAATTATAGATATAAAACATTGCATTAACATCAATTCAATTCTAAAACATTGATTTAAAACCTTTTATGCAAGAACCCATGGCTAGATCACAAAATTGGACAATTCATGTTTTTGATCATCTTGAAAATCATTGGAATTGACTCCTTGAAGAAAGAGATTTCAAGGATGAATAACCATACCTAATTGTGATGAAAATCCCACAATATTGATGGAGAAAAACTTGAGAAATCTATCTTCTTCCTTGGAGCTTCAACAATGGAGGTTTTGGAGAGGTTTTGTTTTGAGATGAGGGTTTAGCTTTGATTGGTGAGCTTAGGGGTTTAAATAGGTCCTATAACCGTCCATAATGCACCCCTAAATTACCCAAAAGACCCCTACATTTATTGGATAAATTAACCAAATCAAATTTGACTTAAAAACGATGCAACAAAATCTGGGACATTACTGCGCGTCACGGAGACACTTCCAAATCTTATTTTTCAAAAATTCTTGAACATAATGGTTCGTGACATTCCCCGTTGCAAGGCAAAACTTTTGTTTATTGCATGACAGCCGCGCGTCGCGCAGCAGCATTCAAATTCTTGGCAGCTTCGCTGGCCCATGTTTAGGTCCTCCTCGGGGACCCTTTTGATGGTCCCCGGGGCGTCGTTCTCGGACGTTTAGACCCTTTGTATGTCAGGTTATGCGTAGGAACTCTCGGTACTAAATTTCACCTTCAAATCATCCCCCAAAACATCACTACAAAACACTATGACACACTAGTTCAACTTCGATTAGCTTCCGAACGTCTTGGACGTTCTTGGACGTTTGACCTTCAAAAACTTACAAACTTTATATACTGCCTAAGAACACTATTATTAACCATTTTGTGACTTTAAAACGTCATTACACAAGTGTTAGGCTCTAGTTCAACCTAGCTCATTTTTAGGGTGTAACAAAACTCTTCATTAATAACATACTGGATGCATGACTATAACAACATAGCTTGTCGAACACCATCTCCCTTACTTAGATTACTAAACCTCTACATACTTTCCTCTAACTCTAGGCAGTTTCTTATTCTACTACTTATAGAATCATAACTCATACTATCTTTTTGGGTGAAAATCATACCCAAGCTCTAATCATACCTCCTCATAAGGAACTTAGCTAAAACCAGGCCTAAGCAAAAGAGTACAACTTACTTTTTGCTCAAATGCACGATTCATACGAAGGTATTGTTCTGAAAGTGAACACTCAACTTACTCATGGGCTACTCTCGAGCCCCTCTAGAGTTTCATGACTTCCTGAATATTGTTGCTAAGAAAAACTCATCCATAAGGATTGTAACATTCCGGAAAATCATATGTCCAATGAAGAGCCCAGTATTACCTTAGGATAACCTATTAGGGGTACATAGGCACCTCATGCCCAATATTGAGAAATATTGGGCATAGTATAGAAAAATTGTCTAAGAGATATTAGCCAATTGTCTATATACGAATATGAAATACACTTTTTGGGTTGCCATACCCCAATCCAAGATTGATGTTCAACAAATGTACCTGCAATGAAGACCCTAAGCTAATATAATTGGCACTATGTACATATAGACCCACAACCAACGTGTGAGGTATGAGGCATCCAAGTGTCAAGCCTAGATACCATAGCACATGACCATTTAAAATGATCATGTAAATTAAGCAGTGCCCAAGGACATGGTGAGGGTCCTTGGGATAATAAGTAAACATTCCCAAATGAGCCATCATAAATTAGTTAGGAAAGTGCAACAAACCCATGTGCAAGCACATGGGCATCACACGTGAAGGAACCAGCCAAGGGGGACCACGGAACCACCCTAACCGAATTCGGTTAGGGCGGTTAGGCAAGACATGCATGTGCGGGTCCCTCTATGTGGGACCAGCCAGCCTAACTAACTATAAGTCCTAACCAACGATCCTAACTAGACAACTAACCTAGGACTAACTGAATTGGACCCTCTAATACACCCGACAACCTAGGACTTGGTCGGGTGGCACCTAACTAACTTAGGGACAACCTAGTACCTAACCTAGGATGGTCCAAAGTTGTTAGTTGTGGTCCTAGTGACTTAGGATTTTTTTGATAATTTCCTTAAGTCCTATATTTAATTAATTAAGCTAGCAAATTAATAAAATGAAGCCTTGGTCAGCCGAGACACTTAGTCAAAATTGCAATTGGCTAAGTCAATGGTCCTCCTATGTCTAGTCAACTTAGGAGGGGTATTTTAGTAATTAACTAATTAATTTATTAATTAAGTTAATTAAGTCTTAAGTTTTATAATTCAAGATCAGTTTCTAAACCTAGAATTCAAGATCAAAACACTTAGAACAAAAATGCAAGAAAGAGGCAGTAAACGAAGAACGCTAAAATGGAAAAAGGGCATACATGTTCTTAGGCGATTTAAAGGTATCTTCAAGGTTTCGTTCGAGGTGGTCTTCGTAGATTAATTTCTACTCAAGGTATGGTTTCTCTCCTGGAATTCTTTCTCCAAGAGAACTTTCTTACCAACAATTCAAAGATCCTGAAAACTAGGGTTGTTCCCGTATCGTCGAACTCCTTGTCCCTAGTATCCCTTTCGATTCCATGTTGAATAGGTTACAGATCATGTTGTTGGTATGTGGTGCTGGCTGATGTTATGTGTAATGCTCTTGAATTATGAATGTCGATTAATCTATGAAGTTGTGATTGTATAAAGTTAAGTGCTTAAAACGTGAATCATGAATCGATGATGTATTAGTTACACCCGTAATTATTTAAGTGTTGAGGTGCTTGTCCGAATGTTGTCTTGTTGTTATTGTGACGTTATGAAGATGTTAAAGTCATCAAATGTTAATATGATGATGTCCAATATGTCTTAAAAACGTTACCCTAAAGTCATGAACTAAGAATTGGCTCAAAGACATCTATGAAATCACATCTTGAATGAATTGACTATCTGGTGCCAATAAAATTGGCTAACACTACTTTGTCAAAACGAATGCATGCTAATGGATAGGGGCTTATGTAAATGATTTAAAGATTGGCTAAAGGTTCATACATATTCAATTTAAATATGAATATATGTAAAATTGGTCTATACCATCAAAAATGGTTATGTAGTTTAATATCCCAAATGTTGAGGCCAATACTAATCATATGCCAATCTTGTGTAGTTAGATTATTAAATGATATTATAAGCACTTCTAAAGTAATTCAATGAATCCATAACCAAGGGCATGCCATTCATTGGGACAACTCCCAACATGCTCTAATAGAATGACCTATGAACATATGTAACTCATTGAAAGAAGTGCTCATCGTCCATAAACGATGAAATGAAGCTACTACACTAAAGTAAAGAAGTAATGTGAGTTATAACATAATTAAAGGGGTCTAAACTAAATAAGTTACCAGAATGGGGTGTTAAAGAAAGTTAGACAAGTCTTACTTACACCTAAGCTACTATGTTAAAAGAATACTCATGAATGAAGGTGTTAGAATGTGTGAGACTAGTCTCATTAACACCTAAGGATGATATGTAAGGACAATTCACATTTAATCAATGTAAAGTAAGGATAAGATGTAAGGACAATTGACATCTCATCAATGTAAAGTAAGGATGATATGTAAGGACAATTCACATTTCTTCAATGTAAAGTAAGGATGATATGTAAGGACAATTCACATTTCATCAATGTAAAGTAAGGATGACATGTAAGGAAAATTCACATTTCATCCATGTAAAGTAAGGATGACAAGTAATCAAAAGAGTAAGTAAATCTCAATCTAGAAGTAAGTTTCCATAATGCTTGAGTCAACTTTAAATGATAAAGAAGATAATGAAAGTGAACACAGTACCGATAGACTAGTTATGAGCATGTGCTTGCACGTGTAAGTCTCATGCGACGAGGCTACCACCGAGGTGGATAAGTAGTCTCATTAAGTCCCTAGTCTTCGAACTATGTCTAGCCAACATAGGAACTAGCCAGTGGTTTCCACCTAAGCGAGCTAGGCATGTACGCTTTCACCTTGGCCGATGATTCCACCCCTTTTTGGTGTAGGGCAGACACAGGATTTCATGTTTAGATCATATGATCTATGTCGGTTAATGATCACGATATGTTCTTAGTTCACTATAGCCGTGAGCCACTTCTTTTTGGTGTAGAGTGAACACTTGAGATGGATTCGCCTTAGACGGGGATCACCCCTTTCCATGTGTGGGGCAGACACTGGATTCCATGATTAGCTCACACGGTCTAGATTCATTTTAACCGGTGAATTACCCCTTTTCGATGTGGGGCAGACACTGGATTTCATGTTAGCTCGCATGATCTTATTCCCTATGATGTCTCTATGAAAGTGAGAATGAATGATGATGATGGAACGTATGTTCAAAGTGAGCAATGATGAAGAGCTTAAGAATGTCAATTGTCAATGTCACACTCATGAAGTTTCAGCCACTTAGCATACATCATACAAGATAATAGAAAGAAAGAGTTCAAAAGTAGCTTTCCAAATACAAGAGTTTGACAAAAAGTAATGGAATTTTAAACATAAGTCTCAAAACCATCTATTGCATCATAAGGAAGTGATTGGGACGTAACTCATACATCACATACAAAATCTGAAATGAAAAGACATGAAAGCAATAAAAGATATCGGTCTTTGGAACACCAATCTTTAAAGTCTATAATCCAATAAACTAGACATGAATGGAGGAAGAAGAGTCGTCAAGCCCTACATTAGTGAAATAATGTCGGCACACATATGCTAATACACAGATGTACTAAGTATGAGAAGAATGCAAGAAAACACGAGACGTGATCATAAGGGGATATAATCGAAAACATGAAATTCATGATCAAGTTAAAACATAGTATAATCATTTAAGAAAATTCAGAAATCATAAACATAGTCAATGCATCTTTAAATCATAAAGGAAACTTCATATGTCATTAATAATTAATTTAGTTTGTCTTGTGGAAAGGTTACCCTTAACCGACATATAGAATATGCGAGCTATAACATGGATACAATGTCTGCCCCACACTGATAAAAGGGGTGTCCTTACTTTCCAAGGTAAAGAACTGAGCTAAAGTGGATCTACTAGCTAATATCTATCTAAGACAGTCTTTCTGTGGTGGCACATAGTTCATGGGACATGGGCATTCACCGCTAGTCCTCTCGGTGCTAAGTATATATCCACATAATAGTCATTAATCATATTTATAAAATCTCCTATGAAGATGAATATTTCACATGGAGGAGTGTGCATCTTTATGTTGGGTGTTATTCTTTTGTGCGACTCGGCGGCTTATGTACGACATGTGGCCCACGCCTCTTATTTTTTCACGACGCGCAACATGAACTCTGATTCGATCCAGGTATTCAATCCCGCCGCTAAGATGCTCAATTGATATCATCCATGAAAAAGTACAATTAAGATACTAATCTAAAAATAAACATCATAGGGTAGCTCCTTAGACAAAACATGAGAAATTCTTTCACCATCCATGATATTTTCATAATACCTTTTTAAGGCCCATAGTCATTAACTTCACGCTAGAACTTCTATACTACTAATGGAAATAGTTTGAAACTGTAATCTATCATTGATGACAGTTGAATTTTTGCAATTATAAAAATCCAGAATTCTATTGAAAAGACATGTAAGTAGATTTAGTTGGTTCCGTCGATTTTTCCTGTTCTTTTGATAGGTTTTATCTATACACTTCCAAAATTAACATACAACTCAAAAGATAAAAATAAGTCAACCCAAACACTAACTGCGTCAACCAATTTGTGAGTTCTATAGAAAAATACTCTCTCTGTTTAAAAAAAAGAAAAAAAAAACTTTTTAATCTTATGATTCTAAATTAACGTTGTGTCAAATGTATTAAAATGTCATTTAATCTTGTGGTCTTAAACATGTCACGTAGAAAATTAAAATATTACCGAAAAAAAAAAAAAATTCTTTTTCAAACGGAGTGATTCATAAATTTGACTTTAATCAACCTTTTTAAGGAAAAAAACTGGATTATTAATTAAAATGAAAATTAAGTATTTAACTATTGTTTTAAGATGTAATTTTATTAATAAACAATTTTACTATTTTAACTGATGAACCATGTCGGTTTCTATAATGTTTTTTTTTAAAAAAAAAATTGAAGGTAAACTGACACTTGATGTAGTTAATTATTCTTTTGGCACAGAACTGACCAAAGTGTATAAAAGAATAATTTCACATACGAAATTCCACAAAAGAATTAGTTGAACGGACGGTTTGCATAAGCCATTTTTACTTTATGGTTTTGACGACGTTTTTAGTAGTTGACGTCGCATGGTCACCAGATTTCATCGACCTCAACAATACTCACGAAGAATTAGTACCTGCAAATATCAAGGTTAGTCCATCTTTACAGTTGTAGGGTAATTACTTATTTCAGAAAAATTATATTACCAGCACAACATTAAGTATATGCAATAATTACACATTCATAATATAGCTAAACAACTTACCTCCATAATTTTTCAAACAAATACTACCTTTTGCATGATTATAACATATTGGGACAAAATGATTTATCAAGCGTTTGTCTACAGAATCATAAAGACCATTAGAGAAGTGTAGTATCACACGCTTCACCAAAAGAAACAATACCAAAGTCCTGGTACCCTATAATTATCATTTTGTTGCAGTAATAATTTCACAAGGCCAATATTCAGAGTAAGATGTTTTCAGTAGATTCCCTTTTTTAAAAAGGATTATGCAAACCCATTAGAGCAAATTTGAAAGAAAATTTTCACACCTTATTTTAGATAATTCAAAATACCATATAATATGCAGTATTAAGACATGTGATGAAAGGAGAATAGGACACAGCCAACATATTCTTTGGCCTTTGAAGATGAATGAAAAAGCACCATATCACCTCATAAAGTTCACAAAGTTTTTCCGAAATATGATCACCTCCACCACATGAAGCCAAGTAAGAAAATTGTTCTTACTACAATCCACAAATAATTATTATCTCCTCAACAACTTAACACTTTTTTTATGTTAATGAAATCCCAACAAATTATGTCAACTGGAGGAAAATGGAAATGATAAGAAACTCCTACATAAAAAGATCAAACGCTCTGTTTAAAGATACTTTTGACTCAAATAAGAATATTATATCACAATAGGAGTAAAACACAACACATGTAACAGTACCCACCAACTAGTACTTCTAAAAGATGCAATGTTTCGTTACAGTAACCATTTCTTCGAAAACAAATTTACCATTTCATCATTTCTTCTAGAAAACTCCAAGTAGGCTTCACAAATACACATACAGGGATGAAACCAAAAGTTCATAGAAATCCTGAGGGAACAAAGATTAGACTGGAGAGCATGGAGAATAACTGGACAAGACAAGGCTAACAACGGGATGCGAAAAAGAATAACCCCCAAGCTAAGAAAGAAACAATGGAGATGAAGTGGCATGAAACATTGCCCAAATGATGATTAAGGTAAGTGAGATCAAGAAGTAGGAGGAAGATGAAAAAACAAAGGAAAACAGACCACAAAAGGATAAAAATGGAAAAAGGGAGATATTTGAGAAAAGATGATCACTTGTTCTACCCTTAAGCTTGAGACGGCAAGAGAAGACCAAATGGGAAATTTGGTGCATTCTGAATATCTGAAGGGACAACACTACATCAAATAATGCTTACTTGAAAACATGACCTCAGACCTGCCTCAGACAATTGCGGATCAACCAGATTAGTTAGCAAACATGGAATAGCCTCACATCCCTCGAACGTAAAATTGGAGGGAAATAAAATAGTCCTTGTGAGGACCATATACTCAGAGAAGTAGTTGCATTTTCTCCAGATACTAGCATAGGATGACTAAGCTTCTTAAAGATCGAACAAACACGCATGCTCAAAGTAGCTAAGAGGAAGTTGGATACTTCCAATAAGAGGGGAAACTGGAAGAGGAAATATGAATCATGACTATAGGATAAAGGCGTAAACAGGAGCTTCATTCTTAAAAGGTAGAACAATGAACAATGAGAAGAGTGCTAACATCGTGTTTCTATCCTTCAAATCAAATATAGGACATGAATAATGAGTAGAACACAACACCATAGCTCTAGACTGCAGCAAGGATACTAAAATTTCTTAATTATGACCAGTTGAACACTTGAATCAAGGTATTAATAAATACTGACAAGAACAGTTCATCTGCTTTTTGCATTATAATTAAATAACTCAAAAAACTTTCCACTGATGTAAAAATGTGCTGCTGATACTGCCTTGCTATTTATACACAGAACGGTGCCTTTTCATATGCATACAAACAAACAACAAAAAGAAAGGAAGGAGACTCATATCACTTCAAGGCTCACTCTTTGTGACCGCAAGTGGGTGATGCGACACCACAAGCTACATCGCATAGTACACAGGCAGTCAGATTTGGGTTGTTTTTGCAATTCTTTGAAGTGCCAGGTTTGGGCCTTTTATGTTATAGCTAGCCTTAGACTATAAATACATGAGAATAACTCATTTAGACTTGAATTATTTTCATATGAGATTATTGAGTACACTCTTGAGAGAGTTGAAAGCTAAGTTCACTGTTGATAGAAATATTGATGGAATTACTTGCTTGAGGATCATTCCTCTTGAGGTTGTCTTTCTATAGTATAGGTGCTTGTTTGGTGTTTTTGGTAGGAGGTTTTAGTTTTAACATAGTATTAACCTCATTCTTGTGTATCCTCTTGAGGGTGTCTTTCTATAGTATAAGTGCTTGTTTTGGTGTTTTTTGTAGGAGATTTTGGCTTTAGCATAGTCATTGTTGCCGATTAGCCTCATTCTTGTGTCTTGATTTTTTACACAATTTGTGCTTTCTAGAATATTGTAATTCGGGGTATTGGTTGTCACATAACCATTGTTCTTAATGCTTTATCCATCTTGTGTCATTTTTTATCTTTTACTTCCCTAGTTCTTAGTGTATTGTTTCTTTTAGTTTCCACGTTTTAATATTATACCATTTGGTATTAGAGTCGAGTATAGATTTATTTTTACAAATCTAGTCTTGAGTTTGTTAGAGAAAAAGAGAAGGGTCAAAAATTTAAAATTTAAAATTTAAAATCTGATTCGTTCTTGTTTGTTGTTTTTGACAGTAGATTAGTATTCTCTAGTGTTATTTGAGTGTAGATGTGAAATTTCAAGCCATTTGGAGTGATTGGGAGATTTCATCATTGTTAGATTGAAAACTTGAAGAACAAAGCAAAATGGATTTTAATGATTGAGTGAGGTTTTGGACTTCAAAGAATTGGGGCTTGTTCTCTAACTTGAGGAGAAGCTAAATCTGAAATTTAGAGGGATTCCAAGAAAATTGAAGAAGTTAGGAATTTTGAATGTTCTCATGTCTTTGAAGAAGTTAGAAAAAGTACAAGTTTGATCCAAAACCCCAACTGAAATGTTCGGATTAAGTGTTTCAAGATACAAAAGGGGTAATTTCTAGGTGAAGTGGGCCCCACTAAAGGAAACGAAAGATCAGAAAATATCAACCAAAAGTCGGATGCACAAATTTAAAAACGGAAAAGGGCCTAAAATACCCTCAAAGTATTGGAAATGGTACAAAATTACCCTCCATCCACCTATTGGCTCCAAAATACCCTTCTCACCCACCTATTGGGTCCAAAATACCCTTGTCATCCACCTTTTGGTTCAAAATTGACCACTTATTTAACGGTTTTATATTTAAACTATTTAAATATTTTTTTAAATATGTGGCACGCAACTATATGTTATAATTTAACTTATTAGTATAATTTATAAATCAATCCACTACCCACCCATTACTAATTAAACCCCTCCAAATTAATACACCCGTCACATTATTAATGCAACAACAAAAAAGCTACTGCCAATTGAGTGTTTTTAAAAATTTGAGGCGAAAATATCTATAAAAGTAAATTATCATACGTTAAGTGTCGAAATAAAAATTACCGATAAACTTAAAAGTCTGACTATGTTCATCTTAATTATTCTTACGTCTCAGTTATGTGATGTTACTTCATAGTTAACTTTTTTTCAAAATAATATATTAAAGGTTTTAAAACAAATCATAAATATTTATAAAATTATATTTTAAAAAAGTGCATGAATTAATTCGGAATGTATTACTTCTTTACCTTTAATCATAAATTTTTAATTCAATCTTGAAAGAGAATCCTATTGAAAGTGTCCTCCTAAATAAGCGGCTCAACCTATATTTAATTGGGGCTTCAATTCGGACTCAAATAATTTTGAATGTCATTTTCAGGAATCTATAATTTCATCGTGTTTTAGTAGTGTTTATGACAATTTTGATGTTATAATTGGATTATTAATTGGGTGGAGTTTATTTAGTAATGAGTGGGTAGTGGGTTGATTTATAAATTATATTAATAAATTAAATTATAACCAATAGTTGAACGCCAAGTATTTTAAAAAATATTTAAAGAGTTTAATTTTAAAACAATTAAAAAAGTAGTCAATTTTGAACACAAAAGTGGATGACAAGGGTATTTTGGAGCCAATAGGTGGATGAAAAGGGCATTTTGGAGCCAATAGGTGGATGGAGGATAATTTTGTACTATTTTCAATACTTCAAGGGTATTTTAGGCCCTTTTCCGATTTAAAAATGAGATTTCACGACAAAAGGTTCAACCCAGTGTATAGGGGAGCACAAAGCGAAAAAAAGTGGCAAGGTCCCACTTCACGCTTTAAGCAAAGCGCTCACTTCATCATTGAAGTGAAGTCCGAATTAAAAGGAAAAAAACAACATAAATAAATAGAGACAAAATATATAAGCAAAAATTCATATTAAAAACAAAAAAAATGGTTCCCCTTTAGTTGTCTTGTCACAAAACAGACGTACAATTGTTGTCTTATTGGTCTCACTAACTTTTTTTCCCATAATTTCATGCCCGGTAAGCCACTTTTAATAGCAGATAAGATTTTAAGAAAAAAATAATCAACATAATATTTTTATCACTATTAAAAAAAATTCAACAACATTTTCATTATTGTTAAGAAACAAAAAACTCAGCAATATATATTGTAATCACTGTGAGAAAACTTCAGCAACATGTAATTCAAATAATTAAAGCTAAATAGGGTAAAGGAAAACAAAGTAACAAACCAAGAAGAAAAAAAGAAGAAAAATCATAGGAGACTATAGCCTTTTTGAGTGGTGCTAGCCAAGCACAAACGAGTGCAAATACAAGTTGTATATATACACCTACGACTTAGTATTTTGTATATATTATACCTATGACTCTTTTGTCCTTGGCTAGCGCCACTCAAATGTATTAGTTGCAAATACGAGTAAAAGTAAGGAATTTTTATGACTAACTTGTTTGCTCGTCTTGTAGGCACAAGGAGCTATATGTCAACCATAGCTTCATATCCTTGTGACGATGACATGGGAGACTATGCTTGTAGTGACGATGGGAGGCTATGATAATAACCATAATCATGAGTCATATAGAGATGCTACTGGAAATAAATTTGGAGAAAAGGGAGGCGTGGTTTATCTCCTCAGGAATATTCCTTAGGATACTACTATGGAGAAAATGGCACAAGGAAGAAGTTTGCGCAAATTCATAGTAGATATGGAATACCTAATAGTTAGCAATCTGATCTCAAGCATATCACAAATCTTCGAGTAGCTCTGATCCATCGGAACCGACCCCACCAAGCAGGCGGCCACAAGTCATAACGCACTCTTCGCACAACAATGGGTATGGAAGCTATACACTTCAAGTATATCTCATTGGTGCTAATTTTATTAGTCCAACTTTGGTGGGATAATTGAGAATCCCATATTTTGATATGCAGAGGCCATATGAATATAATGGAGTATGGGCCGTGAAGTCAGCAAGAGTTCTTATCATCAAAAGGGACTACAAGGAAGTCGTGTAGTGCGAAGTCTACCCTTTGAAAGGATGTTATCTATGGTTGGACTATCCATAGTTGAATAATATAATGGATATCAAATGTATTAGATTGCTTCACAAATTATACCCCTCTAACCCAATTTATGTGATGCACTTTCACAAAATTTAAGAAAGAAAAGAATTTTGGGAACTTGTGGTCTAAAACAAACCATAGATATTTGTGTGATTCACATATCATATCAAGGTAAAATAGAAAGTTCAAAGTTGAAGTATCTACAAATATAAAAAAAAGGTATTGTTCTGTTAAGGACAAACAAACTGAAAAGAAAACGCATCACATAAATTGAGACAAAAGGATTAATAGAATTGTCAGACTGTGAAATTCTCTCACGTGTTAAGAATCAACCTATAACACACTGATCCCAAATTAGATAAAAAATCTACGAAGGTATTGAGTTATATAGGTATCCACCTTTAAAATAAATGTGACATCCAAAGTAGTTTATAAAATATGTCGCCAAATCCATCTATTACCTTAAGGTTTTGGCTTGAATTTTCATATTCTTTCATACAACCCCATGTCTAGTACAAGTTTATACAACTACTAACAACAAACACATAAATGAGGCTCACATAGTTGATCTCATAGTTGGTAAAAGGGGGGAAATTATAATAAATGGTCAACCAGATTAGAAAGAGTTGGGCAAGAACCATTTTCTTAACATAATACCAAAACAAGGTGTGGTCCAGTGGTCAATGTAGTGGGGGTTGAGAACAATGAGGCCTCAAATTCAAACACAAATTCCGATAAAATACTAGTGAAGTTCTTCACATCTATTCAAGTCTTAGTGGACATATACCCAATACTTATATTGGTGAGAAGTAGCAGGTACCCCTGAATCATCCAGGGTGTGTGCACTCATGATGTCCCTAGTCGTCCACGCTCATGATGCTGGGAAAAAGATAATAGAAGCTTCCAAATAGTGGAAATAGACATAATCAACACATAAAGGTACTTGTAAGTTAAACCTGCATCCAGGCATGCCATTTCATTGTCCAGGATTTACAATATTCATTAACATCAAGAGAAAAAGCACTTAATGAACACCTGATTGTAATTTCATGAACTAAAGAAAATCTGAGTGAGAAGAGACTCAGTTGATCACATACGTGAAGGGGCTATTTGAAATCCTAATCTCAAGAGATAATCTTCAATGCTGCTGTCGAAAGGAAATGCTCTTACGCACATCTATGTCAATATCAGTATATGGCCATACAAAAGCTCACAGAGCCATATCACACAAATAGCAAGCAACTTTAATCTCCAAGAATTAAAAGCAATGCATATATCGCAAATAGGAAATAAATAAATATGTCCATCTCTACAGATCTTTAGGGCCTGGGTTGTGTGTGCCTCTGAGTAGGTAACTGAAGAAGGAAAGAGAAAAGATAGCGGAAGCAAGATACAAATCTTTGCACCATTTTTTAGAAAATCAAATACAAGGATGCAATTCTGGCTACCAGAATAAATATTATAGAGTTGGATCAAAGAAAAGTAACACATAGTTCCAAGAGTACAGACATCAGAAACATAACCAGAGACAAACTACCACAACAATGAACAACAAAGTGACATAAAACTAAATCTAAAGCACCTTGCAAAAACTCTCCGAAGTACCAATACACCTACATAACTTAGCAGAAGACATGTCAGAGCTTTCTCAATACCCAGAGAAAATCAAAAATCAGTAAGAAGGGTAACTGGTCGGGCTACGGGGATCACATCGGCCCAACCTAGAGCTTGTTATACTATCCAAAGCTGCCCCAAATACTCTTTGATCGTAATCATAATTGTTGCCATCGTAATGTGATCTATATCCATTGTAAGGTGATCTATAACCATTAGACTGGTTTACTGAAACACCAGGGGGGACTGGAACTGAATAGACAAAAGAATTATAAACATGTAAGTTAAAACTCAAAGAAACAGACAATCATAAAGCTTAAAAAGAAAAAAAAAAGAGAATTAAGAGCATTGGATAATGACTTCACTAAAAAAAAACATGCATCACCTTGTGCGTAACTAGTTTGGTGCTGTGAAAACAAGCATGAAGTTGATAACCTTGCGGAATTTGGTGAAATTTCCTTATCATTATAAGGTGTAGGATGAGGCCTTGGTCTAGAGGATATATTTAAGGCCGGCGGTGTTGCGATTGGCGAGTTATTAGAGGGCTTGTCTTGCCCAGATATCTGTTTAGAAAAATTAATCCATCAATAAACATTATGAACTAATCAAAGATGCTTCTGTAGACTTTGCCTCCTCAAAACTATAAGTTCCAACTGCCAGCCCGCACAATTGACTGAAAGAACATATGCTGGCTGCATCTCTCAATTCATGAGCCAAAACCAAAGGCACACTCACAACTCTATAGAATGCCAAGACTATCCAATATCTACACAGTGGCTGGTTCTATTGGAAAACATAGAGGAGGTAAACCCATACCTTAGGTTTGCAAGCACTACAGAAGCTGATAATACTTGGAACAGAAAAATTCACTAAATGAGACCCATTTAGCCAGTTAAGGGATGGGTAACAAGGGACTTACTGCAAATTTTAATGTTCTATTGTAGAGTGTCACTAAACCAGAGAAAAGCTTCACAGCATAGTCAGCAACCTCTTCTGTCTCATATTTTGCAAAGGCAAAACCTTTAGGCTTATCAGTTTCTTTGTCACGAGGAATGTACAAGTCAACAACACGCCCTGCTTGAATTAGAATGTCATATAGTACACGATCACATACTCTCTCATCCAAATTTCCTAAAAGAAATCCAAACACATGTTAGAAGGTGGTACATCATACACAACTCATTCACAGCACAACAGAAATTGCATTTCCTATCTATCAAAATGTTAAGCGCATTCTTGCAGAGATAATTCAAACAAGCAACAGGAAAAGAAAATGGCCTCAACAAAGGCAAAGGCAGATTAACCAAATGTATGTGCAATTCATCCCAAGGTATGAAGTAGTCTAGAAGGTCCCAATTAATGAGATGTTATTTGACATAACATGGAGTTGGAGAAAAAAAGACTTTTGGAGTTGGAGGTCTCCATATGTTTGTGTGGCTTAGACATTTTAGAATACTAAAGAGACTAAAAGGAAAGTGATTACGAAAAAGGGAACATAACGGAAGTCGGAGTTGTTTTCAACTGTGTTTAGAAAGGGGAAAAAACAAATTAAATAAATTCAGTAATCAATCAACCAAACAAATCGGAAAACATAACCAGAAAATGCATATCCCAAAGATTATTGCTTCCTTGACATCAGATCTGATATACGAGAAACATTCATAAAAAACTATTAGAGTAGATATATGGAAAATTAAAAAAAAGAAGACCTACCGACATATACAGTGCAATTAGGGTTCTCCGCCATGGTTTATCGGGAGGAGAGGAATTGGATGCCCAGTACCACTAGATTCACAAAGTATATCGGAATCGTGTGGTTCTTTTAATATTAAAGCAGAGAGAGTCTCTTCATTTATGTTATGTACCCAAAAATAAATACAAATCACCGACTTCTGGATGGTTTAAATATCGCTATTGTTGACTACGGATGTCTTTCCGCACGTGTTTTCGGACCTTATATATATAGTATATAGTATATATATATATAGTACTTCCTCCGTTTCAAAAAGAATGATTTCTTTCCTTTTTGTATGTTTTAAAAAGAATGACCTCTTTTTTTTTCTGGTAACAATTTTTCACGTGGCATGTTTAAGGCCACAAGATCAAAGGGCAATTTTGTACATTTGACCTAACTTTAATTTAGGACCATAAGATTCAAAAGTCTTCTTTATACTCTTAAACTCCGTGCCAAGTCAAACTAGGTCATTCTTTATGAAACGGAGGGAGTATATTTTTATTTTGTTCAAAGTGAAGTGTTCAACCAGCTTACATGTTAATGATTTTGTTGTGGAGTTTGAAATAGTTATCGACAAAACAAAAGCACGTCTTTCTTGATTTTATGAGATAACATATGATAGGATATATTTTAATTTACAATGTACTCATTGTACCTATTGACACATTTCTATTTTATTAAAGTTTTTAAACTTGTGTTCATATTCTTAATCAATCTAATTTAAGAGTTACAAGAAGAGATATATATTAAATAGTTTCGATTTTATTTTAACTTGCAATGTGTGTTGGGTTAAAAATATGTAGACAAAGTTATATAACTGTCCGTTTGTTTTAGCAATGTCTATATATGAAGCGACATAATATAATTGTTCGCCCATTTTGTTTTGGTGTATACCATACCTTTATCTGCACACAATCGGCTCCATTATCATTTCAAACTTTTAGCTCATAAGAATTTGTACCCGTCATAGCTCCCTGCCTAAAAAATTTACCAAGTCCTTGTGGAAAGCATAGGGAATAATATCATATTACATTCATGTGGAATTCAATTGATAGATATAACAAACAAATGGTTTTTTAGTAGATGATTTCAAAGTAAGTCCACACCATTTATCACAAGAATAGTCAACTAAATAGCTACTGACAAAATTTTATTAACTTATACAATACGTCAATTTATAGATTACCTCATTTATTTTAAAAGAGAGATTCATTTTACTACTGAGTTTCATAAAGTAACAACTTTGTAAATCTTGAAGTTATGACAATATTGTTCATAAATTCAAGCTTTAAACATTATCATACTACTATCGCATGATTTTGGGCAATCAAGTAAAAACCATTTCATTTATATTCGTAAAAATTAAATTCATATGCACGTGTATGTGGGGTTTTAATAAGCGATGATAAATAGCTTATTTGATCAATTTTTAGGAGAGAAAAAGTGCTTAGTATCTCAAAAGGTGTGTGTAATAATAGTTGTAGTTTTGTTCCCTCGAGAATGAGCTTATTTTTGAGATTTAACGTATTATGCATAAATTTTTGAAAAAATTATGTACTTCATTATGATGTAGGAGCTATTTGCGGAGACTAAAAATTAGTAGCTTCTCCTTAAGACGTGGAATGATAAAACTTATGTTTAAATTTCCGTCTTAGTAAAAATACTCTTACCAAATTAATTATAGAGCAAACACTTCCTTATTAATATAATCTAATATGCACATTCCAACTCATTCTCCAATATTTATTTTGATGGTTGTCTCCATCACGCTTCAACAACAAGCAATTCAATGCTTATAATAACTGAAGCTTGAATCAAACAACATTTTTTCTCAACATATTGTAATGACCCCTAGGTTATTTTTGTGTTTATAACTCATGTTCAACGTTCAGAACTTTTCTGTATCAATCTCAAGTCATTTCTGATTTGTTGGGACTGACAGTTTGGTTACCTGGTCGTTCATTTAGTTTTTATGTGAGTTTTAGTGTTTTGAAGCTTTTGGACCTTAAACGGTCATTTTTATCAGAAATTTTAGAAAATGACCTCAAAATCCAATTTTGGTGATTTCATCAGCTCTCCAAGGATCATCTTAGGCTAGTAGCATAGTTGCACGACTCTCGAGGCTTTTAGTGCGAGTTTGTATGATTAGGCGTTTTAACTTTCAAGTTGAGGTCTAAGTTTGACTTAAGTCAAGATTGAGGAAATAAGCTAGGATGAGAATTTTGTGACGCGGTTAGCTCTAAATTCTTGAGTTTGGTCTAGAACAACCTTTCATTTAGGTTCAGAGGCTTTCAGGCTGATTTTGAGTCCCTTGTGGATTTTGTCTTAAAACAGAAACTGAGTGTGGGATCCACTTTCCATCTACACGACCTCAAATGGAAGTTTGATGGTTTCCTTGAGTCCAAAATACCGAATTTAGTAGGGTTGCACATATCATTTGCATGCACGGGGTCCCAAATGAATTCAGAAGGTCTCCTCGGGATTTTGAAACTTTCCTAAACTAGCTAATGTGCATCATCTGGTGGAGGGTGATTTACCCTTCGTGTTTGCGGACCCATTGGTCGCGTTTGCGAAGGCTTGGGCCTTAGTGCTTCGCCATCGCATGATGTGTTGTTGTGATCATGATGAAGTGTTTACCTTCTTGGTCATCACGATTACAAGGATGGGTCTCCGCAATCACGACATCTATTCTCTTAATGAGCCGCGATCATGACCTTTCTTGTCATACCCCGAGGCTACTCACTTGGCATAGCATGATACCTAGGATCACGAGTGACCCTAAGTTAACCCTGTGTCTGACACATCGTAATCATAATGAGAAATACTGAATAAAACAGATACTATGCGAAAGCTAAAACATTGGATAACTGAAAGTGGGGAATACCCAACTAGTTTGAATATGTGAAATGTACTATGAGTTTAATAACAACTAAAATATCAAACTCAACAAGTCAAGTTCATTCTAGTACTATGTCCGAAAAGCCACTAATGACTAGAATTGTTGGGACATGCCCCAGCTAACCCTAGCAAAACTGTAAACTGAATGTCACGACCAGCGAGCACCCCTAGACGTAACTGTCGTCTTCGTCCTCGAAGAGGCCTTAGACAAGCCCTTAGAATACATCATTGCATTTCATAGTAAAACTTTACATATGAAGTTTACTTAGACTTCTCATTTATGGAAAATAGTCTACATTCATCTCACACATAACCATCTAACATAGGAGTACAAGATTTGGGACATAGCCCTTACAACATTACAAAATGTCTCAATATAGGACAATGTCTTTAGACTAATCAAGTATTAAGAACTAGAATGGCAGGCTTCGTCCTCGGACTTGAGGACTCACCAACTTGGGAATCTATCCAAGCTTCTTGAAATTTGGCCTTGAAACTCTTCAATAGCCCGATCCTACATTATTGTATAAATAGAGAGAAAATGGGTTAGTACAAACCACATGTACTAAGTATGGATATATGCAAGTAAACCAATTGAAAACATACACAAAGGGAAATTTTAGTTATAAGCATGCCAAGTTACTTTAAAAGATTTCATGCACATTCCAAGAATATAATCAACTCCACAACATAATCACAACAAGACATTTTCATATTTCATGTTCAAGAGAAACATCATAATCATCAATACATTCAAGACCCTGCCCATGATCCCAATTCAAGTAAATTAGTGCAATTTCTATGTGAAGCCCCATAACCCCACATAAACTAGTAAATTATCAAAGATACCATAAGTATTGCCTTTACATCATATAACATCACAACAAGTGTAGTCAACCTCGTACATAACAATTTAAACCAATATCATGCATACCAAGTGAATGCAACATCATATGAGACCAACATAATATAGAATCAACATTTTGTCTTTCATTCATAACATATGTATATAAACAAATCACCCTAGGAATCCCCTGATGGTCCACATGTGCAATGTATAGGTAATATCTCATTCCCTTACCTACACTAGTACACCTCTCAAGTCATCCTAGTTATTATGCATCTTTTAACTTTCATTCATTCATTTTACTTTCGGGAAACTTTGCCATAACCGACATGAGACCATGTGAGCTAAACATGGCATCCAGTGTCAACCCCTCACACCAAAAGAAGGACAATATACTTGCCAAGGTAGGACATACACATCATAATAACGTCTACGTGGATCCACTAGCTAGGTTTCCTATGAGGGCACATAGTTAAGGAACAAGGAGGTTGTTACTAGAAACCCTTTTTATGCTAATTAGCATTATATTGTAGTTTCCACCTCATGAGAGACATAGTGTGAACCTCCCTTCCTTTGTGAGGGAACACCTCTCATTGTCAAGTTCACTCGGTGATAAGCTAAATTCCCTTTTTAAAGAACCTTTAAGTCTTTCTTAAACATTAGTTCATAAGATAGGTCCTAGGGGATTAACCCCATTCATAGTTCATAGGTTATATGATGATAATTTCCTTTCATCAAAACCAACATCATGTGCGATCATTACTTCATAACATAGTCATAAGATGTACATGAGAATTACCTTCAATTCCACATAGTCACACACCTATCATCATCATCTCATAATTCATCACATTCATGACATGATCATACCTTAATAAATTCATCATTCATATTTCAATTAACCAACATTACCAAGGATAAGACAACAATAACATAATAGCAATACTACTTCATAACCTTGAAGGTTTTACCAATATCTTCCAGAAATGCATTCAAGACCTCCTTTCCAAATCAATGATATACACATATATTCACCACTCAACCCATTATCCTCATTATACAACAACCAATTAGACAAGAACTTCCTTAATTTCATTATCACTAACCACTAATTAACATACTTCAAAAGTTAGGGTTAGGGGAAAAAAGACATCCATGGATATCTCAAGAAATAGATCAAAACTCATCAATTAAGCATCAATATGAAACTAAACAATCCTAAGTAATCATAATTCATCATAATTAGTCAACAATTTCAGTTTTAGGAGGAAACCCATTTGTAGAGAAAACCCTTGAATTTTGGTGATTTTTGAAATCATCTTTGAATGGGCCTCTTGGGAAAAGAATCCCAAGAGTGCAACAATCCATATATTAGGAAGACTTTATCCATGAAATTGAGTAAGATACTTTGAGATTGGGTCTTCTTTGAAGCTTCAATATTTTCTTCAATGGAGGTTGAGGTAGAGAGAGAATGTAGAGAGAAGTGGGAGTAATTGGATTTCAATTTGGGATTATGTTTTGAAGTGGGAGTAATTGGATTTCAATTTGGGATTATGTTTTTAAGTGGGAATTGAGTGATAAATGACCTAAAATCAATATATAGGCAACTCCCAAAATACCCAAAATACCCCTCACTAAGTTGGACTTTTAAAATAAAAGTCCAACTTCACCTTGAATTGGAACCCCCTTCCAACCTTCACGCCTCACTCCACGAGTCATGAAGAGCTCAACGGCTTGTGGTGGTGCTCGTCAAGTGTGGGGCAGTAACTTCCCCAACCGTGTCATGCTAGAGGTTGTAAGTAATCTTCACGACCACCCCCTTGCCCATGAACATGCACCACAACCCGTCAAGTGGCTCGTGGTGCTTTGGGCAGTAGCCCCTCCAAACTCTCCATTTCCCAAAATTTTTAAGGCAAGACCACGACCAAGCCTCCCTTTCCGTCAAGTGCACCACGAGTCGTGAAGTGGCTCGTGGTGCCTTGGACAGTAGCTAGTCCAAGGTGCCATTTTCTTTTCAAGGACAAGGCATCTTCACGAGCCTCCCACTTGATTGTGGTCCTGACCACGAGTCGTGGTCATGCTCATGGAGGTTGATGCAGTAGCCTCCCTTTTTGGGAAAGCCTTGGCCTTTGGCTTTGGCTTGCCCCTCGAGGGTCGGCACTCCTCCCTTGGCCTTGATCCTTACTCCCCCTCTTAGGCACTTATATACACTCCCATCATCTTCTCATGGTCAACCCCTTATACACCCCTTTTGAACCATCCTACCATCACTAGCACCACACTAGTTTAGGTTACTAGTTTATCGGACGTCATGGTCGTTTTTAATTTCATATTAACTTATCCTCCAAACTAAGTTAACTAACATAAATAGGACCTCTAACATATTCTTGTCAATTCATTGAACTACTCATGGATCCCTAGCTTAAGTCATTGAATTTACTAGGTGTAACAATATCCCCCTTGGGGACCATTCGTCCTCAAAATGACACTTTAAACACCTTTTTAATTAATGACTCGAGACTAGCAACCCAACCAAAACAAGGTAATCATAACTCAATAAAATAAGGAGGGAACATCCACTCCATTTCCAAACATAACAATGCATCACAATAAGGTAGGAACTACATCAATACCAAAATGTACATAATTCACATTTTCACATTTTACTAGGATGAATGTCCTTCTCCTTTCCATATGGCTCCATATATTCAACAAGAAGCACCACATAATTTTCATACTTCAACTTGAGAAATTTCACAAGAAATGTCACATAACTCAATATCCAAACATGTTGTCAAGTATTATCAAGTATGAAGACACATAGTTCAAGACATATATGAAACATGGATTTTTCATAAAATCATGCATAATGAAAGGGGAAATCATAGAAGTTTCAAAACACACTTAAGACCTTTCAAAACAACAAATTGAGAGAGTTACTAACCTAAAACTTGACTAGAAGTAAGAGGAAAGAGATGAGGGTAGCGGGACTCCGTGTCAGCCTCGGCCTCCCATGTTGCACCCTCAACTAGATGGTTTCACCATAGGAATTTTACGGAGGCAACCTCTTTATTCCTCAATTTCTTGACTTGACGATCTAGGATCTCAACCGTAACCTCTTCATAATAAATGCTCTCATCCACCTCTAAACCTTCTAACGGGAGAATAGACACCGGGTTACCTATACATTTCTTAAGCATAGAAATATGGAACACCGGATGCAACGGGGCCAACTCATTTGGTAATTTCAACTCATAGGCAACTTTCTCGACTCGCTTCAAAATTTAATAAGGGCCCACATACCGGGGACTATGTTTCCCCTTTCTACCAAACCTCATCACCGCTTTCATGGGTGATATCTTCAAATAGACCAAGTCATCTACCATAAACTCAGGGTCCCTTTTCCTATTGTTGACACAATATTTTGTCGACTTTGGGCCGTCTTCAAATGATACCTTATAAGTCATACTTTCTCCACAACCTCTAATATTACTTAAGGACCTATTAGAGCAAACTCACCTACTTCAAACCACCTAATTGGAGATCTACATCTCCTCCCACAAAGGGCCTCAAAGGGTGCCATGGCGATACTTGAATGGTAGCTATTATTGTAGGCAAATTCAATCAATGGTAGATGGTCATCCCAATTACCCTTGAAGTCAATAACACATGCTCTCAACATGTCCTCCAAGGTTTGGATGGTTCGTTCCGCCAAACCATTCGTTTGTGGATGAAATGCGGTACTAAGTTTTAGTTTGGTACCTAGCCCACTTTGGAATGCCTTCCAAAACCTAGAATTGAATTGGCAACCCCTATCCGAGATGATTGACAAGGGAACTCCATGCAAAATCACAATCTCATTAAGATACAACTTGGAATATTCCTCCGCCGAATAAGTAGCTTTGACGGGGATAAAATGGGCAGATTTTGTCAATCTATCAACAATCACCCATATTGAATCATTTTGTCTCCTGGTACGGGGCAAACCCAAAACAAAATCCATATTTAAATCTTCCCATTTCCAAGTAGGGAAAGTTATATCTTGAGTTAACCCTCCCGATCTTTGATGCTCGGCCTTGACTTGTTGACAATTAGGACATTTGGCTACAAACTACGCTATATCCTTCTTCAACCTATTCCACCAATAGACCTTTTGTAGATCACAATACATCTTGGTGGCACCCGGATGAATGGAATATCGTGAACCATGAGCTTCTTCCATAATTTGTCTCCTTAAGTCATCCACATCCGGTACACACAACCTTCCTTCGTACCTAAGTACACCATCCCCCCTTGGGAGAATGACTCATTGAGTTTTCTAAGAACTGATTCCTTCACCTCCATCAATAGAGGATCAAGATGTTGCTTAAGCTTCACATCAACCACTAACGATGACTCGGAGTTATGATGAACCATGAAACCCCCTTGTGAAAAATCTTCTAACTGAACACCCAACGAGGCCAATCTATGCTCATATTTAACTAACTCTTTCTTACCATCTTCAATGTGACCTACACTACCCATAGACATTCGACTCAATGCATCCGCCACCACATTGGCCTTTTCGGGGTGGTGTAGGACACTCATATCATAATCCTTTAAGAGTTCTAACCATCTTCTCTGTTGAAGGTTTAAATCCTTTTTAGTGAACACATATTGGAGACTCTTATGGTCGGTGAACACATCCACATGCACCCCATATAGATAGTGTCTCTATATCTTCAAAGCAAATATTATGACCACTAATTCAAGATCATGAGTTGGATAGTTCTTCTCATGCACCTTGAGTTATCTAAAGACATATGCTATCACCTTACCATGTCGCAAGAGGACACAACCCAAACCTACTCGAGAAATGTCACAATACAACACAAACCCTTCGGTACCCTCCGGTAAAGTCAAACTCGGAGCAGAGGTAAGCTTATTTCTCAACTCTTGAATCCCTTTTTCACAAGCTTCCGACCATTCAAACTTAATTTTTTTTTGGGTTAAGGTTGTCAAAAAACAAGCGATAGATGCAAACCCATCAACAAATCTCCTATAATACTAGGCTAAACCCAAGAAACTTTGAATATCAGTTGGAGTCAAAGGGCTAGGCCGATTCTTAACCGCCTCTGTTTTCTTCGGATCGACCTCTATACCCTCACTTGAAACAATGTGACCAAGAAAAGCAAGCGATCTAAACCAAAATTCACACTTACTATATTTAGCAAAGAGTTGATGTTCCTTGAGGACTTGTAATACTATCCTCAAATGACTCATGTGTTCATCCTCACTCTTAGAATATACCAAGATATCATCAATAAAGACAATTACAAATGAATCTAGATAATTCTGGAACACTCTATTCATAAGGTCTATAAAAGTCGCCGGGGCATTAGTTAAACCAATAGACATGACTAGGAACTCATAATGACCATACCTAGTTTGGAAAGTCGTCTTAGGATGTCAATACCTCTCACCCTGAGTTGGTGATACCCCGACCTCAAATTGATTTTTGAAAAGTAACTTGCACCTTGGAGTTGGTGAAACAAATCATCAATCATAGGAAGAGGATACTTATTCTTTAAAGTAACCTTGTTCAATTATCGGTAGTCAATACACATTCTAAGAGACCCATCTTTCTTTTTCACAAATAATACCGGAGTTCCCCATGGGGATATGCTTGGTTGTATGAAACACTTATATAGCGAATCCTTGAGTTGAATCTTCAATTCTTTTAACTCAACCGGCGCCATCCGGTAAGGAGGAATTGAAATGGGTTTAGTATCCGACATCAAATCTATTCCAAAAATTTTTCTCATTTGGGAGGAATTCCGGGTAAGTCATCGGGAAAGACTTTTGGAAAATCCTTCACTACGGGGACCGACTCTAAAGGAGGAGCCTCGGACTCAAGGTCCTTGACCCTCACAATATGATAGAGACATCCCTTAGAAATCATCTTACAAGCTTTTAAACACGAAATGATTTGACCTCTAGGGATTGAGTTTCCCCCTTCCATTCAAAAACGGGTTCATTAGAAAATTGGAATTTAACTACCCTTGTTCTACAATCAATTGAAGCAATACAAGCATGTAACAAATCCATACCAATATGACATCGAAGTCCAACATATCAAGTTCTACCAAATCAACCAATGTAACTCTATTGGACAATAATATAGGACAACTCCTATAGACTCTTTTAGCAACAACGGAGACACCCACCGGGGTAGAAATCGAAAAACGTTCAACTAAGAACTCGGGGAGCACATCAAACTTCATATCCACTAAAGGAGTTACAAAAGACAAAGTGGCATCGAAATCAAACAATGCATAAACATTAATTTAAAATACTTGCAACATATCGGTAACAACACCGAGAGAACCCTCTTGATCACCCCTAGACTTGAGAGAATAGAAGTGATTCTTCTTAGGAGCATCAGAATTTGGACCGTTTGCTTGTGCTTGATTACTCTCCCTTCCTTGAGTCTTAGACATGGTACAATCCCTCACCATGTGACCACTCTTTCCACACCCAAAACAAGTATCCATACCCATTAGACATTTACCCCATGCTTCTTGCCACATTTGGCACAATTAGGTTTCTCACCTTGTGAACCACCAACTCTTCCTCCTTGAGGCTTAGGGTTAGACACCCTATCTTTGTTAGCCCTTGGGAAATTAGAAGGAACTTGGTTGAAGAATCTCTTCTTAAACTTTGATTTGTTTTGGATTTCAAACTTACCATTCGAAGTACCTCCATTATAGGGCCTTGCCCTCTTAGCATCCCTATTCTTCCTCTTGGTCCTACTTTCCTCAACTTGTTGAGCATGCACCATCAAACGAGAAATATCCATGTTGTCATGAAGCATTACCGCACGACACTCTTCCATAAGATCATTGGACACACCCGTCACAAAACGACTCATCTCATCTCTAGGATTAGACACCAAAGAAGAAGCATACTTGGACAACTTGATGAATTTCAAAGAGTATTCTTGAACACTCATACCTCCTTGACGAAGGTCGATGAACTCTTTCACTTTTGCCTATCTTTTCTCTCTTGGAAAGAACATAACAAGAAATGCTTCTAAAACTTCCCAACTTATGAGACCCGCTCTCAAAGCCCTATTGTACTTCCATTGAGTGTACCAAGTTTGAGCCAAATTCTTGAGTTGGTAAGCGGCTAGCTCAACCTTCTCATTTGAGCTCACCCCCATATCATACAAGATCTTATAAACCTTATCAAGAAAGTCTTGAGGATCTTTATTTACCTTAGATCTAAAGAATGTTGGAGGATTCATCCTTGTAAAGTCTCTCAAACGAGAAGCCATGGTACTAGCATTTTGATTCACAAGTGGTGCAACTTCCCAGTTAGCTTGAGCCGTCATAGCTTGAGCTTGAGTAGTTACGGCTTGAGCTTGTGTAGCTATGACTTGGGCCAAGTTTAGGAGAGCCGCACTTATCTCTCCATCCGACATGACGGAGGGTTGACTGGAACTTGGCCACCTAGAGGAACTTGCTCTTGAGGAAGAGCTTGGTTGTCTTGGGGAGGAACTTCCGCATTAGCCATCTCCTCTTAAAACTTTCTTGCGGCTACCCTTCTAGTAGTCGTAGCCTATAACCACAAGAAAAGAGTAAGAAGAAAAAGGACAAATAGAGTTAAGACTCTTGAGGCATGACTTAAGAGTTCCAAAGAAGTGAGAATTTCCTAAGCATTACATAGCCTCTCATTCATAAGTGTGGATGGACAAGACTCTAAATAGACGTGGTTTAAGGAGACATCGTTCCTATATTATTTAACATCATGCTCTGATACCAAGTTTGTCACGACGGGGGAGCACTCCCTAGACGTAACCAGCGTCTTCGTCCTCGAAGAGGCCTTAGACAAGCCCTTAGCATACATCATTGCATTTCATAGGTAAGTAAAATACGAAAAAAATTAAAACTTTACATATGAAGTTTACTTAGACTTCTCATTTATCGAAAATAGTCTACATACGTCGCACACATAACCATCTAACATAGGAGTACAAGATTGGGATGTAGCCCTTACAACATTACAACATGTCTCATAAGATAATACACCATAGTCTTTACAATATAGGAAATAGAACAATGTCTTTGCACTAATCAAATATTAAGAACTAGAATGGTAGGCTTCGTCCTCGGACTTGAGGACTCACTAACTTGGAAATCTATCCAAGCTTCTTGAAATTTCTCCTTGAAACTCTTCAATGGCCCGAACCTACATTATTATAGAAAGAGAGAGAAAATGGGTTAGTACAAATCACATGTACTAAGTATGGATATATGCAAGTAAAACAATTCAAAACATGCACAAAGGGATATTTTAGTTATAAGCATGCCAAGTTACTTTAAAAGCTTTCATGCACATTACAAGAATATAGTCAAGTCCACAACATAATCACAACAAGACATTTTCATATTTCATGTTCAAGCAACATCATAATAAAGTCATAAGCCACATTTTATCAATACATTACAAGACCATACACACGATCATGATTCAAGTCAACTAGTGCAATGTCTATGCGAAGCCCCATAACCCCACATAAACTAGTAAATTAGAAAAGAGACCATAAGCATTGCCTTTACATCATATAACATAACAACAAGTATAGTCAACCTCATACATAACAATTTAGACCAAACATCATACATACCAAGTGAATGCAATATCATATGAGACCAACATAATATAAAATCAACATTATACCTTTCATTCATAACATATGTGTATAAAGAAATCACCCTAGGAATCCCCTCAAGGCCCACATGTGCAATGTATAGATAAAGTCTCATTCCCTTACCTACACTAGTACACCTCTCAAGTCATCCTAGTTATTATGTATCTTTTTACTTTCATTCATTCATTTTACTTTCGTGAAACTTTGTCATAACAGGCATGAGACCATGTGAGTTGAATATGGAATCTGGTGTCAACCCCTCACATTGATAGGAGGACATCCTACTTTCCAAGGTAGGACATATACATCATAATAGTGTCTACGTGGATCCACTAGCTAGGTTTCCTATAGAGGCACATAGTTAAGGAACTAGGAGGTTGCTAGCAGAAACCCTCTTTATGATAATTAGCATTGTAGTTTCCACCTCATGAGAGACAGAGTGTGAACCTCCCTTCCTTTGTGAAGGAACACCTTTAATTGTCAAGTTCACTGGGTCCTAAGCTAAATTCCATTTTTATAGAACCTTTAAGTCTTTCTTAAACATTAGTTCATAAGATAGGTCCTAGGGGATTAACCCCTTATATAACATGTTCATAGTTCATAGATTATATGATGAGAATGTCCTTTCATCAAAACCAACATCATGTGCGATCATTACTTCATAACATAGCCATAAGATGTACATGAGAATTACCTTCAATTCCACAAAGTCACACACCTATCATCATCACCTCACAATTCATCACATTTATGACATTATCATACCTTGATAACTTCATCATTAATATTTCAATTAACCAATATTACCAACGATAAGCCAACAATATCATAATAGCAATACTAGTTCATAACCTTAAAGGTCTTACCAATGACTTACATGAAATACATTCAAGACCTCCTTTCCAAATAAATGATATACTCATATTTTCACTACTCAACCCATTGTCCTCATTATACAACAACAAATTATTCAAGAAACCCCTTTATTTCATTATCACTAGCCACCAATTTACATACTTCAAAAGTTAGGGTTAGGGGAAAAGAGGCATCCATGAATTATTCAAGAAATAGATCAAAACTCATCAATTAAGCATCAACATGCAATTAAACAATCCTAAGTAATCATAATTCATCATAAATAGTCAACAATTTCAGTTTTAGGAGGAAACCCATTTGAATTTGGGTGATTTTTGAAATCATCTTTGAATGGGCCTCTTGGGGAAAGAATCCCAGGAGTGAAAGAATACATATATTAGGAAGAATTTATCCATGAAATTGAGTAAGAAACTTGGAGATTGGGTCTTCTTCTTTAAGCTTCAATGTTTTCTTCAATGGAGGTTGAGGTAGAGAGAAAATGTAGAGAGAAGTGGGAGTAACTGGGTTTCAATTTGGGATTGTGTTTTGAAGTGGTAATTGAGTGATAAATGACCTAAAATCAATATATAGGCAACCCCTAAAATACCCAAAATATCTCTTACTAAGTTGGACTTTTGAAAAAAGTCCAACTTGACCTTTACTTGGAACCCCCGTCCAACCTTCACGCCCCACTCCACGAGCCGTGAAGATCTCAACGGATCATGGTGGTCCTCATAAAGTGTGGGCCAGTAGATTACCCCTATGTTCCATGCTAGAGGGTTCTAAGTAATATTCACGAACACCCCCTTGCCCATAAACATGCACCACGACCCTTCAACTAGCTCGTGGTGCTTTGGGAACTCCTCCCTTGTCCTTGATCCTTAATACCCCTCTTAGGCACCTATGTACACTCCCATCATCTTCTCATTGTCAAACCCTTAGACACCCCTTTCGAACCATCCTACCACCACTAGAACCACACTAGTTTAGGTTACTAGTTCATCAGATGTAATGGTTGTTTTAATTTCTTATTATTATATCCTCCCAAACTAAGTTAACTAACATAAAATAGGACCTCTAACATCTTTATAACCCTAGTCAAGTCATTGAACTACTCATGGAGACCTAACTTAAGTAATTGAATTTACTAGGTGTAACAACTAAATAGAAGACTTAAATAAAAGGCATGTCTATGGTCCTCAAAGTATGAAGACTCACCAATGAAACTGATGAATACGGATCAGGGACCTATCTAAGCGTGATCTGGATGCTGAGTACCTAAACCTACATCATAAAAAGATGTAGCACAGAGTATGTGTAAGTACTTGGAATGTACTGAGCTTGCAGAATATAGATACTAACTGATTAAAATATAGCTGAGCAATAATATAATCTGAATAGAAGATAAATGCCGATTATAACTAAAATCTGAGCTAAATTCAATGACCAAGTACTAATCATGAATATAACATGTTGAAACTTAATACAGAAGTATAAACTAAAAATATGGTCAAATGTACTAGATTCTGACTGTGAGAGCTACTATTAACCGATAACAACCATGTGAACTAAACGTGGAGTCCGATGTATAAGCCACATTGAGAGGACCCAATATACCTTGCTAGGGGTATAAAGGCATAACTGTCGTGATCACTAAAACTGATGCCCAACAGAGGGGACTTATACTCCTACGGGGCACGTAGTTTTGGGACTATAAGGGTACGCTGAACCCTAATCCAACTCAGTGCTAAGCCTACTCCCAACTAGAAATGTATATGACACAACATAACTGAAATACTAGATAGCTCAATGTCCTAACATGAGAATGCAACATTTAGGAACTGACAATGTAACATTTTAAAACTAGAGCATGTTTATCTGTTTAACTTACCTAGCAAGTGTGATTGATGAACTAAGAGAATCTACACAACTAGGGTTCTGAGTTTTATGCAATGAACTAAGAAACATTTCCAAGAAAACATGATATTCGATTACGAATACTACAATAGCTAATCAACAATTATCCAGTGATTTTTAAACCCTAGGTCTAAACAAGATATGGGAAATCAAGATTCTTACTGAATTCTTGGGACCTAACGGAAGAAAGGAATCCACTAGTGAATTCCTACATACCTGGTGACAAAATCTACAGAGAGATTCTTCGATTTCGGGTTGGAACTAAAGCAAACCTGTTGCGTGTTGTTGAAATAATTGGCGCCACTTTCTCTTCTCTCCGTTCTAATTTTTGGTGATTTTTGCGAATAAAAGTTTTAGGTAGGTTCTAACTAAATTATTAGGCTTAAACTGAGTAGAATGATGTAATTTAGATGTAAATTTTCATAGTTTAAATGACCCATGTATAAGGGAAAGGACCAAAAAGCTATCAGAGCCATCGACATACCTGACTGACGGACCATGGACTAACTGACGCTCCATCCTGGCAGAGTGTCGTTTGTCTTGAGAGATTAGGTTCTAAGGGTCACGATCTATAGACTACGGCCGTCGGTCGTGATTTTTCTGGTAATTCTGGGTGGCCATCCACGGACACTACCTATGGTATGTTGTTCAAACCACGGGCCGTGGTCTGGTCTCCGTTGGTGAAAACTGCAATTTCTAAAAATCTTCTATTTAGTTTTTCTCGAATCTAGGGTGTTACTATCTCCCTCTTGGAAACATTCATTCTCGAATGAAGTCTAAACTAGCTGAGTATGGAGGGAATAATTTGCAGTCCCTACCACTAAGTATTAGAAGTTGATATTTGACTAAACTAAGTTCCAAGAACATGCACATATGCTAAAATGCAAGAACAACTGAACGAACAAGATACTGAGATTGTTTTTTTTTAGTAAGAGTAAACTAAAAGACTGGAGAGGAGCTATTATCAAGATGAAATGGAATCGCAAGGAAAGAGGTGATGATACTTTGCCTTCATGGATCCTTCTGCTTCCAAAGTAGCTCCTTCTCTAGATTATTACCTCCACAAAACCTTCATTGGAGCGACTTCTTTATTTCTCAACCTACGAAACTGACGATCAAGAATTTCAACTTACACTTGTAAGTCAGACTATCCTTCACAGCCACACTCTCTAATGGTACTATCGATGTTGGATCACCCACACACTTCTTCAACAAGGAAATGTGAAAGACTTGATCAACCACTGCTAGTTTTCTAGCAACTCTAACTCATAAGACACATTAACAACCCTATTCAGGATTATGTAAGGACCTACATGAACTTATGACGACTGTGAGCTATCTTTAGTCTATCTCTGATGAGCTGAACGTTTTCCATAGCTTCATGAACCGAGTCTAGACTTATCAAGGTTGCTTCGCCTAATTCAAACAAACTAATCGGGGACTTGAATCTATGCCCATATAGTGCCTCATAAGGGGCCATCCCATGAAATCGATCACGCAAGATATCAACATGTACCCTAAGGTCTTAATGGTATCTCTGCCTGACAATCCGTTTATGGGTGAAATGTTGTACTGAGATTTACCTAGGTACCAAGACCTTTCTGAAATGATTTCCAAAAATAAGAGGTAAAATATGGACCTCTTTTTGACATGATAGAAAAGGGAACCCTATGCAACATGACTATGTCATTGATGTAGAGTTTTGTTATGCCCCCTAAAACTAAAATACTAAACTAGAGCCTAAATCATAAACTAGTGGACTAGATAGATTCTAACGTAAAGAGTAGGGTTGTAAAATAACCTTAGTTACTTATTGCTAGTGTTTTTAGGTATAAAATTACGACCCAAGGGTATACCCTAGAAGTTATGGTATCCTCAAATCGTCACACGTCGTCGTCGACCTGTCAAAGGTCTAAGACAAACCCTTAGACATCTTTCATTGCATAATCATAAAAATAGCAGAAAATTTAAAACTTTTCATAGCACATCATATGATAGAACATAACTTCAAATATATATAAAAATACTTCATAATACATAGTTGGACTCTAAGTCTCTTTGCCATCTTAAGACACAACTCAATACAATATAATAGGGACACGACCCTTAACAACATAAAATATAATTCTAAGCTATTACATCAACTTAAAGAAACATCTTAATATAGGAAACTCTTGAATAATAAGGTTCCATTTACTTGAACTTGGGGAAGCTATCCAATCCCTTCACTTTAAGAAACATCGTCTAGCCATCACCACCTACACTTTGTGCAAAAAGATGAAGAAGAATGGGATTAGTGCAAGAATGCATTAAGTATGAAAACCATGCAAAACATGCATTTAAAGAGGATATTTCATTTGAAGTCATGCAACATGTCTTTTTAGTAAACTTCATGAACATAGGCACATTTACGCACAATATAGTTCGCATACATCATATAGACATGGATACTACTCATAATAGAACATAAATCCATTTATCACACTTTGAGTCATATTCAATACATACAATACATTACCTCTCTTTTAGCTTACTTCTTTGGTTAAGTAACCCTCAAGTGTACTTAGTGCAATATAAAACTTTGAGGTCACCTTACAATAGCTTTTCATAATATGATTCATAACACAACCACATGTATCATAAGTCTTAAGCACCTCATAGACATCAACTTCACATAAGGACCACCACCTTAGATAACTCCTAAGTCACACTAGTGAAATGTGTAGGAAGCATCGCATAATACTACTTCCACCAAGTGTACCTAAGAAGTCACCCTAGACTAGGTATAACATACTTAACAAGTCATAACACTTTCACTTATAACTAGACATTAGGCTACATACTTCATAGAATTATATAAGGACTCTTTCCTTTACTACAACCTTAGTCATAACTCATTTAGTTCATATCATAAATAAACCACCCTCACAACTCCTTTACAAGCTTACTTGTGCGATATACACATGGAGTCCCATACCTCCACATATACTAAGTAAACCCATTTAGAATCCATAAGTGCAATTCACATAAATAGGCATATTTCATGTCTTAACATAACAAAGTCACTTAATCATGCATTCATACAATTCGTGCATACATATAATAAGTCTTACTTTCATAAAAGTACTAAACTTATCCTTTCTTGGAGTTCACTAGTGCAATGCATGGGTAGGGTCCATAGTCCTACCTATAACCTCCTCAAGGAGTTGTGATTAGAGTCCATAATCTTATCTTAGTTCATTTCTTACTTTGGGAGACATAGCCATAACCGACATAGACCATGTGAGCTACATGGAATCCGATGTTCTACTCCCATACCAAAAAGAGAGGGTACTACTTGACAAGGTAGGATATTCATACAAAATAGCTATTCTAGTGGATCCACTAAGCTAAAACCTACGGGGTCACATAGTTATGGAACAAGGAGATTGCTTCTAAAAACCTTGACTTGCTAACGTGGAGGTTTCCATCTCATGAGAAAACATCTAGGTTGGGAACCCGGACTTGATAAATGTGAAGGGTCTCTTGTGGGAAGCCGGACTTACTAACGTGAAGATCCCACTCTCATTTGTCATGTTCACTTGGTGCTAGGCTCTAACTCCCTTTTTAATGTATATTTAATCCTTTAGTACTCTAATTCATAAGGAAGGCTTTAGGAGCTTGCTCCTTCATACTTCATATAGCTCAAAGGATTCTAAGATGAGAATGTCCTTTCAGCATAGAACCTACATTATGTGAGAATGTCCTTTCACATGATCATATCATGTTGATACTATAGTCTACTTTAGAGTACAATTGAGTAATACCTTTCAAGAGACTCACTAATTCTTTAGACTACCATTAACATACTTCATTAATACATACATGTATGTACCTATATGTTTGATCTAACTTCATATAAACACCTTTAGGCACACATGTTCATAACTTCATTAACCATATACTTTACATGCATAAAAATGGGTAATGATGCATACGAGAACTATCCTTTCCTTAGTCATCATGAATCTATGCTACTCATAGATATGCATGAAGTGTGTGTACATTGGTCAACATGATCACATAATGGCTATAAAATAGCATTCAGGAACCCACCCTCTAAAGATCACAACATATGTACAACCTTTTTTCAAGTCTTAAGTCAAACACATCTAGAGTATTAAATACTATTGACTACACACACTCACATTACATCATAGGAGGCAAGTACATATTCAAAAATAAAATAGAAGACTCCTAACATACTTTGATCACACATTCATATAGGGTTCATATGGGGTTCATAAAGGTAGGGGTCATGCTACAGGGATATTTATCCTCATTAGCTATATAGACCACACCGAACCCTAACATGATCATCACACATGTTCATATAACATCATCCCACCCCTAGGTCATACAACTAGTTTAGAAGGCTATTCATATACTTCACATAACATCAATTGAAACATGATATTAGAATCAAGGATAAATCATTCAACTTCCTAAACATGAATCATCATATCAATTAATCTCATATCAAATGCTTTCAAGTCCATGATCATATCACATAAACATGTATAAGAATGTAAACACTGCCACCATAAGTGGACCATACCAATCAACACAATTCAATATACATCCTAAGCTAATTAGAGGAAATAGATCAACTTACCAAATCTCCAAGCTAATAATCATATTTGATTATTCCTCCACAATTCATATTCAATTCATATAGATAGTAATATAAATAAGCAATTCAATATAATCTAATCACAATGCGATAAACATGAAATAGAGAGCACAAAACCCACATTATAGGTAAATTTGAGAAATTAGGAGGATCATGGGTTCTTCATATAATTGAATTGAAATTCATAATTAAAACACAATTAAACATAAATCCATCATTACAATGACTTTGAAATCAATTTGACAATGACCATTTGGTTGGTCCTTGGGGAGTTTTGCCCAAACGTTTCCACCTCAAATACTCTCGTATACATGTTAGTAACCTATCACATCAATTTAAACTGCAAAAAACACATAAAACAAGCCAAAACTCACTAAGACACACAAGCACATTTCAGGGCAAAAGTTTTAAACGTCTTGGACGTTTGACCTCCAAACTCCTTCACACTTGACACACTGCCTTTTAACACTATAATTATTCATTTAAGGACTTAATGAACTCATAACCAACATTTTAGGCTCTAATTTAACCTAGCTCATTTTTGAGGGTGTAACAATACTCCCCCACTTGGAAACATTCGTCCTCGAATGACCCTTGAAACATTTTAAACACTTTCAAGGACTCAATGACTCTTATAGCAGCTCACATCGTTCAACACGTAACACATAATAGTCAATGCACCAAATTTACAAGGAACACTAACTTCATACCATCATGCAACTAAAGTTACATAGCTAAACATAGATTACTCTTACCATTTCTTTCCATGCTTACATACTTCTTCATATTCATTGCCATTTGGAGGAACTACATTCTCCAACTTTAGGCATGTTCATTATTTCACCACAAGGTTTAACATACTATGGATTTCAATTGAACACTTAGGCATAATCCACACTTTAACTCATGAGAAAATTTGAACAATTCATTTAGTTGCACAATAATCATAAATAATGAAGATTAACTACAATCTTATAGTCTAGACAAACACCATCAAGGTCATATACTACATCACCATGCTTAGCTTTGTTCAAGGAGGAACTACCTTCTCCTAGTCACAACATATACACATGGAATCATGGAGTTCATATTAAAGCAATGCATAGAGATAAATTCATATTAAGGAGGATTTCGTTACTCTAAACCATATTATGCTTATACTTCCTTCCTTATGAAATCAACATGGTAGGTCACACAAACACATCACAACATTAGGAAGTAAATTTACAGCTTTCTATTTCTAGCACATCACTAGATTCCATAAGCATGCATCATTTAGGGAAATTATCACAATTTATAGTCACACCAAAAGACATAGGCTAGACAAATCATCACTTCTCAAGAGTGAGCCTATGGTAACACACCCCAAATATCAAAAGTAAAGAGACTCCTCTTTCTTATTTAAAGGAGACTATATTTCTCATAGTGAGGCCAAAACACCACCACCATATGAGTGACATCAACCATGCTCATTAAGCTATCTCATGAAATCAAATTGAATATTTATCATATAAGGATGCACAACAACATGAGCAACATGCAAATGTATCAAAATCCCTTTTTCATGCAATAATGACCTTTCATAATATGCATAACCTAGTGTCATTTAAGAAATGCATAACATATGGAGAACATGCAACTTATCCTTTTGTGCAAGACTCCTATCATGAACAAGCTACTTAGGAACTCTTTGGTTTCAAGCTTGAATGAGAATAGAAGGAAAAAATAGGGATATCTACCACCTTACTACTCAAATCATTCTCCCCCACTTAGGATAAACCCATTTAAGAGAAACTCATCTCAACTCTACGGGAATTTTAGATGATCAACCTTATTGACTAAGCACATCATCCCTATCTTGGGATCAAAGCTTATGAACACCCTTCTTACCATCACTACTAAGTGATTTTCAACATAGAGAAGTTCAAAGGAACTCAACATAGGAACATTAAGGGCACTTACAATCTTACCATCTATGCACATTATCCCCCACTTGGGGTAAGCCTAATCACATCATGCCCTTAAATACCAAGGTCAAGGCAAGTCAAGACCAACCTACAAGGGTCATCACTTTTGGTGGAACCTTCCAACCAATCATGCCTAGGTACAATCTAAGCACTTCCTCAATTGACCATACTCAAATCAAGCTTAAAAGACAACTAACCACTTCAAAGTAGGTCAACCTCAATTCTCTCCTTCTCTTCAAGAGCTAAGGGGTACGTACCATACATCCCCCTAAGTCACCTTAGGGTAATCATACTTCCAATTTATGGAATAAAATTCCTATTTTCCATTTTTACCACTCTTAGAATAGGTTCATAAAGGGAATCATTACTTAGTCATAAGGGTTCTCCCATTAACTAACATACCTCACAATCACCTTACAAGGATCAACACACTATCTCCCCTCCTTAGGAGCAAGCCTATTTAAAAGGTTCTAACCACAGAAGGACAACTATGAAGCATTTCACGTATACAAAGGCAATATTCATCTTTCTCACTATTTACCATATTCTCCACAAGTTTTCAAGCCTATATCGTAACCTTATGCTATCATCCTACATAATCATAAGGCAACCTATCATTCGAAAGGGGAACTCCATTCAACCATAACAACTACTAACAAACTATAACCACATGATATCATAACTTCTCAACATAGAATTTCCTTCCTCATAAATCACCTAGAGCCATAAATGGCATCACATCAATATATTCTAAATTCACCTTCGCATATACTCATCCAACCATAAAAACCAATGTAAGCATCAAAACTCACCTTTTCTCCCTCTATCTTTGAGACATCATCCTTTCCAAGCAATCACATCTAAAAGACCATCAGACAAGGAAACATAAAAGAAAAATCATATATAGCTAAGTTCTATGGCAGACACAAGATTAGTGAAGAAAGTGAAACTCTATCATCATATAGCCTCTCGCTCATCAATGTGTCGCGACTCACCACCGATGAACGAGACTCTACTAGACGTAAAAATATGAGATTTTGGACCCTAAATCCACTTTTAAAACCTTATGCTCTATTACCAAGTTTGTTACGACCCGAGGGTATACCCTAGAAGTTATGGTATCCTCAAATCATACTTTGAGGCATATTTAATACATACAATACATTACCTCTCCTTTATCTTACTTCTTTCCTTAAGTAACCCTCAAGTGTACTTAGTACAATGTAACACTTTGAGGTCACCTTACAATAGCTTTTCATAAAATGATTCATAACAAAACCACATATATTCACAAGTCTTAAGCACCTCATAGAGATCAACTTCACATAAGGACTACTACCTTAGATAACTCCTAAGTCACACTAGTGCAATATGTAGGTAGCATCCCATAATACTACTTCCACCAAGTGTACCTAAGAAGTCACCCTAGACTAGGCATAACATACTTAACAAGTCATAACACTTTCACTTATAACTAGACATAAGGCCACATACTTCATAGCATCATATAAGGACTCTTCCCTTTACTACAACCTTAGTCATAACTCATTTAGTTCATATCATAAGTAAACCACCCTCACAACTCATTTACAAGCTTACTTGTGTGATATACACATGGAGTCCCATACCTCCACATATACTAAGTAAACCTATTTAGAAGCCATAAGTGCAATTCACATAAATAAGCATAATTCATGTCTTAACATAACAAAGTCACTTAATCATGCATTAATACAATTCGTACATACATATGATAAGTCTTACTTTCATAAAAGTACTAATCTTATCCTTTGTTGGAGTTCACTAGTGCAATGCATGGGTAGGGTCCATAGTCTACCTATACTAAGTAACCTCTTCAAGGAGTTGTGATTAGAGTCCATAATCTTATCTTAGTTCACTTCTTACTTTGGGAGACATAAGTCATAACCGACATAGATCATGTGAGCTACATGAAATTCGGTATTCTATTTCCATACAAAAAAGATAGGGTACTACTTGACAAGGTTGGACATTCATACAAAATAGCTATTCTAGTGAATCCACTAAGCTAAAACCTCCGGGGGCACGTAGTTATGGAACAAGAAGATTGATTCTAGAAACTTTGACTTGTTAACGTGAAGGTTTCCATCTCATGAGAAAACATCTAGTTTGGGAACCCGGACTTGCTAAACGTGAAGGGTCTCTTGTGGGAAGCCAGACATATTAACGTAGAGCTCCCACTCTCATTTGTCATGTTCACTCGGTGCTAGGCTCTAACTCCTTATTTAATATATATTTAAGCATTTAGTACTCTAATTCATAAGGAAGGCTTTAGGAGCTTGCTCGTTCATACTTCATATAGATCAAAGGATTCTAAGATGAGAATGTCCTTTCAGCATAGAACCTACATTATGTTAGAATGTCCTTTCACATAATCATATAATGTTCATACTATAGTCTACTTTAGAGTACAATTGTGTAATACCTTTCAAGAGAATCACAAATTCTTTAGACTACTATTAACATACTTCATTAATACATACATGTGTGTACCTATATGTGAGATCTACCTTCACATAAACACCTTTATGCACACATATGCATAACTTCATTAACCATATACTTTACATGCATAGAAATAGGTAATGATGCATAGGACAACTATCGTTTTCTTAGTCATCATGAATCTACACTACTCATAGATATGCATGAAGTGTGTGTACATTGGTCAACATGATCACATAATGGCTATCACATAGCATTCAGGAAGCCACCCTCTAAATATCACAACACATGTACAACCTTTTTTCAAGTCTTAAGTCAAACATCTAGAGTATTAAATACTATTGATTACACACACTCACATTACATCATAGGAGGCAAGTACATATTCAACAATAGAATAGAATACTGCTAGCATACTTTGATCATAATTCATATAGGGTTCATATAGGTAGGGGTCATGCTACAGGGATATTCATCCTCATTAGCTATATAGACCACACCTAACCCTAACATGATCATCAAACATGTACATATAACATCATCCCACCCCTAGGTCATACAACTAGTTTAGAGGGCTATTCATATACTTCACATAATATCAATTGCAACATGATATTAGAATCAAGGCTAAATCATTCAACTTCTCTAAAGAGTAATCATCATATCAATTAATATCATATCAAATGCCTTCAAGGCCATGATCATATCACATAAACATGTACAAGAATGTAAGCACTGCCACCATAAGTGGACCATACGAATCAACACAATTCAATATACATCCTAAGCTAATTAGAGGAAATAGATCAATTTACCAAATCTCCAAGCTAATAATCATCTTTGATCATTCATCCACAATTCATATTCAATTGATATATATAGTAATAGCAATAAACAATTCAATACAATCTAATAACAATTCTATAAACATGAAATCAAGATCACAAGACCCACATTATAGGCCAATTTGAGAAATTAGGAGGATCATGGGTTATTCATAAAATTATATTGAAATTCATAATTAAAACAACAATTAAACATAAATACATGATTAAAATGACTTTTAAATCAATTTGACAACAAACCATGGCTAGATTGATAATTGGGAATTTTGATCTTTGAATCACTTTTGAGAATCATTGGTTGAACTCCTTAGATGGAAGACTAACTAAAGATCAACGATTACCATACCTTATTGATGAAAGAACCATGAAGAATTGGAGAAGAAACCATAGAAATCCATCCCCTAGCTTGATCTTGAGTTTCAGTCTTCAATGGAGGTTTTGGGGTTTTGGGAGAGAAGATGGTTTTGGGATTTCTGATTTTTCTTATTAGGTGTTGGGGTTTTGACTTTTGAAATGGGTTTAATAGGTCTTAAAAAATTATTTATAACCGTCACCAAAAGTTACCAAAAAACCCCATACTTATTTATACTTTTAGACATGTCAAACTCAACTTTCATTTTTAAAATCTTCGTCGGGGAACAAGTCCGCATCGCGGAGCTATTCCCGCATGATTTTTGGAAATATGTTTTTGGACAGTGGAGTCTGCGTTGTGTCCGCGATGCGGAGAATATTTTTGGCCTATGGAGGGCCTAGTCCACGACGCAGACCTATTTCATGTAGGAACAAAAGGTGATGCCTTGGGCAACTTGTTGGCCTAAGGTTGGGTCCTCCTCAAGGACCCTTTGGTTGGTCCTTGGGGACTTTTGCCCAGACGTTTCTACCTCAAATACTCTCGTATACATGTTAGAACCTCTCACATTAATTTTAACTGCAAAACACACTAAGACACACAAGCACATTTTAAGGCAAAACGTTCGAATGTCTTGGACGTTTGACCTCCAAACTCCTTCACACTTAACACACTGCCTTTTAACACTATAATTAGTAATTTAAGGACTATATGAACTCATAACCAACATGTTAGGATCTAATTTAACCTAGCTCATTTTTGAGGGTGTAAGATATAAACGTCAAGGCAGGACCCCCAAAGAAACCCCCCGCCCCTAATGGTCCTTGAGAAGGACCAAGGGGGGCGGCCAAAAGCTTTCAAAAATTGCACCTCGGCCTAAGGTTAGGGCACCCACAGTTCGTGGGTGGACCCACGCCCCATAGGTAGGGGTCGTGGGTTCAGGATGATTATCCCCAACAATCTCCCCCCTCTGAACCATTCCATGATTGTGCAGCATGAGGCGTCAACCCACCCACGGCCCATGGGTGGGGTTCCGTAGATCACACCGGTAGGTTAGTAAAATATTTTTAGTTAAAGTTAAGTGAAGGGCTTAGGGTTAATTAATTGACTAACAAGGGTCGGTAATACTCAATAAAAATAACCATAAATACCTAATAGACCCCTAAGCTAGTTCATTTAGTTAATTCATTCAAAACACCAATACAAAACTATTTCCCTCATGTAACACCTATAAAACGACTTAGGTGAAGCTAGCGCCTAACACGTGTGTCATCTGGTTTTAAGGTCCTAAAATGGTTTATAATAATGGTTTGAGTCAGTGTCTAAATTTTGGTGAGGTTAGGAGGTCAAGCGTTCATGACATTCGAAAGATTTGCCTTGAGACGTGCTTGTATGTTTAGGTGTGCCTTTGCATGTTTTACGTATTCTTTTTGGTTAAAATTGATGTGAGAGGTTCCTAACATGTATACGGGTGTATTTTAGTTGGAAACATCCAGGCAAAGTTCCCCAAGGACCAACCAAAGGGTCATTGAGGAGGACCCAACTTGTGAATAAAAGCTGTCAAAAACTAGCCCAACCAACGAGGGGAAATCAATGGACCGTAGGTCCATCGACGCTCTGTAGTTTGGGCCGTAGGTTGAGAATTAGTTTTTGGAGATTAATCTCCCAATTGTGAGTCTCTTATCCAATTGATGGCTTGCCAGTACATTCCGTCGATGGATCTACATCGCGTTAGTGGAAACCGTTGATTCACACCTGCAGATTTTCTCCAGGTGTCTTGGCCAAGCTGGGGCAATTTGGGAATTTCACCTAATGTTCTAAAAATTAGTTGGGAGGTTTACTAAAGGTATTATGGGTATTTAAAGTGGTTTTATAAGTCTAGAACCCTTAACAAAGTTCATTATTCAAAAATCAAACCCCAAACCCGAAGAAGAACTCTCTAGAACACCATTGAAGCTTGAAGGCGTATTGGAGCTTGGAGCTTGAATTTTCCATCAACTTTCTCTCAATTTAGTGGCTTAGAATCAATTAAGGTATGATTTTCATCCTTGAATCTCTTTTCTTCAATGATCCAATCTTCGAAGTGTTTTCTCAAGACTTTCTCAAAGTATGAACTTCTAAATTGAAGTCTAGTCATGGGTTCTTGCATAAAACATTTTAAATCAATGTATTATGATTGAATTGATGTTAATTTGATGATTTTAGACTAAAAATTCCATTAACCCATGCAAATTATGTAATCCTAGTTTTAACTATTTTATGGGTGATCTGATCATGTCTCAATGGTATTGATTTCTTGTGTAGTTTGATTTAGGCTATTTAATTATGAAAGAAACATGTTAGAATTGTATGTAGTCTGTTCTAAATTGATGAATTCATAAGGTATTATCTTGAATCATTGTATATTGTGACTATTGGGTTGAATTGGTGACTATGGCTATTGGTAAGAGCCTTTGTGAATTGAATTGGTTGAATTGGATATGGATTGGAGATGATGTGATTGGATTAGTGGTATGTTGACCTAATCTTCTCTATATTGTGTAGTATAGGTATTTAAATTATGGTGTTTGGTATGGTCCACCTATGGTGGCGGTGCTTATGTGCTATACTTGTGAATAATGTGGCCTTGTCGGCATTACTTTATGTATTGTGAAAGAATGTGGCCTCGTCAGCATTACTTTATGAATTATGATATTATCATGTTATAACTTGAATATGTGAGTATTGTGAAGGTCTATATGGTCTATGTGTATGTGTTCATTTAAGTAATTATATGTGATCATGATAGGCTATAGTGATGCCTTATATGTGTATACTTGATGTTGGAGTGTGAATCTCCCTAGTTGACTATATGTGTCTTGTGATAAATTATAGTGATATTTCTATAGGGTGTGTAGGGTGACTTGTAGTATACTTAGTTGACCCTATGTGTCACACCCCGAGATAACACCCTAGAAGATATTGCACTCTCGGAGTGCGACGTGGCGTACTTGACCTCTCGGAGTGCGACGTGGCGTACTTGACCTCTCGGAGGTCTTGTACAAACTCTTTCGCATCATTCATCACATATACATATATGAAAAGTAGTGCGGAATTAAAACTTTTCACAAAACACTCTAATAGTCTTTCCAAATATCTTTCATATAACCGAAGGAAATACTAAGTCTCATGTCATCAAATCTTAGACAAGAAGTATACTTGGGACACGACCCATACAATCGAAATATAGTACTATATGTCTATTACAATGCCTTAATAAAGAAACTCTAAAGACATCTATGCCCTCGAGTCAAATGAGGACATACTTCAAACTTACTTGAACGATCCTATAATCCAATCTTTGCTTTAATATCACCTTCACCTATGAATAGCTTTAGAGATAGATAAAGATATGGAATTAGTACAAACACATGTACTAAGTATGACTTAATGCATAAAAATCATGATAACGGACATTTAATGAAAATATGCTCTTTTTGATTAAAAAATCATAGTATAAGCATAAGAACAACATTTAACACCTTAGAAACACATAAAATAACACATAAGCATTTAACCACATTTTATGAAATGTTACAGTGAACTCTCGAATGGTACAGTGAACTATTTTAAGCTTCACAGTGACTAAAATCCATGTTACAGTGAACTCACTTTGCATGCAACATTCTCACTAAAGGCTATCCTAAGACTCACTTAAGTAAGACAAAGACAAACCGACCATACACCCTCTCTAAGTACACCTAAATGATCCTTGAGACTACCTATAATGAGATACACACACTTACAAGACACCAAAATACATAACATGTATATGACATTCTCCTCACTAAGGTTATCCAAGACTTACTTAATTAATTCTAGAAGATAATGCCCATACACCCTCTTCAAGATTACCTAAATAATCCTTAAGACTTCCTAAGTTTAGATCATGTCTAAGGTATCAACCAACTTCCCTAACTAGAGTCATTCTCAAGATTTCCCTAGGTAAGACATGAACAGATCATCCTTTATGCCCCCTTCACACTTTAACTAGGAAATCCTTAGAGTTACTCTAGATTAGATACTCATTTATTTAAATGCTTTCCAACATAAGTAATTACTTCGTTTGTTCATTTAAGAAATATTCATCACATAAGGACATTCAAGTAATGGTCTTGGAGAAGACCTAGGGAATCACTAACTAACATCTTCAAAGCCTGAAGGTGCAATGTCTAGGTAGCATCTCATACCAGCACCTAAACTTCATAGACTTATCAAATACTAGTAGGTATCCCATATGATGAGAATAGACAATAACCGACATAGACCATGGTAGCTAAGCATGGAATCCGTAGTTGTAACCTACTCCGATGGAGGGTGTTCTACTTGCCAATGGTAGAACTTGGACACATCTCATGTAGGCACATGGTTAAGGAATATGATGGGTTTCTTTGTCCTCTATTCTCATAATACAAATAGAGCTACTTCCCATACCATACTCACTCGGTGCTAGCCTTTGTTCTCATAGAGAAATTCACATAAAGGATCATACGAAGGGTTCCATATCTAGTTTATAACCCAATCACATTCACCCTACCAAAGAGGTCCCCTAGGGTTGCCTTTGAATGGTGAATAGGATATCTTAATGAATTTCCTAAGGTTGATTTCATGCCGTTCCAGCCAACCAACCTTAATTCCACCATTCACAAAAGAAGGATTCCATTACGGCTTTCGACTTCAAGGATATCATAACCTCTCAACTAGGTTGAGGGCTCTACATAATTTGACCTTCTCACTATGTTCAATGCCACTTATCATTCATACATACAATAATAAGAGGCTTTAGCATCCTAAGTCAAGACAATCTCATATATACATTCCATGTATCAAGCAAGGGGCACAAGTCTACCAAACAAGACACACACATACTTCACTTTACCACATATATCATATAATTCTAGAAAAACATAGGCATAACCTTCATCATCATTAGGTCACCCTATACACAACTATAACATCATATATATTATCATCATATACTCATATAGTCAAGTAGGAAGAATCATGCATCAACTCTAAGACTACACACACATAAGGACATAGTCATAGCCTAACATGATCACCTAACAACATCACAAGAACACATGCTATCACCTTAATAACAAGTATATAGATATGATCATACTTCACATAAATCAACTATACAAATCATCATAATATATCAAGTAGTTGCCGACAAGGCCATGATCATCATAATACATAAAGTAACACCGACAAGGCCACATCATTCACAATTATAACACATAGCACAAATACCATAAGTGGACCATACTAATAACAAAATAATTCAAAACCTAAATTATATAAAATAAAGAGTCATAGGGAAGCGTACCACCAATCCATTCTCACCACTTCAATCCATAGCTAAATCATCCAATACAATACCAATAGGCCCTTACCCATGGCCATGATCGTCAATTCAACACATAAATCAAAATACTCAATGAATATAAGTCAATTCAATATAGATTTATCAATATAATACAGCCTATACATCAATTCAATTCAATTCTAACATCATTCAATAGACCATAGAAAACTACACAAGAATTCAAAAGCATTAAGACAAGATCATACCATCCAAAATATAGCCAATTTGAAGAGATTATGTTTTGCATGGGTTCATGAAGATTTTAGGTTAGAATCACCTAATTAACATCATTTCAATCAATAATAAATGAATCAAAACGTTTTATGCAATAACCCAAGGTTAGATCATGAAATTGGACAAGTTCATCTTTAGAAGACTTTGGAAAATCACTTTGAAGTTGACTCCTTGATGAATAGAGTTTCAAGGATGAATAATCCATACCTAACTGATGTTAATCCATTAATTTGTTGAAGAATAACCAATTTAAACTCCAATCCAAGCTCTCCCTTGAGTTTTGTCTCCAATGGAGTTCTAGAGAATTTCTTAGAGAATTTGGGGTTTTGATTTGGAAGAATGAATTTATCTAGGTGTTTAGGACTTATATATCCACTTATAATACCTAAAATACCCCTAATTAACCTCCCAAACTATTATTTGGAAGTGGGGTGAATTTACCAATTTACCCCTTCACTTTACAGTGAACCTGTGCAGTTTCACAGACCATCGACGCCTGCCCATCGACGGACCGTTTGTCCACAAACGGACCGTCCTGGATGGTCATTGTTTGGTTCAGAGACTGGAATGTGTGAGATTAAGATCCCTAGGCTAAGTATTGATCAAATTCCACCAAAGACCGGGCGTCGACCAGCCTATTGGCCGTCGATTGCCTCAGTCGATTGGGGCTGGCCTAGACAGCCTTGTCCTCGAATGAAGGGTCCTTCCTCAAGGACCCTTGGTTGGTACTTGGGTAATTTAGCCCTGATGTTTCCAACTCAATTATGATATTATACGAGCTCAGGACCTCTCACATCAATTTCATCCAAAACAAACACGTAAAAATTGACGAAACATGCCAAGACACACAAGGTTGTTTCAAGGCAAACCTTTCGAACGTCAAGGACGTTTGACCTCCAAACTTCATGAAACTTGATACCCTGACTATATACACTATTATAACTCATATAAGGACCTTATAAGCTGATAACACACACATATAAGCACATAAACACACATGAGGCACATAGGTGACTAGTCGTCCCTCGACGTTTGACTTCCAATTCACCTAAATCTTTAGACACTGCCTCATTACCACAGTATGAACTATTTTAGGACCTTAGTCCCTCATGACAACCATGTTAGGCTCTATATTCACCTACGTCATTTTAGAGGTGTTACACTATGTGCTACTTGAATGTTATTGTACATGTGATAAGATGATAATGAAGTGTGTCTGGTTTTGTTAGACCTATGTCCCTTACTTGATATATGAACAATGTGAATATTAATCCTTGACTTAGTAGGCTAAAGCACCTTTGTCATGAAAGTATATGTATGATTAGAATATGATCTTGTATCTAGTTAAGAATGTCATTAATGTGGAACCTTCTAGAAAGGAGGTTATGATATCCTTGAAGTTGAAATTCGTAATGGTATCTTTCTTGTGTGAATGATAGACTTAGGGATTGGTTGGCTGGAACGGCATGAAATCATCCTTAGGAAATTCATTGAGCTATCCTAGTAACCATTGTAAGACATCCCCAGTGGACCCTCTTTGGTAAGGTGTGTTATGATTTGATTATGACTAAGATATGATACCTCTTCATATGCTCCTTTATTGAATTACTCAATAATAACAAAGGCTAGAACCAAGATGATATTCTTGGGGAGTAGCTCTATTTAAGATGAGATTAGAGTACAAAGAAACCCTCGGTATTCCTTAACCATGTGCCTACTTGGGATGTGTCCTAGTTCTTCCATTGGCAAGTAGAACACCCTTCATCGGAGTAGGGAAGACTCTGGATTACATGCCTATCTAGTATGGTCTATGTCAATTATTGCCTACTCTCATCATGTGGGATACATGCTAGTGTTGGATAAGTTCTATGAAGTTTAGGTAGTTGAATGGAACGCTATTGAGACATTGCACGAGTAGGCTTTGAAGATGTTAGTACGTAGATTCCCTAGGTCTATGTCAATTATTGCCTACTCTCTTAAATGGCTTAATGAACATAGTGACTAAAGTTATACGTATGTTAATGAAAAGGTACTATCTAGAGTAGCTTTGAGGATTGCTTAGGTAGGCTGGTAGAGGGTGTACGGGCATTCGCTTCATGTCTTACTTAGGTTAGTCTTAGAGTAATTATAGGTAGGGAGTTAAATGTATGAAATGATAATAATGTTATCTTAGGTAATCTAAAGGATCACTTTGGTGTGTGTGAAGGGATTGTATGGGCGGTTGCTTCATAACTCACTTAAGTGAGCCTTAGAATCACCTTTGGTAGGAGGGTCTCATGTTATGTGAATTGAAGTGATCTTGATTTTATTTTGTATATGTGACTATATGTGTTTATGTTGGCTCATAAGTGATTATTATACTTATCTTATGAATTTTTACTCAAAAAGAGCATGTTTTATACAAATGTCTTTTTAGCATGATTTATTGCATTATACCATACTTAGTGCATTCTAATGTACCAATTCCATATATTTTATCTTAACTCTAAAGGTGTAGGTGGCATTTGAGAGGAGTCTTTAAGTGAAGCTTGGATTAGCATTCCATTCAAGCAAGTGTTGGTATGTCCTCACTAGATTCGAGGACATCATTATGTTTAGTTTCCTTTTTGAAAGTATTGTAATAGACTTAGATATTTCTATGTGTTGATGTATGGGCCGTGTCCCAAGATATTCATGTGTCTATGATGGCGACTTTGAGACTTAGCCTTTCCTTATGATTTTCTATAAAAGAGATATTTTGAAGTATTACTATTTCGTGTGAACAGTTTGAATTCCACAATACTTTTCATACATATATGCAATGAATGATGCCAAAGGGCTTTTACAAGACCTCCGAGAGGTCAAGTACGCCTTGTTATGATTCGAGAGTGCCATATTTTCTAGGGAATGCTCTCGGGTCGTGAAAAAGTTGGTATCAGAGCATAGGTTATGAAGTGATCTTAGGAATCCAAAGTCTCATTAAAGCCACGTCTAGTAGAATTTTGTTCATCGGTGTGAGTCGCGACATATCTATGAGCAAGAGGATATAAGACGATAGAGTTTCACTTTCTTCATCAATCTTGTGTCGTGCCAATAAAGTTGAAGTTATAAGTGGCTATTCCTAATCTTTTCTCTTGTGATTATAGGAAATGACTACAAGAAGAATGGCCGCAAGAAGGTTGGAAGAGGAAGCGTGCATGAGAAAGTTCCCCAAGGTGGCTTGGATCCACAAGAAGTTCAAGTTCCCCAAGGTGTCAAAGTTCCTCCATAAGAGGATCAACTCCCTATTGGAGGTGAAGGTAATGAGTTTCCGGTGGTTCCCCCGGACATGTCTAATGGGGAGATTAGAGAGGCTCTACTTACTTTAGCCCGAGCCATGACAACTCATGTGAATAGGGGTATTGAACCTAGGGTGAATACTATAGAGAGTACCATGACCTCTAGATTGAGAGACTTTGTGAGAATGAATCCTACTATCTTTCTTGGCTCTAAGGTGGGAGAAAACCCCCAAGAGTTTCTTGATGGTGTGTATAAGGTGTTGAGTTCTATGGGATTGACTTCTAGGGAGAAGGCGGAGTTGGCCTCATACCGATTGAGGGATGTTTCTCAAGTGTGGTACACTCAATGGAAGGATAATAAGTCGGTTGAGTCGGGTCCTATAGAGTGGAGGAGTTTAAGGAGGCTTTCATAGGAAAGTGCTTTCCCCTTGAGAGGAGGGAGGTGAAGGTTGAGGAGTTCATTAACCTCAGACAAGGGAACATGAGTGTTGAATAGTATTCTTTGAAGTTCACCTTGTTGTCTAGGTATGCTCCATCCTTGGTGTCTAACCCTAGGGATGAGATGAGTAGGTTTGTGACCGGTGTTGCCGATCTTGTGAAAGAAGAGTGTCGTACGACCATGCTCCATAATAATGTGAACTTGTTGTCACAACCCATATTTTGGAATCCGAACCGCGACTGGCATCGTTAACCTCTCAGAGGTCGCAGACAAGCCTCTTACTTCGCTTCATCACAATCATACAGTTAAATTTGCGGAAAATTTAAAACTTTTTAATACTTAGCGAAGTATACATAGTCTTCATATAGTTTTTTATAAGAGTGATATTCTACTAGCTCAAACTTTACAACCATCTATCAATAGATTAAACAATGAAATAAATAATCGTAATAATAATAATAATAATTCGCCAATTGGACTTATTACAACGCTTTGAAATAAATACTTGGAAAGAAACACTAGGGACAATAGTCACTAGTTAAATCTAATGAACTAAGCTAGAATAATAAAACGTAGCATCCTCGAACTCAAGACGACCTACCAAAGTCTGAAGATCGCTTTTCCAAACTGCTTCAACAGACTTCAACCTTCTTGAGAACCTGTGTCTATAAAAATAATAAAAATATATGGGGTTAGTACACACTTGTACTAAGTATGGTGTATGTATATAACACATAAGGGATGATGCATGAACAAGGAAAGCTCTTTCCTAAACAACATGTCAAGTTACGGTCACAACGTCACTTTCTTACTTAAAACGTTAATCTTGATTAATGATGTAAATATGATACGTTCTCATGCAATTAAGGCATACAACTCGTTTTCTATATGAACATAAGACATTGGAATCATGAACATAATTTTAAATCAACTTAAACACACATTTATATTTTTGCTCACTAGGCCGAGAGTCACCCTTTCTATACTTAGTTCATTTTGCAGTTTCTTCTATCTTCTTGTTGTGTAGTTTAATTATCTCCTTTGATCTTATGTTTCACTTACAAGTGCAATGATTCATTGTAGTCCCATACCTACAATGAATCGAGTAAGCAATTCACAAGACTAAGGACATGATTGGGTACTTACCTATGAGTTAGATTTTTCATTCTTCTTCTTATTGGGTAACTTACATTAATAAGCCAATCTTTATTGGATATGCCCCCTTATTTGATTATTTCATAATATATAGTTCTTGGGACATAATCTACGCTCCATTATTGGCTAACCCTAACTTGTTATGTCTATCAAACACTAATGGTTAATGTTTATGAAGCTCTTACTTTAATTAGCTCACTATGAACTTATGATTCTACTCCCTTGCTCGATCGTTCACTTTGAACTTGATTCTTATTCTTTCTTGCTCTCATAAAGAATTATTTTAGCCTTGACGGAAGTAGATCATGCGAGCTCCATGAAATCCAGTGTCTCCCCCACACCGAAAAGGGGTGGTTCACCGATTAAAGTGAACCAATCTCTGTGTCTTCCCTGCACCGAAAAGGGGGATTCACCGGCTAAGGTGAATCGGTCGATGTTTTACCCATATCGTAAAGGTGGATTTATGGTAATAGTTAACCAAATGCTTGTACTGAGCTATAACCGACATAGATCATGTTAGATAGACATGAAATCGGGTGTCTCCCCTAAACCGAAAAGAGGTGGAATCACCGGCCAAGATGATTACCTAACTTGATAGTGTGTTTAGTGGGAGGCTTTCACTAGCTAGGTGCCCCTATGTTGGCAATATAATTCTAAGAATAGGAGACGTACTGAGACCCTGGCGATCTCGTCTCATGAGACTTACAAGCGCTTACCACCCGCTTATAGCTAGTCTATCGGTGCTAAGCTCAGATTTTATCTTCTTATCTTTTAGAGTTGACTCATTACATTATGGAAGCTTGCTTCTAGTTATGAGGTTTACTTACTCTATGGATGACTGGTCATCCCTATCTTTACTTGATGATTATGATCTTGAAACTTTACTTTATCATCATGGTGCGAGTGAGACTTGTCTCACGGACTCTAGCACCCTCTTATGTGAGTAACTTTGACGTAATGATTAAGTGTTCTTGAGACTCGTCTCACTTCTTTCTAACATTCTATATTAGGTCAATCTTATAACTTAACTCTTAGTTATCTCTTTACTTTCCTTAACTTGTTCACCTCACTTACTATCCTTCTATCATTGTTTATGATTGTTATTGATTCTTTGTAAGATTTTATGGCGTTCACAAATTGTGTGGATAGGGTATGTTGGTACTTGTCCCATTGATTGGCATACCATATGTTATGAGATGTTGAATTGAGATTAGAATGACTTTTTGGAGTAATACATTTAGATATAGATTCGTTAGCCAATTTGTTGGCATCATTCAAAGTTTCGCCAGTTACTTGTCATAACATTATCACTAACTAATTCAACCAATTCATGAATACATTAAAGTAATTTAACGTGTTAAACAAGCTGACTTTTCACATATGATAAACATATCAACAATTCAAATACTCATAACAATTCACATTCTCGAAACACAATTAGGCATTATAACAATTAACGTTTATGTAAATAACACCCTAGCATGCGGATCTAATCACGTGTATTTCACTCGACATTTAAATCACTTAAACACACATATAATATCAGTTAACACCACATACAACCAGCAATGCATTGATAATAATACTATTATACTACAAGAATCAGAAATCGGAAGAACTAGGGAGATGAACATGCGATTCTTTGGAAACAACCCTAGTTTCGATTTTCATGATGTAAAAACGTTTGAAAAGAATCTTGGAGAAAGGATTCCATGAGAGAAAACCCATACCTTGCTGTAGAATTAAATCTACTAAGATCACTACGAACTTTGCACGAAGGAACCTTGAACGTTCTTGCTAGTCGCCTAGGGCTTAGTTTGCGACTTCTCTTGTTCTTGCTTTGTACGTTAATGGTGAACAACATCTAGGTATAGATATTTTTACGAACTGATTGTTAACTAAGTTAATTTAGATTATATACTTAACTAAAATAGCTTAGGTGGTCAATTCCCTAAAACGCCCTTCCTAGATTGACTAGGATTCGAAGATTCTTGACTTGACCGTTTTTGGTTTCTTTCCTAGTAGTTTCGGTTTTGTCCTATAATTTTAATTACTTAAGTTGATAAATAAATTAATTAATTAGTCTAGGGTAATTACCAAAGTACCCCTAAGTGGTTAGGACCATAACAAACTCTTTGGACCATCCTAGGTTAGGTACTAGGTTGTCTTTTTCTTGTCTTAACCGAATCTGGCAATTCCCTTTGTATTTTTTGTTTTAGCCTTTTAATTTAATTAATTAAGTTGCTAAATTAATTAACCTTGGGTAATTATTAAAGTAACCCTAAGTTGTAAGGACAATAACCAACTCTTTGGACAATCCTAGGTTAGGTACCAGGTTGCCCCTAAGTTAGTTAGGTTAGTTAGGTGTCACCCGACAAGGTCCTAGGTTGTCGGGTGTCTTGGCTGGTCGGTCGTGGTCAGTCTTGGGGTAGTTAGTCAGTTAGGCTAGTTGGTTAGGGCCTAGGGTAGGTTAGGGGGTCTGGTCCCACGCGGTTCGACCCGCATGTGCGTGTGTCCCCCAACCGATTTGGTTAGGGTGGTCCCCTCGGCCGTTCTTGCCCATGTGCTAGCCCATGTGGTTCTTGAATTTTTCTAACTAACTATTGGGAAGATTCTTTTGGAATATTTACTACTTGTCCCAAGGATCCTCACTGTCCTTGAGCACTGCTTACTGTACATTATCATTTTAAATGGTTATGTGCTATGGTACTAGGCTTGACACTTGGATGCCTAGTACTTGATGTGTTTAGTTGAGATGATATATGTGCATTAACGATTACAATAATTTTTAGCTTAGGGTATTCATTGCAGGTACAATTTCTAAACAAGCTTGGAATATATATTGCTCATTTGGGTATTATATAGAAATTGGCTAACCCCCTTAGCCAATTTTGTATACTATGCCCAATATTTCTCAATATTGGGCATTGGGATGCCTGTGTGCCCCAATACGCATTATTAAAGACTTACTGGGCTCTTCTCTAGACATGTAATTTTCCGGAATGTTACATTATCCCCTCCTTAGGAATATTCATCCCCGAATGACACTACTTATTGCTTGAAACAAGAGAGGGAAGTTTTAGGAAATCACTTAAGCATACTAAAACTTTATCTTCATGAATGTCTAATTCACAACTTACTCTTAGTGATGCACATACTCTAAGCTTATCTGAAACTTCTTATTTAAGATCGAGGAACTTACTTCTCAATTCTACTTTAACTTAATACACATCACACTCATGCAACACATAATCACGTAATAAGCCATACAAAAACAGCAACATGAAAGTAAGCATGAACTCATATTAAATCATATAGTGCAAGTATAAAACACACAGCTATGGACTTAGAAAACCAAAAATCGCCTAATGAACTAAGATTTAGAGTTGTAATAACGAAATCGGGCTTAAAGAACGCTTGTTTAACTTGTGAGGGTTATAGAATTTCCTATTGGCCTTGGCCTCTTATGTTTTTCTCTCTTGGAGTTTAACTAGGAAGGATTCAATAATGCATAACTAGGAGGAGGAAAGACAAGCAAGTTACCAGTAACCACATCTTTGGACTCCTCTTGCTCCTCTCTTCTCTTCAACGCGTAAAATCAGTTCCTCTTAGGAGGTTCAGTTGTTGCATTGGGATTAGGTCGAGGCTGAGTATTTGCCTTGGCCTGATTCCTCACGTTTGGGCAGTCCCTAACCACGTGCCCTATCTTACCTCACCCATAGCATCCATTAAACCCTACCATGCACTCACCTCCAAGCGCATGGCCACACTTACCACACGCCCTTCGGTCAGTTTGGTCATTCCTATAATTGCCCTCCTTGTCATTAGTGTTCTTAGAAGGAGTAGGATTACTTGAGTTCTTGTTCCCCTTCTTGAACTTGGGCCTTTCCCGAACTCCAAGCGAACTATTACCATTGCTCGATCTAGAATGATCTGAGGGCCGCGTCTTCTTACTCTCTCGACTTCTCTTTCTACGACAGCTTTCCTCAACTTGTTGTGCATGGACCATCAACCTACCAAGGTCCATGTTATCGTACAACATCGCTGCCCGACACTCCTCTTCCAAATCCTCTGACACACCAGTCACAAACCTGCTCATCTCATCCCTACTATTCGCCACAAGAGAAGAAGCATATTTTGAAAGTTTAACAAACTTCAAAGAGTATTCCCTAACCGACATACCTCCTTGTCGTAAATTGATAAATTCTTCGACTTTAGCTTCTCTGTTCTCTGGGAAAGAATCGCTCCAGGAATGCAGTTTTGAGAACGTCCCAAGTGACGGGGACATCCCTAGGTGTTCGACCATCTCCTCACATCCTATGCCACACTTGAGCCACATCTTTGAGTTGATAAGCAGCCAACTCAGCCTTTTCGTCTTCATTCACCCCTATAGCACACAGAATCTTATAAACCTCATACACAAACTCTTGAGGATCCTCATTAGTTTTGGACCCATAGAAGACTGGAGGATTCATCTTAGTAAAATCCCTCAACCTACTAGCCATAGTGCTAACCTGTGGATTTTCTCTTGGGGCAACTTCTCTGTTGGCTTGAGTCGTGATGGATTGTGCTTGCACAGTGATGGCTTGGGCCATCTGAATCAGTGCCGCCCTAACCTCTTCATCATTCCAACTACGTTGGCGGGCACTTGAGCTTCAGCGGCTGGGGCTTGAGGAGGAGCTTAATTACCTCCAGCATCTACTTCTTCAACCCTTCTGTTGGCATTTCTTCTTGTGTTCATTGTCTACACGTATACACAAGAAAGGAGTTAGATACTTAGAATGACACAAAATGTCAAAGCTCTAGATGGCATGATAAGGAGTAGAAGAAGGAAATATTCCTAACATCACACAGTCTGTAAATCATGACTGTGGCGCTCTTCACAACCATAAGTTAGAAACTACGCAACGTGGTTGTGTTGATCTTTAGATCCTAGGTCATTTAACCTCATGCTCCGATACCAAGTTTGTCACAACTCGGATTTTGGAATCCGAACTGCGCCCGGCGTTGTTAACCTCTCAGAGGTCGCAGACAAGCCTCTTACTTAGATTCATCACAATCATACAGTTAAATTTGCGGAAAATTTAAAACTTTTTAATACTTAGCGAAGTATACATAGTCTTCATATAGTTTTGTATAAGAGTGATATTCTACTAGATCAAACTTTACAACCATCTATCAATAGATTAAACAATGAAATAAATGATCGTAATAATAATAATAATAATTCGCCGTTTGGACTTATTACAACGCTTTGAAATAAATACTTGGAAAGAAACACTAGGGACAATAGTCACTAGTTAAATCTAATGAACTAAGCTAGAATAATAAAACATAGCATCCTCGAACTCAAGAGGACCTACCAAAGTCTGGAGATCGCTTTTCCAAACTGCTTCGACGGACTTCAACCTTCTTGAGAACCTGTGTCTATAAAAATAGTAAAAATATATAGGGTTAGTACACACTTGTACTAAGTGTGGGTGTATGCACATAACACATAAGGGACGATGCATGAACAAGGAAAGCTCTTTCCTAAACAATATGTCAAGTTACGGTCACAACGTCACTTTCTTACTTAAAACGTTAATCTTGATTAATGATGTAAATATGATACGTTCTAATGCAATTAAGGCATACAACTCGTTTTCTATATGAACATAAGACCTTGGAATCATGAACATAATTTTAAAACAACTTAAACACACGTTTATATTTTTGCTCACTAGGCTGAGAGTCACCCTTTCTATACTCAGTTTATTTTTCAGTTTCTTCTATCTTCTTGTTGTGTAGTTCAATTATCTCCTTTGATCTTATGTTTCGCTTACAAGTGCAATGATTCATTGTAGTCCCATACCTACAATGAATCGAGTAAGCAATTCACAAGACGAAGGACATGATTGGGTACTTACCTATGAGTTAGATTTTTCATTCTTCTTCCTGTTGGGTAACTTACATTAATAAGCCAATCTTTATTGGATATGCCCCCTTATTTGATTATTTCATAATATATAGTTCTTGGGACATAATCTACGCTCCATTATTGGCTAACCCCAACTTGTTATGTCTATCAAACACTAATGGTTAATGTTTATGAAGCTCTTACTTTAATTAGCTCACTATGAACTTATGATTCTACTCCCTTGCTCGATCGTTCACTTTGAACTTGCTTCTTATTCTTTCTTGGTCTCATAAAGAATTATTTTAGCCTTGACGGAAGTAGATCATGCGAGCTACATGAAATCCAGTGTCTCCCCCACACCGAAAAGGGGTGGTTCACCGATTAAAGTGAACCAATCTCTGTGTCTTCCCTGCACCGAAAAGGGGGATTCACCGGCTAAGGTGAATCGGTCGATGTTTTCCCAATATCGTAAAGGTGGATTTACGGTAATAGTTAACCGAATGCTTGTACTGAGCTATAACCGACATAGATCATGTTAGATAGACATGAAATCTGGTGTCTCCCTTAAACCGAAAAGAGGTGTAATCACCGGCCAAGATGAATACCTAACTTGATAGTGTGTTTAGTGGGAGGCTTTCACTAGCTAGGTACCCCTATGTTGGCAATATAATTCTAAGAATAGGAGACGTACTGAGACCCTGGAGATCTCGTCTCATGAGACTTACAAGCGCTTACCACCCGCTCATAGCTAGTCTATCGGTGCTAAGCTCAGATTTTATCTTCTTATCTTTTAGAGTTGACTCATTACATTATGGAAGCTTGCTTCTATTTATGAGGTTTACTTACTCTATTAATGACTGGTCATCCCTATCTTTACTTGATGATTATGATCTTGAAACTTTACTTTATCATCATGGTGCGAGTGAGACTTGTCTCACGGACTCTAGCACCCTCTTATGTGAGTAACTTTGACGTAATGATTAAGTGTTCTTGAGACTCGTCTCACTTCTTTCTAACATTCTATATTAGGTCAATCTTATAACTTAACTCTTAGTTATCTCTTTACTCACCTTAACTTGTTCACCTCACTTACTATCCTTCTATCATTGTTTATGATTGTTATTGATTCTTTGTAAGATTTTATAGCGTTCACAAATTGTGTGGATAGGGTATGTTGGTACTTGTCCCATTGATTGGCATACCATATGTTATGAGATGTTGAATTGAGATTAGAATGACTTTTTGGAGTAATACATTTAGATATAGATTCGTTAGCCAATTTGTTGGCATCATTCAGAGTTTCGCCAGTTACTTGTCATAACATTATCACTAACTAATTCAACCAATTCATGAATACATTAAAGTAATTTAACATGTTAAACAAGCTGACTTTTCACATATGATAAATATATCAACAATTCAACGAATACTCATAACAATTCACATTCTCGAAACACAATTAGGCATTATAACAATTAACGTTTATGTAAATAACACCCTAGCATGCGGATCTAATCATGTGTATTTCACTCGACATTTAAATCACTTAAACACACATATAATATCAGTTAACACTACATACAACCAGCAATGCATTGTTAATAATACTATTATACTACAAGAATCAGAAATCGGAAGAACTAGGGAGATGAACATGCGATTCTTTGGAAACAACCCTAGTTCCGATTTTCATGAAGTAAAAACGTTTGAAAAGCCTCTTGGAGAAAGGATTCCATGATATAAAACACATACTTTGCTGTAGAATTAAATCTACGAAGATCACTATGAACTTTGCACGAAGGAACCTTGAACGTTCTTGCTAGTCGCCTAGGGTTTAGTTTGCGACTTCTCTTGTTCTTGCTTTGTACGTTAATGGTGAACAACTTCTAGGTATAGATCTTTTTACGAACTGATTGTTAACTAAGTTAATTTAGATTATATACTTAACTAAAATAGCTTAGGTGGTCAATTCCCTAAAACGCCCTTCCTAGATTGACTAGGATTAGAAGATTCTTGACTTGACCGTTTTTGGTGTCTTTCCTAGTAGTTTCGGTTTTGTCCTATAATTTTAATTACTTAAGTTGATAAATTAATTAATTAATTAGTCTAGGGTAATTACCAAAGTACCCCTAAGTGGTTAGGACCATAACAAACTCTTTGGACCATCCTAGGTTAGGTACTAGGTTGTCTTTTTCTTGTCTTAACCGAATCTGGCAATTCCCTTTGTATTTTTTGTTTTAGCCTTTTAATTTAATTAATTAAGTTGCTAAATTAATTAACCTTGGGTAATTATTAAAGTAACCCTAAGTTGTAAGGACAATAACCAACTCTTTGGACAATCCTAGGTTAGGTACCAGGTTGCCCCTAAGTTAGTTAGGTTAGTTAGGTGTCACCCGACAAGGTCCTAGGTTGTCGGGTGTCTTGGCTGGTCGGTCGTGGTCAGTCTTTGGGTAGTTAGTCAGTTAGGCTAGTTGGTTAGGGCCTAGGGTAGGTTAGGGGGTCTGGTCCCACGCGGTTCGACCCGCATGTGCGTGTGTCCCCCAACCGATTTGGTTAGGGTGGTCCCCTCGGCCGTTCTTGCCCATGTGCTAGCCCATGTGGTTCTTGAATTTTTCTAACTAACTATTGGGAAGATTCTTTTGGAATATTTACTACTTGTCCCAAGGATCCTCACTGTCCTTGAGCACTGCTTACTCTACATTATCATTTTAAATGGTTATGTGCTATGGTACTAGGCTTGACACTTGGATGCCTAGTACTTGATGTGTTGAGTTGAGATGATATATGTGCATTAACGATTACAATAATTTTTAGCTTAGGGTCTTCATTGCAGGTACAATTTCTAAACAAGCTTGGAATATATATTGCTCATTTGGGTATTATATAGAAATTGGCTAACCCCCTTAGCCAATTTTGTATACTATGCCCAATATTTCTCAATATTGGGCATTGGGGTGCCTGTGTGCCCCAATACGCATTATTAAAGACTTACTGGGCTCTTCTCTAGACATGTAATTTTCCGGAATGTTACATTATCCCCTCCTTAGGAATATTCATCCCCGAATGACACTACTTATTGCTTGAAACAAGAGAGGGAAGTTTTAGGAAATCACTTAAGCATACTAAAACTTTATCTTCATGAATGTCTAATTCACAACTTACTCTTAGTGATGCACATACTCTAAGCTTATCTGAAACTTCTTATTTAAGATCGAGGAACTTACTTCTCAATTCTACTTTAACTTAATACACATCACACTCATGCAACACATAATCACGTAATAAGCCATACAAAAACAGCAACATGAAAGTAAGCATGAACTCATATTAAATCATATAGTGCAAGTATAAAACACACAGCTATGGACTTAGAAAACCAAAAATCGCCTAATGAACTAAGATTTAGAGTTGTAATAACGAAATCGGGCTTAAAGAACGCTTGTTTAACTTGTGAGGGTTATAGAATTTCCTATTGGCCTTGGCCTCTTATGTTTTTCTCTCTTGGAGTTTAACTAGGAAGGATTCAATAATGCATAACTAGGAGGAGGAAAGACAAGCAAGTTACCAGTAACCACATCTTCGGACTCCTCTTGCTCCTCTCTTCTCTTCAACGCGTAAAATCAGTTCCTCTTAGGAGGTTCAGTTGTTGCATTGGGATTAGGTCGAGGCTGAGTATTTGCCTTGGCCTGATTCCTCACGTTTGGGCAGTCCCTAACCACGTGCCCTATCTTACCTCACCCATAGCATCCATTAAACCCTACCATGCACTCACCTCCAAGCGCATGGCCACACTTACCACACGCCCTTCGGTCAGTTTGGTCATTCCTATAATTGCCCTCCTTGTCATTAGTGTTCTTAGAAGGAGTAGGATTACTTGAGTGCTTGTTCCCCTTCTTGAACTTGGGCCTTTCCCGAACTCCAAACGAACTATTACCATTGCTCGATCTAGAATGATCCGAGGGCCGCGTCTTCTTACTCTCTCGACTTCTCTTTCTACGACAGCTTTCCTCAACTTGTTGTGCATGGACCATCAACCTACCAAGGTCCATGTTATCGTACAACATCGCTGCCCGACACTCCTCTTCCAAATCCTCTGACACGCCAGTCACAAACCTGCTCATCTCATCCCTACTATTCGCCACAAGAGAAGAAGCATATTTTGAAAGTTTAACAAACTTCAAAGAGTATTCCCTAACCGACATACCTCCTTGTCGTAAATTGATAAATTCTTCGACTTTAGCTTCTCTGTTCTCTGGGAAAGAATCGCTCCAGGAATGCAGTTTTGAGAACGTCCCAAGTGACGGGGACATCCCTAGGTGTTCGACCATCTCCTCACATCCTATGCCACACTTGAGCCACATCTTTGAGTTGATAAGCAGCCAACTCAGCCTTTTCGTCTTCATTCACCCCTATAGCACACAGAATCTTATAAACCTCATACACAAACTCTTGAGGATCCTCATTAGTTTTGGACCCATAGAAGACTGGAGGATTCATCTTAGTAAAATCCCTCAACCTACTAGCCATAGTGCTAACCTGTGGATTTTCTCTTGGGGCAACTTCTCTGTTGGCTTGAGTCGTGATGGATTGTGCTTGCACAGTGATGGCTTGGGCCATCTGAATCAGTACCGCCCTAACCTCTTCATCTGTTATTCCAACTACGTTGGTGGGCACTTGAGCTTCAGCGGCTGGGGCTTGAGGAGGAGCTTAATTACCTCCAGCATCTACTTCTTCAACACTTCTGTTGGCATTTCTTCTTGTGTTCATTGTCTACACGTATACACAAGAAAGGAGTTAGATACTTAGAATGACACAAAATGTCAAAGCTCTAGATGGCACGATAAGGAGTAGAAGAAGGAAATATTCCTAACATCACACAGTCTGTAAATCATGACTGTGGCGCTCTTCACAACCATAAGTTAGAAACTACGCAACGTGGTTGTGTTGAGCTTTAGATCCTAGGTCATTTAACCTCATGCTCCGATACCAAGTTTGTCACAACTCGTATTTTGGAATCCGAACTGCGCCCGGCGTTATTAACCTCTCAGAGGTCGCAGACAAGCCTCTTACTTAGATTCATCACAATCATACAGTTAAATTTGCGGAAAATTTAAAACTTTTTAATACTTAACGAAGTATACATAGTCTTCATATAGTTTTGTATAAGAGTGATATTCTACTAGATCAAACTTTACAACCATCTATCAATAGATTAAACAATGAAATAAATGATCGTAATAATAATAATAATAATTCGCCGTTTGGACTTATTACAACGCTTTGAAATAAATACTTGTAAAGAAACACTAGGGACAATAGTCACTAGTTAAATCTAATGAACTAAGCTAGAATAATAAAATGTAGCATCCTCGAACTCAAGAGGACCTACCAAAGTCTGGAGATCGCTTTTCCAAACTGCTTCGACGGACTTCAACCTTCTTGAGAACCTGTGTCTATAAAAATAGTAAAAATATATAGGGTTAGTACACACTTGTACTAAGTATGGGTGTATGCACATAACACATAAGGGACGATGCATGAACAAGGAAAACTCTTTCCTAAACAACATGTCAAGTTACAGTCACAACGTCACTTTCTTACTTAAAATGTTAATCTTGATTAATGATGTAAATATGATACGTTCTAATGCAATTAAGGCATACAACTCATTTTCTATATGAACATAAGACCTTGGAATCATGAACATAATTTTAAAACAACTTAAACACACGTTTATATTTTTGCTCACTAGGCTGAGAGTCACCCTTTCTATACTCAGTTTATTTTTCAGTTTCTTCTATCTTCTTGTTGTGTAGTTCAATTATATCCTTTGATCTTATGTTTCGCTTACAAGTGCAATGATTCATTGTAGTCCCATACCTACAATGAATCGAGTAAGCAATTCACAAGACCAAGGACACGATTGGCTACTTACATATGAGTTAGATTTTTCATTCTTCTTCTTGTTGGGTAACTTACATTAATAAGCCAATCTTTATTGGCTATGCACCCTTATTTGATTATTTCATAATATATAGTTCTTGGGACATAATTTACGCTCCATTATTGGTTACCCCTAACTTGTTATGCCTATCAAACACTAATGGTTTAATGTTTATTAAGCTCTTACTTTAATTAGCTCACTATGAACTTATGATTCTACTCCCTTGCTCGATCGTTCACTTTGAACTTGCTTCTTATTCTTTCTTGCTCTCATAAAGAATTTTTTTAGCCTTGACGGAAGTAGATCACGCGAGCTACATGAAATTCAGTGTCTCCCCCACACTGAAAAGGAGTGGTTCACCGATTAAAGTGAACCAATCTGTGTGTCCTCCCCACACTGAAAAGGGGGATTCACCGGCTAAGGTGAATCGGTCGATGTTTTCCCCACATCGTAAAGGGGGATTCACGAAAATAGTGAAACGAATGCTTGTACTGAGCTATAACCGACATAGATCATGTTAGCTAGACATGAAATCCGGTGTCTCCCCCATACCGAAAAGAGGTGGAATCACCGGCCAAGATGATTACCTAATTTCCTAGCGTGTTTAGTGGGTGGCCTCCACTAGATAGGTGCCCCTATGTTGGCAATATATTTCTAAGAATAGGAGATGTACTGAGACCCTAGCGATCTCGTCTCATGAGACTTACAAGCTCTTACCACCCGCTCATAGCTAGTCTATAGGTGCTAACCTCAGATTTTATCTTCTTAGCTTTTAGAGTTGACTCATTACATTATGGAAGCTTGCTTATAGTTATGAGGTTTACTTACTCTATGGATGACTGGTTATCCCTGTCACGACCCGAATTCTGGCATTCGGACCTCCACCGGCGTCGTTAACCTCTCAGAGGTCGCACACAAGCCTCTTCTTGCATTCATCACATTCATATGGTTAATTTTAGCGGAAAATTTAAAACTTTTTATATGTATGAAGTATACATAGACTTCATATAGTAGTTACATAGTTTCATCATATACTAAGCTCAACATAAAGAAAATTACCATCTATCATAAAGAATTAATTCAAAACTGAAGATGAATATATCATAAATAGTTTGCCAAGCACGACCTTATTTACAAAGCTTCGAAATAAAAGTACGAAAGAAATTCTAGGGACAACATCCACTAGCTATGTCTAAAACTAAGGCTAGACTAATGCGTGTAGCATCCTCAAAATCAAGAGGACCTACCAAATGGTCTGGAGAAAACGCTGAAGTCCAAACCGCTGCAAGTGACGTCAATCTGCCCTCTGACCTGCACCTATAGAAGTAGTAAATAGTAGGGGGTTAGTACACCACTTTTTCTAAGTATGGGTGTATGCACACATACACATAAATCTATGCATGATCAATTAAAAGCTCTTCCAAAGCAACATGCCATTTCTGGAAAGTCTAGTCATTAGACATTCCTAATTCGTTAGTTGTGAATTGTGGTATGAATATGATGTATTTTAATGCATTCAAATCACACAACTCATTTTCTATATGATTAGAAGCCCTTATTATCATCAACATAATTTTAGAACCACTCGGGCGAATATTTGAAAATTTGCTCTTCTAAACCCGAGAGCTCCAATTTTGAAACTTAGATTATTTTTCAGTCTTTTTCTTCTTCTTGTTGTGTAGTTCAATAATTCCTTTAGCTCTATATTTTACTTACAAGTGCAATGATTCATTGTAGTCCCATACCCATAATGAATCGATGTAAGTAATCCAAGGACTAAGGAATGATTTTCCTACCTTCTAGAGAGTCATTCTTTACTCTGTGTATTTAAAAACATTTCATAAGGCATTCTACATTGGTAATTCCATTTATTCATTACTTTCATCTTAGGGAAGTTAAGAGGTATTTAGTTAACATTATGTTTCTACTTCCCTTTATTAGCATCATATAAGAAGTCATTATAAGCCAATCTTATTTGGCTGTTCCTATTATTTGCTAAAACTTCATGAGTGTGATATTGACACTTGATATTCTTAACCTCTCCATCATTGCTCACTTTGAACATATGTTCCATCATCATCATTCATTCTCACTTTCATTGAGACATCATAGGGAATAAGATCATGCGATCTAACATGAAATCCAGTGTCTGCCCCACACCAAAAAGGGGTGATTCACCGGTTAAAATGAATATAGACCATGTGAGTTACTAATGGAATCCAGTGTCTGCCCCACACTTGGAAAGGGGTGATCCCCGGATAAGGCGAATCTATCTCAAGTGTTCAGTCCACACCGAAAAAGAGTGGCTCACGACTATAGTGAACCAAGAAAATATCGTGAGCATTAACCGACAAAGATCATGTGAGCTAAATATGAAATCCAGTGTCTGCCCTACACCGAAAAAGGGTGGAATCACCGGCCAAAGTGAAACCGAACATGCCTAGCTTGCTTAGGTGGAAACCACTGGCTAGTTCCTATGTTGGCTATACATAGTTCGAAGACTAGGGACTTAATGAGACTACTTATCCACCTCGGTGGTAGCCTCGTCGCATGAGACTTACACGTGCAAGCACATGCTCATACTAGTCTATCAGTGTTGTGCTCACTTTCATTATCTTCTTTATCATTTAGAGTTGACTCAAGCATTATGGAATCTTACTTCTAGATTGAGATTTACTTAATCTTTTGATGACTTTCCATCCTTACTTTACATTGATCAAATGTGAATTGTCCTTACACAACATCTTTACTTTACATTGATGAAATGTGAATTGTTTTTACATATCATCCTTACTTTACATTGATGAGATGTGAATTGTCCTTACATCTAATCCTTACTTTACATTGATGAAATGTGAATTGTCCTTACATATCATTCTTAGGTGTTAATGAGACTAGTCTCACACTTTCTAACACCTTCATTCGTGAGTATTCTTTTAACATAGTAGCTTGGGTGTAAGTAAGAGTTGTCTCACTTTCTTTAACACCCCATTCTGGTCACTTATTTAGTTTAGACCCCTTTAATTATGTTATAACTCACGTTACTTCTTTACTTTAGTGTAGTAGCTTGATTTCATCGTTTATAGACGATGAGAACTTCTTTCAATGAGTTACATATGTTTATAGTTCATTCTTTTAGAGCATGTTGGGAGTTGTCCCAATGAATGTCATGCCCTTGGTTATGGATTCATTGAGTTACTTTAGAAGTTCTTATAATATCATTTGATACTCTAACTACACAAGATTGTCATATGATTAGTATTGTCCTCAACGTTTGGATATTAATCTACATAATCATTTTTGTTAGTATAGACCAATTTTACGTATGTTCATATTTAAATTGAATTTGTATGAACCTTTAGCCAATCTATCAATCATTTACATAAGCCCCTAGCCATTAGCATGCATTCGTGTTGACAAAGTAGTGTTAGCCAATTTTATAGGCACCAGATAGTCAATTCATTCAAGATGTGATTTTATGGAGATCTTTTAAGACAATATTAGCTCATGACTTTAGGCATACCGTTTTTAAGCATCTTGGACAGCATCATATTAACATTTGATGAATATAACATTTTCATAAAGTCACATCAAGTATGCATTAGCTCGTCACACATCACACTTAATGTTTTCGAACATATCTTAGTAATACATCGTCATTTAATTCACGTAAGAAACCCTTAGCATCAAACGAGTTCAATTCATAGTTCATTCGACATTTAACAATCAAGAACCCTACACATTAAGATCAGCCAGCACCACATACCAACAATATGATCAAGACTAATCTATGCAAAATTGAAAATGGAACAGGGATACTAGGGAAAGGGAAGTTCGACGAGAACTTTGGGAACAACCCTAGTTTTTGAGATTTCATGAATTACGACGATGGAAAGTACTCTTGGAGAAAGAATTCCAGGAGAGAAACCCATACCTTATGTAGATTCGAATCTACGACGATCACTCTAAACGAAATCCTTGAAAAGTACTTTGAAATCGCCCAAGAATTGCCTCTAGGGTTCTTACGTTTTGCGGTTTGCGTTCTACTGCCTTAGCATCGTGAGTTTTCAATATTTGATCGTGAATTATAGGTTTAGGAACTGATATTGAATTATAAAACTTAAGACTTGATTAACTTAATTAGTAAATTAATTAGTTAATTACTAAAATACCCCTCCTAAGTTGACTAGACATAGGAGGACCATTGACTTAGCCAATTGTAATTTTGACTAAGTGTGTCGGCTAACCAAGGCTTAATTAAATTGATTTGATGGCTTAATTAATTAAATATAGGACTTAGGGAAATTACCAAAACGCCCCTAAGTCACTAGGACCACAACTAACAACTTTGGACCATCCTAGGTTAGGTACTAGGTTGTCCCTAAGTTAGTTAGGTGCCACCCGACCAAGTCCTAGGTTGTCGGGTGCATTAGGGGGTCCAATTTGGTTAGTCCTAGGTTAGTTTTCTAGTTAGGATAGTTTGTTAGGACTTAGAGTTAGTTAGGCTGGCTGGTCCCACATGGAGGGACCCGCCCGTGCGTGTCTTGCCGAACCGCCCTAACCGAATTCGGTTAGGGTGGTTCCGTGGTCCCCCTTGCCGGTTCCTTCACGTGTGATGCCCATGGTCTTGCACATAGGTTTGTTGCACTTTCGTAACTAATTTATCTTGATGGCTCATTTGGGAATGTTTACTTGTTGTCCCAAGGACCCTCACCATGTCCTTGGGCACTGCTTAATTTACATGATCATTTTAAATGGTCATGTGCTATGGTATATAGGCTTGACACTTGGATGCCTCATTACCTCACACGTTGGTTGTGGGTGTATATGTACATAGTGCAAATTATATTAGCTTAGGGTCTTCATTGCAGATACATTTATTGAACATTAATCTTGGATTTGGGTATGGCAACCCAAAAAGTGTATTTTATATTCATATATAGACAATTGACTAATATCTCTTAGCCAATTTTTTTCTATACTATGCCCAATATTTCTCAATATTGGGCATTTGGGTGCCTATGTACCCCTAATAGGCTATCCTAAGGGCATACTGGGCTCTTCATTAGACATATGATTTTCCGGAACGTAACATTAAGCCCCCCTTAGGAACATTCGTCCCCGAATGACACTTACACATCATTTAAACAAAGAGGGTGATTTTCGAAAGTTACTTTATCATGCTTAAACTTTTCTCTTTTATGAATATCTGATTCACACTTATTTGGATGATGCATAACATTCAAGCTTATCTGAAGCTTCATATTTGAGATTGAGGAATTTCCTTCTCAATCACACTTAACTTAATGCACACCACAACTCATGCAATACAAAAATCATGTCTATGCTACACAAAAACAGCAACATGAAATGCAAACATGACTTAATTTTAACTCACATAGTGCTATTATAAGACATATGATTAGTGGCCTATAACACCTAATCGACTAAAGCACTTAGACATAGAGTTTTCTTAAGCATAAACCAGACTTAGGAAAAGAATATCTAACCTTAAGAACTGAACAAATGAAGGTAGAGGGATATCATATCGGCCTCGGCCTCCACGTTGCTCCCTCAACAAGATGGTTCCGCCATAGGACCTTCACGGTGGCAACCTCCTTGTTCCTTAGCCGCTTCACTTGGCGATCTAAAATTTTGACTAGAACCTCTTCATAAGAAAGGTTCTCATCAACTCCTAACCCCTCAACATGCAGGATGGATGCTGGATCGCCTAGACATTTCTTAAGCATAGAAACGTGAAACACTGGATGAACAGAAGCCAAGTCTTGAGGTAATTTCAGCTCGTATGCAACGTTTCCCACTCGCTGTAAGATCTCATAAGGACCTATATTCCTCGGAATCAACTTTTCTGTATTACCAAACCTCATCACCCCTTTCATGGGTGATATCTTCTAGTAGACTTGATCACCCACCTCAAACTCAAGAGCTCTCTTTCGGTTATCTGCATAGGATTTCTGACGATTGTAAGCAGTATCCAATCTATCCCTAATCATCTTCACCTTCTCCACTACCTCATGCAAGATCTCGGGACCAAGGATGGCCGGTTCTCCTACTTCGAACCAGCAAATCAGAGATCTACATCTTCAGCCATATAATCCTTCGAAAGGTGCCATTCTAATACTGGAATGGTAGCTATTATTGTAAGAGAACTCTATCAGTAGCAAATGATCATCCCAACTCCCCTTAAAGTCAATAACACATGCTCTCAACATTTCTTCAAGGGTTTGGATGGTACGCTCTGCTTGCCCATCTGTCTGCGGATGGAAAGCAGTACTAAGCTTCACCTGTGTACCCAAACTTTTCTGGAAAGATTTCCAAAAATGAGAATTGAATTTAGCCCCTCTGTCCGAAATAATAGATAGAGGAATCCCATGCCATCTCACTATCTCATCTATATAAATCTTGGCATAGCCTTCGGCCTTGAAGGTATACTTCACATGTATGAAGTGAGCGGACTTGGTCATTCTGTCAACAATAACCCAAATGGAATCATGTAGTTTCCTAGTCTTTGGCAGAACAACCAAAAAATCCATATTAATAGACTCCCACTTCCAAGTTGGGATCTCAATCATCTGAGTGAGACTTCCAGGCTTAAGGTGTTCGGCCTTAACCTGTTGGCAGTTCGGACACTCCTCCACAAACTTAGAGATATCTCTCTTCATGCCTTCCCACCAATAGACCTCTTTAAGGTCTTGGTACATTTTGGTGGCACCTGGATGGATGGAATATTAGGAACCATGAGCTTCTGCCAAAATACTTGACCTCAAATCATTCACATTGGGCACACATAATCTGTTCTGATATCTGAGTACGCCATTTCCACCTAACGAGAATGACTCATTCAACTTACTCAATACCGAGTCTTTAAACTCCATGAGTACTGGGTCAAGGTGTTGATTGGCTTTAACATCTACAACAAATAAGGATTCGGAACTTGAGTGAACCGAAACACCCCCACTTGGTGCATCTGTCAGCCGTACACCCAATCTTGCCAATTGGTGCACCTCTTTAACCAGCTCCTTCTTCTCAGCATCAATATGTGAAAGACTGCCCATGCTCAGTCTGCTCAATGCATCGTCCACCACGTTGGCATTACCTGGGTGATAGTACACACTCATATCATAATCCTTGAGAAGTTCTAGCCATCTCCTCTGACGAAGATTCAACTCCCTTTACGTGAATACATACTGAAGACTCTTATGGTCAGTATACACATCAACTGTACACCATATAAATAATGTCTCCACATTTTCACGCAAAGACAATCGCGGCTAGTTCAAGATCGTTAGTAGGGTAGTTCTTTTCATGGATTTTCAATTATCTTGATGCGTATGCAATCACCTTACCTTTCTGCATGAGAACACATCCCAAACCTACTCGTGAAGCATCACAAAATACCACGTACCCCTTACCACTTCTTGGCAACGTCAATACTGGGGCCGAAGTGAGTCGGTCCTTGAGTTCTTAAAAACTCTTTTCACATTTCTCGGACCACTCAAACTTCGCCTTCTTCTTTGTCAATGCGGTCAATGGTGCAACAACAGTGGAAAACCCTTTCACAAACCTGCGATAATAATTGGCTAAACCCAAAAAGCTCCGAATATCTGTAGGAGTAAGGGGTCTCGGCCAATTCTTCACCGCCTCAACCTTCTTAGGATCAACTTCAACACCTTGGTCGGTCACAACATGACCAAGAAAGGTCACTGATCTCAACCAGAATTCACATTTGCTGAACTTTGCATACAACTGATGTTTTCTGAGTACTTGCAATGTCTTTCTTAAGTGTACCTCATGCTCTTCTTTAGACTTAGAGTATATGAGAATGTCATCTATGAATACTATGACGAAGGAATCAAGGTACTCACGGAAGACCCTATTCATAAGGTCCATAAACGCAGCTGGTGCATTAGTGAGATCGAATGACATGACCAGAAACTCATAGTGCCCATATCTAGTACGAAAAGCCGTCTTAGGGACGTCTTCTCGCCTCACTCTAAGATGATGGTAGCCTGACCAAAGGTTTATCTTGTAAAAGAAACTTGAACCTTGGAGTTGGTCAAACAGATCGTCAATTCTGGGAAGAGGGTACTTATTCTTTATAGTGACTTTGTTGAGTTGCCGATAATCGATGCACATTCTAAGGGTTCCATCTTTTTCTTTACGAACAACACTGGAGCACCCCATGGGGATATGCTCAGCTGGATGAAGCCCTTATCAAGTAGAAATTTTAACTGCAACTTCAACACTTTGAGTTCAGCTGGTGCCATCCTATACGGGGGAATAGAAATTGGCTTGGTGTTGGGATCTAAATCAACACCAAAGTCAATCTCTCGTTCAGGAGGGACTCCTGGTAAATCCTCCGGGAAGACATCTGTGAACTCATTCACTATTGACACAGAATCTATGGAAGGGACTTCTTGATCTTAGTCATTGACTCTAACTAAGTGGTATAAATACCCCTTAGCTATCATCTTATTGGCTTTTAAATGTGAAACAATTTGGCCTACTGGATTTGAACCATGCCCTTCCCATTCCAGCTCTAACTCATTTGGAAACTGAAGCCTCACTATCCTGTTTTGACAATCTATTGTAGCATAACACTTATGGAGCCAATCCATACTTGAGCCACATCCTTGAGCTTATATGCAGCCAACTTAGCCTCCTCCTCTTCATGAACACCCGTGTCATGCATTTAGAATCTACCATGTACTCACCTCCATGCGATAGACCACACTTACCACACGACTTTCGGTCACGCTGGGCATTTCCATCATTGCCCCTTCTTGGGAAGGCCAGATCTTGAGTCTGGCGCCTTAGACCACTTGGCCATCCTAATTCTTGTGTGTATTCATCTACGCGTTCACACAAGAAGGAAGTTAGATACTTATAATGACACAAAGTGTCAAAGCTCTAGATAGCACGATAAAGAGTAGAAGAAGGCAAGATTTCCTATCATCGCATAGTCTCTAAGTCATGATTATGGCGCGCTTCACAACCATAAGTCAGAAACTACGTAATGTGGTTGTGTTGAGCTTTAGTTCCTAGGTAATTTAACCTCATGATCTGATACCAAGTTTGTCACGATCCGAATTCTGTAATCCGGACCGCCACCGGCATCGTTAACCTCTCAGACCTCGCAGACAAGCCTCTTCTTGCATTCATCACATTCATATGGTTAATTTTAGCGGAAAATTTAAAACTTTTATATGTAGAAAGTATACATAGACTTCATATAGTAGTTACATAGTTTCATCATATACTAAGCTCAACATAAATAAAACAACCATCTATCATAAAGAATTAATTCGAAACTGAAGATGAATATATCATAAATAGTTTGCCAAACACGACCTTATTTACAAAGCTTCGAAATGAAAGTATGAAAGAAACGCTAGGGACAACATCCACTAGCTATGTCTAAAACTAAGGCTAGACTAATGCGTGTAGCATCCTCGAAATCAAGAGGACCTACCAAATGGTCTGGAGAAAATGCTGAAGTCCAAACCGCTGCAAGTGACGTCAATCTGCCCTCTGACCGGCACCTATAGAAATAGTAAATAGTAGGGGGTTAGTACACCACTTGTACTAAGTATGGGTGTATGCACACATACACATAAAGCTATGCATGATCAATGAAAAGATCTTCCTAAGCAACATGCCATTTCTGGAAAGTCTAGTCATGAGACTTTCCTAATTCGTTAGTTATGAATTGTGGTATGAATATGATGTATTTTAATGCATTCAAAGCACACAACTCATTTTCTATATGATTACAAGCCCTTAGTATCATCAACATAATTTTAGAACCACTCGGGCGAAGATTTGAAAATTCGCTCCTCCAAACCCGAGAGCTCCAATTTTGACACTTAGATTATTTTTCAGTCTTTTTCTTCTTCTTGTTGTGTAGTTCAATAATTCCTTTAGCCCTATGTTTTACTTACAAGTGCAATGATTCATTGTAGTCCCATACCCACAATGAATCGATGTAAGTAATCCAAGGACTAAAGAATGATTTCCCTACCTTATAGAGAGTCATTCTTTACTCTATGTATTCAATAACATTTCATAAGCCATTCTATATTGGTTATGACATTTATTTAATTACTTTCATCTTAGGGAAGTTAAGAGGTATTTAGTTAACATTATGTTTCTACTTACATTTATTGGCATCATATAAGAAGTCATTATAAGCCAATCTTATTTGGCTGTGCCCATTATTTGCTGAAACTTCATGAGTGTGATATTGACACTTGACATTCTTAATCTCTTCATCATTGCTCACTTTGAACATACGTTCCATCATCATCATTCATTCTCACTTTCATAGAGACATCATAGGGAATAAGATCATGCGAGCTAACAAAAAATCCAGTGTCTGTCCCACACCAAAAAGGGGTGATTCACCGGTTAAAATGAATATAGCCATGTGAGCTACTCATGGAATCCAGTGTCTGCCCCACACTTGGAAAGGGGTGATCCCCGGCTAAGGCGAATCCATATCAAGTGTTCACCCCACACCGAAAAAGAGTGGCTCACGGCAATAGTGAACCAAGAAATTATTGTGCGCATTAACGGACATAGATCATGTGAGCTAAATATGAAATCTAATGTCTTCCCCACACCGAAAAGGGATGGAATCACCAGACAAAGTGAAACTGAACATGCTTAGCTCGCTTAGGTGGAAACCACTGTCTAGTTCCTATGTTGGCTAGACATAGTTCGAACACTATGGACTTAATGAGACTACTTATCCACCTCGGTGGTAGCCTCGTCACATGAGACTTGCACGTGCAATCACATGCTCATAACTAGTCTATCGGTGCTGTGCTCACTTTCATTATCTTCTTTATCTTTTAGAGTTGACTCAAGCATTATGGAAGCTTGCTTCTAGATTGAGATTTACTTAATCTTTTGATGACTTTCCATCCTTACTTTACATTGATCAAATGTGAATTGTCCTTACATAACATCTTTACTTTACATTGATGAAATGTGAATTGTCCTTACATATCATCCTTACTTTACATTGATGAGATGTGAATTGTCCTTACATCTCTTCCTTACTTTACATTGATGAAATGTGAATTATCCTTACATATCATCCTTAGGTGTTAATGAGACTAGTCTCACACTTTCTAACACCTTCATTCGTGAGTATTCTATTAACATAGTATCTTGGGTGTAATTAAGAATTTTCTCACTTTCTTTAACACCCCATTCTGGTCACTGATTTAGTTTAGACCACTTTAAGTATGTTATAACTCATTTTACTTCTTTACTTTAGTGTAGTAGCTTCATTTCATCGTTTATGGACGATGAGCACTTCTTTCAATGAGTTACATATGTTCATAGTTCAGAGCATGTTGGGATTTGTCCCAATGAATGTCATGCCCTTGGTTATGGATTCAATGAGTTACTTTAGAAGTGCTTATAATATCATTTGATACTCTAACTACACAAGATTGTCATATGATTAGTATTGGCCTCAACGTTTGGATATTAAGCTACATAATCATTTTTGTGGGTATAGACCAATTTTACATATGTTCATATTTAGATTGAATATGTATGAACCTTTAGCCAATCATCAATCATTTACATAATCCCCTAGCCATTAGCATGCATTCATGTTGACAAAGTAGTGTTAGCCAATTATATAGGCACCAGATAGTCAATTCATTTAAGATGTGATTTCATAGAGATCTTTTAAGACAATCTTAGCTCATGACTTTAGGCATACCATTTTTAAGCATCTTGGACAACATCATATTAACATTTGATGAATATAACATTTTCATAAAGTCACGTCAAGTATGCATTAGATCGTCACACATCACACTTAATGTTTTCGAACATATCTTAGTAATACATCGTCATTTAATTCACGTAAGAAACCCTTAGCATCAAACGAGTTCAATACATAGTTCATTCGACATTTAACAATCAAGAACCCTACACATTAAGATCAGCCAGCACCACATACAAACAACATGATCAAGACTAATCTATGCGACATTGAAAAGGAACAAGGATACTAGGGAAAGGAAAGTTCGACGAGAACTTTGGGAACAACCCTAGTTTTCGAGATTTCATGAACTACGATGATGGAAAGTACTATTCGAGAAAGAAATCCTGGAGAGAAACCCATACCTTATGTATATTCTAATCTACGATGATCACTCTACACGAATCCTTGAAAAGTACTTTGAAATCGCCCAAGAATTGCCTCTAGCGTTATTACGTTTTGCGGTTTGCGTTCTACTGCCTTAGCGTCGTGAGTTCTCAATATTTGATCGTGAATTCTAGGTTTAGGAACTGATCTTGAATTATAAAACTTAGGACTTGATTAACTTAATTAATAAATTAATTAGTTAATTACTGAAATACCCCTCCTAAGTTGACTAGACATAGGAGGACCATTGACTTAGCCAATTGCAATTTTGACTAAGTGTCTCGGCTGACCAAGGCTTAATCTAATTAGTTTGATGGCTTAATTAATTAAATATGGGACTTAAGGAAATTACCAAAGCGCCCCTAAGTCACTAGGACCACAACTAACAACTTTTGACCATCCTAGGTTAGGTACTAGGTTGTCCCTAAGTTAGTTAGGTGCCACCCGACCAAGTCCAAGGTTGTCGGGTGCATTAGGGGGTCCAATTCGGTTAATCCTAGGTTATTTGTCTAGTTAGGATAGTTGGTTAGGACTTAGAGTTAGTTAGGCTGGCTGGTCCCACATGGAGGGACCCGCCTGTGCATGTCTTACCTAACCGCCCTAACCAAATTCGGTTAGAGTGGTTCTGTGGTCCCCCTTGGCCGGCTCCATCACGTGTGATGCCCATGTGCTTGCACATGGGTTTGTTGCACTTTCCTAACTAATTTATCTTGATGGATCATTTGGGAATGTTTACTTATTGTCCCAAGGACCCTCACCATGTCCTTGGGCACTGCTTAATTTACATGATTATTTTAAATGGTCATGTGCTATGGTATCTAGGCTTGACACTTGGATGCCTCATACCTCACACGTTAGTTGTGGGTCTATATGTACATAGTGCCAATTGTATTAGCTTAGGTTCTTCATTGCAGGTACATTTATTGAACATCTATCTTGGATTGGGGTATGGCAACACAAAAAGTGTATTTCATATTCGTATATAGACAATTGGCTAATATCTCTTAGAAATGTTTTTCTATACTATGCCCAATATTTCTCAATATTGGGCATTGGGGTGCCTATGTACCCCTAATATGCTATCCTAAGGGCATACTGGGCTCTTCATTAGACATATGATATTCCGGAATGTGAAAATACCTATCTTTACTTGATGATTATGATCTTGAAACTTTACTTCATCATCATGGTGCGAGTGAGACTTGTCTCACGGACTCTAGCACCCTCTTATGTGAGTAACTTTGACGTAATGATTAAGTGTTCTTGAGACACGTCTCACTTCTTTCTAACACTCTATATTAGGTCAATCTTATAATTTAACTCTTAGTTATCTCTTTACTCACCTTAACTTGTTCACGTCACTTACTATCCTTATATCATTGTTTATGATTGTTATTGATTCTTTGTAAGATTTTATGGCGCTCACAAATTGTGTGGATAGGGTATGTTGGGACTTGTCCCATTGATTGGCATACCCTATGTTATGAGATATTGAATTGATATTAGAATGACTTTTTGGAATAATACATTTAGATATAGATTTGTTAGCCAATTTGTTGGCATCATTCAGAGTTTCGCCAGTTACTTGTCATAACATTATCATTAACTAATTCAACCAATTCATGAATACATTAAAGTAATTTAACATGTTAAACAAGATGACTTTTCATATATGATAAAAATATCAACAATTCAACGAATACTCATAACAATTCGCATTCTCGAAACACAATTAGACATTATAACAATTAACGTTTATGTAAATAACACCCTAGCATGCAGATCTAATCACGTGTATTTCACTCGACATTTAAATCACTTAAACACACATATAAGATCAGTTAATACCACATACAACCAGAAATTCATCGAGAATAATACTATTATACTACAAGAATAGAAAATCGGAAGAACTTAGGAGATGAGCATGCGATTCTTTGGAAACAACCCTAGTTTCGATTTTCATGAAGTAAAAACGTTTGAAAAGCCTCTTGGATGAAGTATTCCATGAGAGAAAACCCATACGTTGCTGTAGAATTAAATCTCCGAAGACCACTACGAACTTTGCACGAAGGAACCTTGAACGTTCTTGCTAGTCGCCTAGGGTTTAATTTGCGAGTTCTCTTGTTCTTGCTTTGGACGTTAATGGTGAACAACTTCTAGGTCTAGATATTTTTAAGAACTGATTGTTAACTAAGTTAATTTAGATTATATACTTAAATAAAATAGGTTAGGTAGTCAATTCCCCAAAACGCCCTTCCTAGATTGACTAGGATTAGAAGATTCTTGACTTGACCATTTTTGGTGTCTTTCCTAGTAGTTTCAGTTTTGTCCTATTATTTTAATTAATTAAATTGCTAAATTAATTAATTTATTAGTCTAGGGTAATTACCAAAGTACCCCTAAGTGGTTAGGACCATAACAAACTCTTTGGACCATCCTAGGTTAGGTACTAGGTTGTCTTTTTCTTGTCTTAACCGAATCTGGAAATTCCCTTTGTAATTTAGGTTTTAGACTTTCAATTTAATTAATTAAGTTATTAAATTATTTAATGAAGTAACCTAGTATAGTTACTAAATTAACCCTAAGTTGTAAGGACAATAACCAACTCTTTGGACAATCCTAGGTTAGGTACCAGGTTGCCCCTAAGTTAGTTAGGTTAGTTAGGTGTCACCCGACAAGGTCCTAGGTTGTCAGGTGTCTTGGCTGGTCGGTCTTGGTCAGTCTTGGGGTAGTTAGTCAGTTAGGTTAGTTGGTTAGGGCCTAGGGTAGGTTAGGGGGTCTGGGCCCAAGCGGTTGGACCCGCATGTGCGTGTGTCCCCCAACCGCCCTAACCGAATTAGTTAGGGTGGTCCCCTCGGCCGTTCTTGCCCATGTGCTAGCCCATGTGCTTCTTGCATTTTCCTAACTAACTATTGGGAAGATTCTTTTGGAATATTTACTACTTGTCCCAAAGATCCTCACTATGTCTTTGGGCACTGCTTACTCTACATGATCATTTTAAATGGTTATGTGCTATGGTACTAGGCTTGACACTTGGATGCCTAGTACTTGATGTGTTGAGTTGAGAATCAATATGTGCATTAAAGATTACAATAATTTTTAGCTTAGGGTCTTCATTGCAGGTACAATTTCTAAACATGCTTGGAATATATATTGCTCATTTGGGTATTATATAGAAATTGGCTAACCCCCTTAGCCAATTTTCTATACTATGCCCAATATTTCTCAATATTGGGCATTGGGGTGCCTGTGTAACCCTATACGCATTCTTAAAGACTTAATGTGCTCTTCTCTAGACATGTAATTTTCCGGAATGTTACATTATTCCCCCTTAGGAACATTCGTCCCCGAATGACACTACTTATTGCTTGAAACAAGAGAGGGAAATTTTTGGAAATCACTTAAGCATACTAAAACTTTATCTTCGTGAATGTCTGATTCACAACTTACTCTTAGTGATGCACATACTCTAAGATTATCTGAAACTTCTTATTTAAGATCGAGGAACTTACTTCTCAATTCTACTTTAACTTAATACACATCACACTCATGCAACACATAATCACGTAATAAGCCATATAAAAACAGCAACATGAAAGTAAGCATGAACCCATATAAACTCATATAGTGCAAGTATAAAACACACAATTATGGACTTAGATAACGAAAAACCTCCTAATGCACTAAGATTTAGAGTTGTGATTACAAAATCGGGCTTAAAGAACGCTTGTCTAACTTGTGAGGGTCACGGAATTTCCTATTGGCCTCGACCTCTTATGTTGTTCCCTCTTGGAGTTTAACTAGGACGGATTCAATAATGCATAACTAGGAGGAGGAAAGACAAGCAAGTTACCAGTAACCACATCTTCGGACTCCTCTTACTCCTCTCTTCTCTTCAACGCGTAAAATCGGTTCCCCGTAGGAGGTTCGGTTGTTGCATTGGGATTAGGTCGAGGCTGAGTATTTGCCTTGGCCTGATTCCTCACGTTTGGGCAGTCCCTAACCACGTGCCCACTCTTACCTCACCCGTAGCATCCATTTAACCCTACCATGCACTCACCTCCAAGCGCACGGCCACACTTACCACACGCCCTTCGGTCAGGTTGGTCATTCCTATAATTGCCATCCTTGTCATTAGTGTTCTTAGAAGGAGTAGGATTACTTGAGTGCTTGTGCCCCTTCTTTAACTTGGGCCTTTCCCGAACTCCAAACGAACTATTACCATTGCTCGATCCAGAATGATCCGAGGGCCGCGTCTTCTTTCTCTCTTGGCTTCTCTTTCTACGACGGCTTTCCTCAACTTGTTGTGCATGGACCATCGACCTACCAAGATCCATGTTATCGTGCAACATCGCTGCCCGACACTCCTCTTCCAAATCCTCCGACACACCAGTCACAAACCTGCTCATCTCATCCCTACTATTCGCCACAAGAGAAGAAGCATATTTTGAAAGCTTAACAAACTTCAAAGAGTATTCCCTAACTGACATACCTCCTTGTCGTAAGTTGATGAATTCTTCGACTTTAGCTTCTCTGTTCTCTGGGAAAGAATCGCTCCAGGAATGCAGTTTTGAGAACGTCCCAAGTGACGGGGACATCCCTAGGTGTTCGACCATCTCCCCACATCCTATGCCACACTTGAGCCACATCTTTGAGTTGATAAGCAGCCAACTCAGCCTTTTCCTCTTCATTCACCCCTATAGCACACAGAATCTTATAAACCTCATACACAAACTCTTGAGGATCCTCATTAGTTTTGGACCCATAGAAGACTGGAGGATTCATCATAGTAAAATCCCTCAACCTACTAGCCATAGTGCTAACCTGCGGATTTTCTCTTGGGGCAACTTCTCTATTGTCTTGAGTCGTGATGGCTTGTTCTTGCACAGTGATGGCTTGGGCCATCTGAAGCAGTGCCGCCCTAACCTCTTCATCTGTCATTCCAACTACGTTGGCGGGCACTTGAGCTTCAGCGGCTGGGGCTTGGGAGGAGCTTGATTACCTCCAACAGCTACTTCTTCAACCCTTCTATTGGAGTTTCTTCTTGTGTTCATTGTCTACACATATACACAAGAAGGGAGTTAGATACTTAGAGTGACACAAAATGTCAAAGCTCTAGATGGCACGATAAGGAGTAGAAGAAGGGAAGATTCCTAACATCACACAGTCTCTAAATCATGATTGTGGCGCGCTTCACAATCATAAGTTAGAAACTATGCAACGTGGTTGTGTTGAGCTTTACATCCTAGGTAATTTAACCTCATGCTCTGATACCAAGTTTGTCACAACCCGGATTTTTGAATCCAAACCGCGACCGGCGTCGTTAACCTCTCAGAGGTAACAGACAAACCTCTTACTTAGATTCATCACAATCATATAGTTAAATTTGCGGAAAATTTAAAACTTTTTAATACTTAGCAAAGTATACATAGTCTTCGTATAGTTTTGTATAAGAGTGATATTCTACTAGCTCAAACTTTACAACCATCTATCAATAGATTAAACAATGAAATAAATGATCGTAATAATAATAATAATAATTCGCCAATTGGCCTTATTACAACGCTTTGAAATAAATACTTGGAAATAAACACTAGGGACAGTAGTCAATAGTTAAATCTAATGAACTAAGCTAGAATAATAAAACGTAGCATCCTCGAACTCAAGAGGACCTACCAAAGTCTGGAGATCGCTTTTCCAAACTGCTTCGACGGACTTCAACATTCTTGAGAACCTTTGTCTATAAAAATAGTAAAAATCTATGGGGTTATTACACACTTGTACTAAGTATGGGTGTATTCACATAACACATAAGGGACGATGCATGAACAAGGAAAGCTCTTTCCTAAACAACATGTCAAGTTACGGTCACAACGTCACTTTCTTACTTAAAATATTAATATTGATTAATGATGTAAATATGAAATGTTCCCATGGAATTAAGGCATACAACTCGTTTTCTATATGAACATATGACCTTGGAATCATGAACATAATTTTAAAACAACTTAAACACACGTTTATATTTTTGCTCACCAGGCCGAGAGTCACCCTTTCTAAACTTAGTTTATTTTTCAGTTTCTTCTATCTTCTTGTTGTGTAGTTCAATGATCTCCTTTGATCTTATGTTTCACTTACAAGTACAATGATTCATTGTAGTCCCATGCCTACAATGAATCGAGTAAGCAATTCACAAGACTAAGGACACGATTGGCTATTTACCTATGAGTTAGATTTTTCATTCTTCTTCTTGTTGGGTAACTTACATTAATAAGCCAATCTTTATTGGCTATGCCCCCTTATTTGATTATTTCATAATATATAGTTCTTGGGACATAATTTATGCTCCATTATTGGCTACCCCTAACTTGTTATGCCTATCAAACACTAATGGTTAATGTTTATTAAGCTCTTACTTTAATTAGCTCACTATGAACTTATGATTCTACTCCCTTGCTCGATCGTTCACTTTGAACTTGCTTCTTTTTCTTTCTTGCTCTCATAAAGAATTTTTTTAGCCTTGACGGAAGTAGATCATGTGAGCTACATGAAATCCAGTGTCTCCCCCACACCGAAAAGGGGTGGTTCACCGATTAAAGTGAACCAATCTGTGTGTCCTCCCCACACCGAAAAGGGGGATTCACCGGCTAAGGTGAATCGGTCGATGTTTTCCCCACATTGTAAAGGGGGATTCACGAAAATAGTGAAATGAATGCTTGTACTGAGCTATAACCGACATAGATCATGTTAGCTAGACATGAAATCCGGTGTCTCCCCCATACCGAAAAGAGGTGGAATCACCGGCCAAGATGATTACCTAACCTGCTGGCGTTTTTAGTGGGTGGCCTCCACTAGCTAGGTGCCCCTATATTGACAACATAGTTCTAAGACTAGGAGATGTACTTAGACCCTAACGCTCTCGTCTAATGAGACTTACAAGCGCTTACCACCCGCTCATAGCTAGTCTATCGGTGCTAAGCTCAGATTTTATCTTCTTATCTTTTAGAGTTGACTCATTACATTATGGAAGCTTGCTTCTAGTTATGAGGTTTGCTTACTCTATGGATGATTGGTCATCTCTATCTTTACTTGATGATTATGATCTTGAAACTTCACTTTATAATAATGGTGCGAGTGAGACTTGTCTCATGGACTCTAGCACCTTCTTATGTGAGTAACTTTGACGTAATGATTAAGTGTTCTTGAGACTCGTCTCACTTCTTTCTAACACTCTATATTAGGTCAATATTATAACTTAACTCTTAGTTATCTCTTTACTCACCTTAACTTGTTCATGTTAGTTACTATCCTTATATCATTATTTATGATTGTTATTGATTCTTTGTATGATTTTATGGCGTTCACAAATTGTGTGGAGGGTATGTTGGGACTTGTCTCATTGATTGACATACCCTATGTTATGAGATATTGAATTGAGAATAGAATGACTTTTTGGAGTAATACATTTAGATATAGATTCGTTAGCCAATTTGTTGGCATCATTCAGAGTTTCGCCAGTTACTTGTCATAACATTATCACTAACTAATTCAACCAATTCATGAATACATTAAAGTAATTTAACATGTTAAACAATCTGACTTTTCACATATGATAAACATATCAACAATTCAATGAATACTCATAAAAATTCACTTTCTCGAAACACAATTAGGCATTATAACAATTAACGTTTATGTAAATAACACCCTAGCATGCGGATCTAATCATGTGTATTTCACTCGACATTTAAATCACTTACACACACATATAAGATCAGTTAACACCACATACAACCGGCAATGCATCGAGAATAATATTATTATACTACAAGAATCGGAAATCGGAAGAACAAGGGAGATGAACATGCGATTCTTTGGGAATAACCCTAGTTTTGATTTTCATGAAGTAAAAACGTTTGAAAAGCCTCTTGGAGAAAGGATTCCACGAGAGAAAACCCATACCTTGCTGTATAATTAAATCTACGAAGGTCATTATGAACTTTGCACGAAGGAACCTTGAACGTTATTGCTAGTCGCCTAGGGTTTAGTTTGCGACTTGTCTTGTTCTTGCTTTGGACGTTAATGGTGAACAACTTCTAGGTCTAGATATTTTTAAGAACTGATTGTTAAATAAGTTAATTTAGATTATATAATTAACTAAAATAGCTTAGGTAGTCAATTACCCTAAACGCCCTTCCTAGATTGACTAGGATTAGAAGATTCTTGACTTGACTGTTTTTGGTGTCTTTCCTAGTAGTTTCGGTTTTGTCCTATTATTTTAATTAAGTAAGTTGCTAAATTAATTAATTAATTAGTCTAGGGTAATTACCAAAGTACCCCTAAGTGGTTAGGACCATAACAAACTCTTTGGACCATCCTAGGTTAGGTACTAGGTTGTCTTTTTCTTGTCTTAACCGAATCTGGAAATTCCCTTTGTATTTTAGGTTTTAGCCTTTTAATTTAATTAATTAAGTTGCTAAATTAATTAATTAGTAACCTAGTGTAATTACTAAAGTAACCCTAAGTTGTAAGGACAATAACCAACTCTTTGGACAATCCTAGGTTAGGTACCAGGTTGGCCCTAAGTTAGTTAGGTTAGTTAGGTGTCACCCGACAAGGTCCTAGGTTGTCAGGTGTCTTGGCTGGTCGGTCTTGGTCGGTCTTGGGGTAGTTAGTCAGTTATGTTAGTTGGTTAGGGCCTAGGGCAGGTTAGGGGGTCTGGTCCCATGCGGTTGGACCCACATGTGCGGTTGTCCCCCAACCGCCCTAACCGAATTAGTTAGGGTGGTCCCCTCGGCCGTTCTTGCCCATGTGCTAGCCCATGTGCTTCTTGCATTTTCCTAACTAACTATTGGGAAGATTCTCTTGGAATATTTACTACTTGTCCCAAGGATCCTCACTATGTCCTTGGGCACTTCTTACTCTACATGATCATTTTAAATGGTTATGTGCTATGGTACTAGGCTTGACACTTGGATGCCTAGTACTTGATGTGTTGAGTTGAGAATCAATATGTGCATTAACGATTACAATAATTTTTAGCTTAGGGTCTTCAAGTACAATTTCTAAACAATCTTGGCATATATATTGCTCATTTAGGTATTATATAGAAATTAGCTAACCCCCTTAGCCAATTTTCTATGCTATGCCCAATATTTCTCAATATTGGGCATTGGGGTGCCTGTGTACCCCAATACGCATTCTGTAAGACTTACTGGCTCTTCACTAGACATGTAATTTCCAAAATGTTACACTTGTATAAGCTTATGGTGTATGCACAATTTATTGAGGAGTCCAAGCTTAGTAGGATCTCTAGAAATTTGAAAAGGGGTAGATCTGATGAGAAAAACTAACCTAGGTTTAAGAAGAGGGCTCCAAACCATGATGGACCTAGTGCTCCTAAGGTCAAGGGTGAAGGTCGTAGTAGTTCTCAAGGTGTTAAGCCTACTTGTTCTACTTGTGGGAAGAAAAACACTTTGGGAAATGTCAAGTTGGTATGGGAAGTTTCTTTGGTTGTGGTAAGGATGGTCATAAGGTGAGGGATTGTCCTACAATTGCAGCTAGTGGAAGAGATACAAATAAAGCTACTCCAAGTGCTCCGAAAGGTGGTGCTTTAAAGAGGAATCACTTCTATGTTCTTCAAGCTAAGGGCGAAAATTCGGGTGATGATGCCGGTATGTTATAGTTCCTCTCTTTAGTAGTATTGGGTCCCTTTTAAGTGGGGGAGTATGGTGAGTAGTGGAGTTGTGATTTGTTGTCTCTTCTCTTCTATTCAATTCAAGCTTGAGAGATATAAAGTCATAGAAGCATGTTTCATGTTGCATTGTGTTTAGGAGTCTTGTTGAAAATGAATTTCATTGATTCCCTACATTGTGCATTTTATGAAGTTATGTTTATGTTGTAAAATGAGTTAATATGGTTTTGTCTTTCATATTGGCATGCTTCCATCATAAATTGCTTAAGAGTTGAATTTTTTAATATTTGAACATGTTTCACTATAAGAAAATTTGTGTTCACGGTAAAGATTTTGACTTTTTGGCTAAATTGTTCTTTCATGAAAAATGGTTATAATGTGTGAAGAATTTATGTATATGAGCATGATAATGTGTGGAGAACTAGTTCCTCCTATTTGAAATGAAGAATGTGAGTCTTATTGCATAATGAGTTATAGAAGTGGTTTCTATCTTCTTGTTGTGTTTTGAGTCTCTTGTCTATGTGGAATTCGTGTTCCTCCTAATGGTGTATTGTGTATTTTGTGGTATGGTTATGTGCTGATTGTCTTGAGTTTCTTATCTCTTGAAAGTGCCTAAAATGAAGAAAGTGTCATTCGAGGAGGAATGTTATCCAAGTTGGGGAGAATATAACACCTCTAAAACTACTTACTTTGTCACGACTGGAATCTAGACCCCAGACGAGACCGGCGTCGTTGACCTCTCAGAGGTCGCAGACAAGCCTACTTACGTCATTCTTACTTCATCTAGGTTAATTTTAGCGGAAAATTTGAAACTTTTTGTTTAATAACATACTTGTTAAACATTATTATCATTTCATAATTGTTCACCATTAACCATCTAACATTACGAGATAAGGAACTGAAAGAATAGTTCAATACTTATTAAGTGTATAATTGCAAAAATGGCACGAGTACATAGTCTGAATAAAAACATGAAAGAAACGCTAGAAGAACATGCTCCACTAGCTCAACTCTAAAACTAAGCTAGAATATAAAATAGTAGCATCCTCGAAAGCATGAGGACCTACCAACTCCGGATGAATGCTGGACGTCCGGATAACTGCAACAATGATCCTGTAGCTCTATCGTCCACCTGTGCCTGCACCTAAAATATTATAGTTGTATAGGGTTAGTACACACTTATACTAAGTATGGGTATATGCAAGCACACACCAAGGTCATGCATGAGAAAGAATAGCTCTTCCCTAACAACATGATTTTTGGAAGTCAAATCAGTGGACTTGCCAAATTGAGATTAGGAAAGTTTCCAAATTTGGATTAGGAAAGTCAATGATCTTTTCAAATTTGGATTAGGAAAGTCAGTGAGCTTTCCAGATTTGGAATAGGAAAGTTATGCCATGAGAATAACATACATCATCCTACTTTTCACATCGCACACAACACATAACATTTACACATAGCACATATCATATAGCATATAGCACATTTTTGCATATGGTACATAACTTCTTAATATCATTCATTCATATGGCATGAGACCTTGGAATCATGGAGTTAACATTAAGACATCCCAGATATGAGAGCTCAACAGATGGGACCTCATCTAGGGAGTCTTCATTAGCAAACACAGAGTCTGCTTTGTTCATTCATCCGTACTCCATTTCATTTCATTCATAGGCCAGTGTAACCACCAGCTATACCTAGGATGTAGTTTAAGACTTTCATTAGGTTCGTTGTGCAATGACCAAGAATGACCTAATGTCATTACCTGAGTTTAGCTCACCTCTTGATTATCCTATCCTAACACTTTTGGTATCATTCATTTCATTATGTGCTTCATTTGAGGCTGGCCTCATTCATTCATTGGGAACTTTAACTTTAACCGACATAGATCATGTGAGCATCATGAAATCCAGTGTCTCCCCCACACCGAAAAGAAGTGGAATCACCGGCCAAGGTTACCCAAAAACATGCTAGCGTACATGGGAATTTAACCCCGCCAGATCTCTATATTGGCAGTATAGGTTCGAAGACTAGGAGATACAAGGAGACCCATACCCGACAAGTCGGACAGTCTCATCTCATGAGAGTTACGTGAACCTCCGCCCTTACCGAAAGAAGGCATCACCACTCATAGCTAGTCTATCGGTGCTCAGTATAAAGTTCCATTTCATTCATTTCATACGTCATGGAAGCTGGCTTCTAGTATGAGGACATCATAGCTCATTAGATGATTTCTCATCTCATCATTAGTATTAAGTGTGTTAAGCTCAATACTCTCATTAGAGTGTTCATAAAGACTGGTCTCTTCATTATCTTACACTCTCATAGGTGAGTACGTATTGGTAACATTTACTTAGGCTCATTTGAGATTGCTCTCATCATTTACATTAGCCTCATATCATGTTGTCACCACATTCATTATCATTAGCACCTTTGCTTTTCATAGTTACTCACCTCTTATTACGTGAATGTTTATTTCATCATATGCCATTGCACTTGGCCATTTAGTGTGTTTCACACCCTTACTTAACCCTTCTAAGGTTTCATCATTTCATTGTTCATTTCCTCATTTCATTGTTCATCTCATCATATGCCACTGCACTTGGCCATTTAGCGTATCTTACACTCATACTTAACCCTTCTAGGGTTCATCATTTCATTACATACATCTTAGGTTCACTTACTTTTGAACGTATGTTAGACTTATGTGTCTATACATACAAGCCATGAGGCTTCATTCATATTTCGTCTAAGTGATTCATATCTTTCTAAGATTATGTGATACAAGACTTATGCATCTAGTATATATGCCAAGATCTTGATTTTGATCTAAGTAGGTGGCATTATTCTTGGATATTTTGTTCACGTATGACTTATGTATCAATACGGAAGTTTGGGCAAGGAAACCCAAGTTTGAATCACTTGGATATCATTTACATTTTTCGTTGATTTTATTTTTAATATTCATAGCATTAGAACTCTAGATTTAATCCCAACATTAACATTGAATCACTAATTTTCTACTTAATTTTTCACTTAAATTGGCCGAAGGGTTGTGGGTTCGAACCCCTACAACCCACTTTTTATTTTTCATTAACATCACCTTTGCTCATTTTCGCCCAAACCAAGAGGTTGTGGGATCAAATTCCCACAGCCTCTTTGATTTTTATTATTTAACTCGCTGGAATAGGGAGGTTGTGGGTTCGAACCCCCACAGCCTCCATATTTTAACTTAAATTCGCTAGAGGCTGTAAGGTGGTGGGTTCGAACCCCCACAACCTCCTATTTGTCTTTTTATTTAATTTCTCTAGGCTAAGCATTTTTGGCAGTGGGGTTGTCGGATCGAGCCCCCATAGACTTACCTCATTTTTAATTAATTTCGCTCCTCCCCTTTCCATCCCTGAGGTCGTGGGTTCGATTCCCACGCCTCACACTTTCTTTTCTTTATTTTTCTCTTCTTTAACTCGCTGCCTGGAGGTCGTGGGTTAGATTCCCACGCCTCCCATTTATTTAATCTAATTCTTGTTCTCGTCCTCCTAAACCAGCAGCCCAATTTCGATTCCCCCATCCCCATTTTCGTTCCTTTTTTCGCGATTTACAGTAGCCTAGCGGGTGAGGTCACAGGTTCGAATCCCGGTGGCCTCACCCCTTTAAAATTCAAGTAAATTTCCAGATTTCGTTGTTAAGCTTTTGTCTCAATTAATATTGCATAGCTGCTGGAAAATTTGGTCATTTTTCAACTCATTTTCATCAACGTTTTCACATGATTCTTAAGGTGCATTCATAAATCATTTAAACACATCTTTAGGTGTATCTTTTATAGATTTATTTGGCTAAAAGATTGTTATTCAGTCAACCACATTTCATTACAATGAACATCACATTGTGTACAAATTTTACACCTTAGATACAGAGATTGAACATGTAAATTCATAATTCTTATAGTGAATACATTCACTGCCAATGTGCACACACACACACATTTTTTTCTTTCTTCGATTATACATTGGTTGCCATTTTCGTAACTTCACGTATATAAACATATTCACATTCAACACAAGAACATCACATATACCTAAATCTACCAGCAAACAAAATCCAACCTACAATTCATTGGGAGCTAGTGACAAGGACATGCAAAAGGGGGAACAATCCTAGTTTCGGAGTGAATATCTTGAATCGTAAGGGGCCTCTTGGGAAAGGGACCATGAGAGAAGAAACCCATACCTTTTTGATGTTGTTCAAGCGTGAAGTTTCTGCCCAAACGTTCCTCCAAACCACGCCCAATTCACCTCAACGCACACACCACTCGACGAACAAGCTCTCTTTGCCTTGACGTTTTGATTAATTTGTTTTTCTTAAAATTTCATGTTAGTTCTTCAAGTGTGAAGAATTCTTGATGTATTTTAAGTTCTTGAAGTTGTTTTGGCAGAAACAAACGTGAGAGAGGTGATGAAATGTGAGACAGATTGTGAGAGAGTGAAACGTGTGAAGTTGTTTAGGATTAGATGATGACTTAGTCAATTTAGGACTCTCCTTAATATTTAAAATCTGATTTTCCTTTTTATTAAATCAGCTAATAAATATTAAATAATTAAATTAATTTATCAACCTTAAATAAAAACAATTTAAATCATTACTTCCACCTAGGTTCGAACCCGGGTGGAGCAAGACTCCACTTCAAGAGCTCAATTTCGGCTCTCTCTCCCCAAATTGCCCCTCCATCTTATTAAATAATTAATTCATTATATATTTAGGGTAATTACGATATCACCCTTAGCCTGGTAAAAGACCATTTTACCCCTAGACCCTCAAAACTTAAAATTTCTTCTTTTTAAGTCCGGTAAAGACTCCTTCGATTAAATCTTTATTTTTGAGAGCCTTACTTGGTTGGTTCCAACCTTTCCAAGCCCAACTAACTCCCCAAATTAGTTGGTTTAGTCGTAGTAAGGGTTCTGAGGTCTGGTTCTACGCGTATCAATCCGTGTGAACCTTGGTCTAATCGCAAGCATTCTTGACACCTTAAGCATTTAGCTTATTATTTTTTTTTTAGGGTTGTTACATTATCCCCCTCTTAGGAACATTCGTACCCGAATGACACTACTCTTTACTAACAATAAGTATGTCATCTATAGAATGTACGCATACATAGGTACTTCAATACTTCCACTGGTGAATATCTGATTCACATATTAACATGATGGTACACATCCTTGAAACCTACTAGTAGCTTTACATTAATAGACTAAAGAATTCTTTCCTGGACTAGTCTCATTAAAGCATACAACATAAGTCACCATATAAGTCATACAAATCAGCAACCAACATGATGACTCAAACATATTAACTTCATACTAGTGCATAACCACCATACACAGTCAAATATATGAAAGATTAATTAAGGATACGCACCTGAGGCTTCATCAGAAGTGCCTTCCCCTGCACCCCTAGACTTGAGTGCGAAGAATCGTTTCCTCCTTGGAGCCTCTTCATTTGGACCATTAGGCTGAACTCTCTCCTTCCCTTGTTCTTGACTTCTCCTATTCGGACAATCCTTCACCATGTGACCTGGTTTTCCACAGCTGTAACAAGCGTTAAAGCCCATCATACACTCTCCTCCATGCTGTCTGCCACACTTCCTGCAAGGTTGCCTTTCCTTAGGTGTATTTTTTCCCTTGTTTCTCTTATCTCTGGACTCGGAATCCCTATCACAGCGACCATTGGGTGAACTTGACTCCCCTTGGTGGGAGAGTCCCTTCTTAAACCTTGGCTGCTCACGGACGCCAAAGTTGTTTCTGTGGCCTCCATGGCTGGGACCTGCCTGATCTTGAGGCTTAGGACTCCTAGCATCACGAATACCCCTCTTTCTGCGTCTGTCCTCCACCTGCTGGACATGCACCATCAACCTGGAAAGGTCCATATTATCATGGAGCATCGCAGACCGACACTCCTCCTCCAGGTCTTCATTGATTCCTGTGAGCAACCTGCTCATCTCATCCCTGCTGTTCGAAACCAGGGAAATAACATACCTGGATAATTTCAACAAAGCTTAGTACTCTCCTTATCCTTGCTATTAAATACTAAGGAAAGTAACATACCTTGATAGCTTAACAAACTTCAGGAAATACTCCCTGACCGTCATAGAGCCTTGTTTAAGGTTGATGAACTCCTCAACCTTGGCTTCTCTCATCTCTCTGGGAAAGAATATCTCCAGAAAGGCTATCTTAAACAGCTCCCAAGTGACTGGAACTCCGCCCAAAGCTCGGCTATCCTGCCACATCTTGCACCAAGTCTGTGCCACATCCTTGAGCTGATAGGAAGCCAGCTCAGCCTTCTCAGTATCTGTGGCCCCCATAGCTACAAGAATCTTATGTACCTCATCCACAAACTCCTGGGGGTCCTCTGAAGTCTTATACCCTATGAAAATAGGAGGATTCATCCTCGTGAAGTCTCTCAGCCTGTCAGACATGCTACGAACCAGTGGGTTCTCCATCTGAACATCCTGCCGGTTGGCCTGGGCAGTCATAGCCTGGGCCTGCATAGTAATGGCCTGTGCCATCTGGGCCAGAGATGTCCTCACCTTAGCATCAGTCAACCCAGCTGGGTTAACTGGCATGGCCACTCCTACAGATGGAGCCTGGGGTGGATCCTGATTATTCCAACAGCTGCTCCTCCTCTCCTCTGACCATTAGCTCTCCTAGTATTCATTCTCTGAAAAATAACAAGGATTGATGTTAGACACGCTCATAGCACCAAGAACTCAGACATTAGGAAAAGCACGATAAGATCAGAAGAAGGGAAATTTTCCTACGCATCATGTAGTCTCTAATTCAGGATAGTGGTGCACTTCACTACCATGACTTACAAACTACTCAATGTGGTTGATGTGAACTTATTATCATCGGAATTTAACCTGGCTCTGATACCAACTTTGTCATGACTGGAATCTAGACTCCAGACGAGACCGGCGTCGTTGACCTCTCAGAGGTCGCAGACAAGCCTACTTACATCATTCTTACTTCATCTAGGTTAATTTTAACGAAAAATTTGAAACTTTTTGTTTAATAACATACTTGTTAAACATTCTTATCATTTCATAATTGTTCACCATCAACCATCTAACATTACGAGATAAGCAATTGAAAGAAATAGTTCAATACGTATTAAGTGTATAATTGCCAAAATGGCACCAGTACATAGTCTGAATAAAAACAGGAAAGAAACGCTAGTAGAACATGCTCCACTAGCTCAACTCTAAAACTAAGCTAGAATATAAAACAGTAGCATCCTCGAAATCATGAGGACCTACAAACTCCGGATGAATGTTGCACGTCCGGATAACTGCAACAATGATCCTGTAGCTCTATCGTCCACCTGTGCCTGCACCTAAAATAGTATAGTTGTATACGGTTAGTACACACTTGTACTAAGTATGGGTATATGCAAGCACACTCCAAGGACATGCATGAGAAAGAATAGCTCTTCCCTAACAACATGATTTTTGGAAGTCAAATCAGTGGACTTACCAAATTGAGATTAGGAAAGTTTCCAAATTTGGATTAGGAAAGTCAATGAGCTTTCCAAATTTGGATTAGGAAAGTCAGTGAGCTTTCCAGATTTGGAATAGGAAAGTTATGCCATGAGAATAACATACATCATCCTACTTTTCACATTGCACACAACACATAACATTTACATATAGCACATATCATATAGCATATAGCACATTTTTTCATGTAGTACATAATTTCTTAATATCATTCGTTCATATGCCATGAGACCTTGGAATCATGGACTTAACATTAAGACATCCCAGATATGAGAGCTCAACAGATGGGACCTCATCTAGGGAGTCTTCATTAGAAAACACAGAGTCTGCTTTGTTCATTCATACGTACTCCATTTCATTTCATTCATAGGCCAGTGTAACCACCAGCTATACCTAGGATGTAGTTTAAGACTTTCATTAGGTTCGTTGTGCAATGACCAAGAATGACCTAATGTCATTACCGTAGTCTAGCTCACCTCTTGATTATCCTATCCTAACACCTTTGGTATCATTCATTTCATTATGTGCTTCATTTGAGGCTGGCCTCATTCATTCATTGGGAACTTTAACTTTAACCGACATAGATCATGTGACAATCATGAAATCCAGTGTCTCCCCCACACCTAAAAGAAGTGGAATCACCGGCCAAGGTGACCCAAAAATATGCTAGCGTACATGGGAATTTAACCCCGCCAGATCCCTCTATTGGCAGTATAGGTTGCAAGACTAGGAGATACAAGGAGACCCATACCCGGCAAGCCGGACAATCTCATCTCATGAGAGTTACGTGAACCTCCGCCCTTACCGAAAGAAGGCATCACCGCTCATAGCTAGTCTATCGGTGCTCAGTATAAAGTTCCATTTCATTCATCTCATACGTCATGGAAGCTGGCTTCTAGTATGAGGACATCATAGCTCATTAGATGATTTCTCATCTCATCATTAGTATTAAGTGTGTTAAGCTCAATACTCTCATTAGAGTGTTCATAGAGACTGGTCTCTTCATTATCTTACACTCTCATAGGTGAGTACGTATTGGTAACATTTAGTTAGGCTTATTTGAGATTGCTCTCATCATTTACATTAGCCTCATATCATGTTGTCACCACATTTATTATCATTAGCACCTTTGCTTTTCATAGTTACTCACCTCTTATTACGTGAATGTTTATTTCATCATATGCCAATGCACTTGGCCATTTAGTGTGTTTCACACCCTTACTTAACCCTTTTAGGGTTTCATCATTTCATTGTTCATTTCCTCATTTCATTGTTCATCTCATCATATGCCACTGCACTTGGCCATTTAGTGTGTCTTACACTCATACTTAACCCTTCTAGGGTTCATCATTTCATTACATACATCTTAGGTTCACTTACTTTTGAACGTATGTTAGACTTATGTGTCTATACATACAAGCCATGAGGCTTCATTCATATTTCGTCTAAGTGATTCATATCTTTCTAAGATTATGTGATACAAGACTTATGCATCTAGTATATATGCCAAGATCTTGATTTTGATCTAAGTAGGTGGCATTATTCTTGGATATTTTGTTCACGTATGACTTATGTATCAATACAGAAGTTTGAACAAGGAAACCCAAGTTTGAATCACTTGGATATCATTTACATTTTTCTTTGATTTTATTTTTAATATTCATAGCATTAGAACTCTAGATTTAATCCCAACATTAACATTGAATCACTAATTTTCTACTTAATTTTTCTCTTAAATTGGCCGAAGGGTTGTGGGTTCGAACCCCCACAACCCCCTTTTTATTTTTCATTAACATCACCTTTGCTCATTTTCTCCCAAACCAAGAGGTTGTGGAATCAAACCCCCACAACCTCTTTGATTTTTATTATTTAACTCACTGGAATAGGGAGGTTGGGGTTTGAACCCCCACAGCCTCCATATTTTAACTTAAATTCGCTAGAGGCTGTGAGGTGGTGGGTTCGAACCCCCACAGCCTCCTATTTTTCTTTTTATTTAATTTCGCTAGGCTAAGCATTTTTCGCAGTGGGGTTGTGGGATCGAGCCCCCACAGCCTCACCTCATTTTTAATTAATTTTGCTCCTCCCCTGAGGTCGTGGGTTCAATTCCCACACCTCACACTTTCTTTTCTTTATTTTTCTCTTCTTTCACTCGCTGCCTGGAGGTCGTGGGTTAGATTCCCACGCCTCCCATTTATTTATTTTAATTCTTGTTCTCCTCCTCCTAAACCAGCAGCCCAATTTCGATTCCCCCCAGCCCCATTTTCGTTCCTTTTTTCGCGATTTACAGTAGCCTAGCGGGTGAGGTCACAGGTTCGAATCCTGGTGGCCTCACCCCTTTAAAATTCAAGTAAATTTCCAGATTTCTTTGTTAAGCTTTTGTCTCAATTAATATTGCATAGCTGCTGGAAATTTTGGTCATTTTGCAACTCATTTTCATCAACGTTTTCACATGATTCTTAAGGTGCATTCATAAATCATTTTAACACATCTTTAGGTGTATCTTTTATAGATTTATTTGGCTAAAAGATTGTTATTCAGTCAACCACATTTCATTACAATGAACATCACATTGTGTACAAATTTTACACCTTAGATACAAAGATTGAACATGTAAATTCATAATTCTTACAGTGAAACATTCACTGCCAACGTGCACACACACACACATTTTTTTCTTTCTTCGATTATACATTGGTTACCATTTTCGTAACTTTACGTATATAAACATATTCACATTCAATACAAGAACATCACATATACCTAAATCTACCAGCAAACAAAACCCAACCTACAATTCATTGGGAGCTAGTGATAAGGACATGCAAAAGGGGGAACAATCCTAGTTTCGGAGTGAATATCTTGAATCGTAAGGGGACTCTTGGGAAAGGGACCAATAGAGAATAAACCCATACCTTTTTGATGTTTTTCAAGCGTGAAGTTGCTGCCCAAATGTTCCTCCAAACCACGCCCAATTCACCTCAACGTACACACCACTCGACAAACAAGCTCTCTTTGCCTTGACGTTTTTGATTACTTTGTTTTTCTTAAAATTTCATGTGAGTTCTTCAAGTGTGAGGAACTCTTGATGTATTTTCAGTTCTTGAAGTTGTTTTGGCAGAAACAAACGTGAGAGAGGTGATGAAACGTGAGAGAGATTGTGAGAGAGTGAAATGTGTGAAGTTGCTTAGGATTAGATGATGACTTAGTCAATTTAGGACTCTCCTTAATATTTAAAATCTGATTTTCCTTTTTCTTAAATCATCTAATAAATATTAATTAATTAAATTAATTTATCAACCTTAAATAAAAACAATTTAAATCATTACTTCCACCTAGGTTCGAACCAGGGTGGAGCAAGACTCCACTTCAAGAGCTCAATTTCGGATCTCTCTCCCCAAATTGCCCCTCCATCTTATTAAATAATTAATTCATTATATATTTAGGATAATTATGATATCACCCTTAGCCTGGTAAAAGATCATTTTACCCCTAGACCCTCAAAACTTAAAATTTCTTCTTTTTAAGTCTGGTAAAGACTCCTTCGATTAAATCTTCGTTTTCGAGAGCCTTACTTGGTTGGTTCCAACCTTTCCAAGCCCAACTAACTCCCCAAGTTAGTTGGCTTGGTCGTAGTAAGGGTTCTGTGTCTGGTTCTACGCGTATCAATCTGTGTGAACCTTGGTCTAATCGCAAGCATTCTTGACACCTTAAGCATTTAGGTTATTCATTTTTTTTAGGGTTGTTACATAGGCGAAGCTAGAGACTAACACATGTGTCATGTGGTTTTAAAGTCCTAAAATGGTTTATAATGATGTTGGAGTCAGTGTCTAAATCTTGGTGATGTTTGGAGGTCAAACGTTCAAGAACGTCCATGACATTCGAAAGATTTGCCTTGAGACGTGCTTGTATGTTTAGATGTGCCTTTGCATGATTTACATGTTCCTTTTGGTTGAAATTGATGTGAGTGGTTCCTAACATGTATATGAGTGTATTTGAGTTAGAAACGTCTGGGAAAAACTCCCCAAGGACCAACCAAAGGGTCTTTGAGGAGGACCCAACTTGTGAACAAAAGTTGTCGAAAACCAGCCCAACCAACGAGGGGAAATCAACGGACCGTAGGTCCATCAACACCCCATCATTTTGAGAGTAGGTTGAGACTTAGTTTTGGGAGCTTAAGATCCCAATTGTGAGTATCTGATTCAATCGACGCTTGCCAGTATGGCCCGTCGATGGATCTACGCCTCGTCAGTAGCAACCGTCGATTGACACCTGCAGATTTTCTGGAGGTGTCTCGGCCAAGCTGTGGAAATTTGGGAGTTTCACCTAATGTTATAAAAGTTAGTGGGCAGTTTCTTAAGGGTATTATGGGTATTTTAAGTGGTTTTATAAGTCTAGAACCCTTAACTAAGTTCATTATTCAAAAATCAAAACCCCAAACCCAAAGATTAACTCTTTAGAACACCATTGAAGCTTGAAGGGATATTGTAGCTTGGATCTTGAATTCTCCATCAACTTTCTCTCAATTTCGTGGCTTAGCATCAATTAAGGTATGGTTTTCATCCTTGAATCTCTTTTCTTCAAGGATCCAATATTCAAAGTGTTTTCCCAACACTGTCTCAAAGTATGAACTTCTAAAATGAAGTCTAGTCATGAGTTCTTGCATAAAACGTTTTGAATCAATGTATTATGATGGAATTGATGTTAATTTGATTATTTTAGACTAAAAACTTCATGAACCCATGCAAATTACGCAATCCTAGTTTTGACTATTTTATGGGTGATCTGATCATGTCTCAATTGTCACATTCGGGGAGCACCCCTAGAAGTAACATGGCGTACTTGACCTCTCAGAGGTCTTATACAAGCCCATAATTATCATTCATCGCATTATCATAGTAGTAAATTTAAAGGAAAATTTAAAACTTTTCATAGCATATCATATGCTAGATACTTTACTTCATATATATATAAAACACAAGTCATAATACATATTTAGACCTTAAGTATCTTTTCCATCATAGACTCAACATCATAAGAGTAATTTAGGGACACGACCCTTACAAGATAATACATAATCAAATGTATACATAACTTTACAGTAAAGACATAACATAGGAAATCCTTGGACTTAAGGATTACTTTACTTGAGCTTGCGAATCACATATCAAGCTCCTCAATCATATAGACATCCTTTAAGAATCCATAACCTACACTTTGTATAAAAAGTAGAGAAGAATGACATTAGTACAAGAATGCACTAAGTATGACAACCATGCAAACACATGCATTTAAAAGGGACATTTTCTTGAAATCATACTTCATGCCTTTTTTGAGTAAATCTTCATATAGAAATATTCAAAAGCCAAACATCATATAAAATCACATATAGAATTTAAGCCACATTTGGGGTCAGTTTACAGTGAGCTCCCTTCACATTACAGTGAACCATTTTGTTTTACTAATCAATCTCCTAAGTAACCCTTTAGTGATACTTGGTGCAATGCATCACCTTAAGATCACAAAGAAAACATACATACAACCTACATAAGCCAACACACATCATCATGTAAGCATAATACATTATAAATCACATTTAAGTCAAGGTCATAAGACATTACAGTGAGCTACATCATTTTGCACATATTTTTGCTTCACTTCACATAAGTGATTATAAGACCTTACTCATGCCCTCAATCTTAGTCTACTAGTGCAATGTACATGTGAAGCCCCATAACCTCACACATACTTAGTAGACATCATGAGACCACAAGCCTTAACACTTCATACATCAACATAACAAGTAAAGACAACTTCATCCAAGCTAGGCAAGACCTTCATCATATAGTCATTAAGACCAACATTATGCATATAGGGACAAGTTCAGATCATATAGACTTATACCATACACATCTTCATAACAAGTAGACAATTACTACAATGTCATGCATAATTGGCGTACACGGAATTTAGACCTGTAAGAGCCAAAAACAATAGAAAAAGTAAAATTAGGAAAATATTGACTAAACTTTAGTAATAAGTTTTAAGTTAATCTATAAGCAACTTTCCCCGGCAGCGGCGCCAAAATTTGATACGCTCAAATTTACTTCTCAAATAAGAAGTAAAGCGGTCGTATCAAGTAAACAACCCAACTAAAGAGGTTGGGGTCGATCCCACGAGAAAAATAGTTCAGACTTAACTTTATTCTATTATTACTTCTATTTAGTCAATTATTCTCCGAAAACAAATAACTAAAGGGGGGTTTTAATTAATAAAAGCAATTATTAAATTAAAGTAATCAACTAACAGATTCAAGTATTGAAATTTAATCAAGTGATGAGAGTAACTAGGGCTTAAGTGTTCCTCACAGGCTCCTAACTAGGTAATTCTAACTATAACAATTATTTCCTAATATCTTGCATGCAAAGTGATAAGTTAGGTATCTCTAAATCCTTGGTCCGACATCTAGAGAATTTCACTCCACACCTTGGTCCGGCTACGTGTGTTGCTATACTAACCCTTATCTTTACCTCATATTAAGAATCATAATCGATATTTGACTAAGTTATTACTTCATACCAACTTATACTAGCCTATTAGATAGTATACACTAAATTTATGTTGATAATTCTTTTTCTATTATCTAACTCCTTGGTCCGGCAAGTAGCATTAAGGGGAGTTCTAACGTTGGCCATCCGTTAAAAAGACTTCTACACGAAAGAATTATCAATACATGCAAGACACTATTCTAGAATTACTATTTTAGTTAGATTTTACCTTGTCATTTACCCATGGTTCCTACAACCCTAGTTATGGAGTTTAGTTACCCATGGTCATAATCACACAATTCATATTTGTAATGTAAGAATTCATGCACTTACTTTAATGAGAACGAATAAATTCTAGAAATTCACTTGATTAATCCACAAAAACACCAACAATCGATTCCGTAAAAAGTATATCAATTACCAAAACCAATAGTTCAACACTAAAACAAGAGTACTAAAAACTATCCAAGAGTCTAACCCCCAAAATGAGGTTTTTCGGACTATTTATAATAAAATAAAACCTAATAAAAGAAGGAATTTATTTAAGGAAAATCTGTCCAAAACGCGTCTGAGACGAAGGCCCATGTGACGGACTGTCGTGGCCACGACGGACCGTCGTGGCCTCCGTCACTCCATACTTGGGCTCTAATCTCTGCTGCTTCCTTCATCAAATCTGTTACCCTCGATGGACAGGTCTGACAGACCGTTTCAAGCACGACGGTACGTCGAGGGGTTTCGTTCCACAAGACTTAGAAACTTCTTGGAATTGGGTACTGGACTACTCTCTGACAATCACGACGAACAAGCAGGACAAACCGTTGTGGCTATGACGGTCCGTCGTGAGGCTTCCGTAGTCCCACACTTGGTCAGACTTCCCCATCTTCCTTCAGTAGCTACTCTCTTCTCACTACGATGCCACCTATGGACCGTCACAGTCGCGATGGACCGTCGTGAGCTCCGTAGGTGGTCACTTCTACAATTCCTGCTCACAACTTTCGCGTTCTCCTTTGGACATATTTTCTTCAAATAAAGAGAAACCTACATCAAAAATCAATACAAAAAGGCTTTGGACACACACTAAACTTAAGGAAAAAGCATTAAAAGTACCGTAAAACCATGGTACATCAACTTTCTGTCACACTGGGCATTTCTATCATTGCCCTTCTTGGGGCCAGACTTGTCCCCTTTGGCATTAGTGTTCCTGGAATGAGTAGGATTACCTGAGTGCTGGTGCCCCTTCTTGAACTTAGGCTTGTCCTGGACTCCAAACAAACTCCTACCAGTGCTAGAACCAGCCTGATCCGAGGGCCTAGGCTTCTTTCCTTCTCGGCCTCTCTTCCTCCGACGACTCTCCTCCACCTGTTGTGCATGTACCATCAACCTAGCAAGGTCCATGTTATCATGCAACATGGCTGCCCGACATTCCTCCTCCAGATCCTCCGATACACCATTCACAAACCTGTGCATCTGATCCCTACTACTGGACACCAAGGAAGAAGCATATTTGGAAAGTTTAACAAACTTCAAGGAGTATTCCTTGACTGATATACCTCTCTGACGTAGGTTGATGAACTTCTCAACCTTAGACTCTCACTGCTATCTGGGAAAGAACCTCTCTAGGAACGCAGTCTTGAGAATGTCCCACGTGATGGGTACTTCTTCTAGTGCTCGGCCATCTCCCCACATCTTGTACCACACCTGAGCCATATCCTTGAGCTGTTATGCAGCCAACTCAGACTTCTCCTCTTCATTAACACCCATAGCACAGAGAATCTTGTGGACCTTGTCCACAAACTCCTGAGGATCCTCATTGGTTTTGGATCCAAAGTAGACTGGAGGATTCATTCTGGTGAAATCTCTCAGTCTGCTTACCATGGTGCTAGCATGTGGGTTCTCCCTGGGAGCACTCTCTCTAGTGAACTAGGTTGTTATAGCCTGTGCCTGAGCAGTTGTCACGAATGGAAACTAGACCTCATACGAGACCGGCGTCGTTCACCTCTCAGAGGTCGCAGACAAGCCTACTTACATTATTCTTACTTCAGTTAGATTAATTTTAGAAAATATTTGAAACTTTTTGTTCCTTAACATACTTGTTAAACATTATTATCATTTCATAATTGTTCACCATCAACCATCTAACATTAAGAAATAAGCAACTGAAAGAAATACTCCAATAAGTATTAAGTGTATAATTGCCAAAATGGCACCAATACAAAGTCTGAATAAAAACATGAAAGAAACGCTAGTGGAACATGATCCACTAGCTCAACTCTAAAATTAAGCTAGAATATAAAACAGTAGAATCCTCGAAAGAATGAGGACGTACCAACTCCGGATGAATGTTGGACATCATGATAACTGCAACAATGATCCTGTAGCTCTATCGTCCACCTGTGCCTGCACCTAAAATAGTATAGTTGTATAGGGTTAGTACACACTTGTACTAAGTATGGGTATATACAAGCACACTCCAAGGACATGCATGAGACAGAATAGCTCTTTCCTAACAACATGATTTTTGGAAGTCAAGTCAGTGGACTTGCCAAATTGAGATTAGGAAAGTTTCCAAATTTGGATTGGAAAAGTCAATGAGCTTTCCAAATTTGGATTAGGAAATTTATGCCATGAGAGTAACATACATCATCATACTTTTCACATTTTCACACAGCACATAATATTTACACATAGCACATATCATATAGCATATAGCCCATTTTGTATGTAGCACATAACTTCTTTAATATCATTCATTCATATGCCATGAGACCTCGGAATCATGGACTTAACACTAAGACTTTCCAGAATGAGGGCTCAACATATGGGACCTCAACTAGGGAGTCTTCATTAGCAAACACAGAGTCTGCTTCATTCATTCATACGTACTTCATTTCATTTCATTCATAGGCCAGTGTGAACACCAGCTATACCTAGGGTGTAGTTTAAGACTTTCATCGGGTTTGCTGTGCAATGATCAAGAATAACCTAATGTCATTACCTGAGTCTAGCTCACCTCTTGATTATACTATGCTAACACCTTTGGTATCATTCATTTCATTATGTGCTTCATTTGAGGCTGGCCTCATTCATTCATTGGGAACTTTAACTTTAACCGACATAGATCATGTGAGCATCATAAAATCCAGTGTCTCCCCCACACCGAAAAGAGGTGGAATCACCGGCCAAGGTGACCCAAAAACATGCTAGCGTACATGGGAATTTAACCCCGCCAGATCCCTATATTGGCAGTATAGGTTCGAAGACTAGGAGATATAAGGAGACCCATACCCGGCAAGCCGGACAGTCTCATCTCATTAGAGTTACTTGAACCTCCGCCCTTCCCAAAAGAAGGCATCACCGCTCATAGCTAGCCTATCGGTGCTCAGTATAAAGTTCCATTTCATTCATCTCATACGTCATGGAAATTGGGTTCTAGTATGAGGACATCATAGCTCATTAGATGATTTCTTATCTCATCATTAGTATTAAGTGTGTTAATCTCAATACCTTCATTAGAGTGTTCATAGAGACTGGTCTCTTCATTATCTTACACTCTCATAGGTGAGTACGTATTGGTAACATTTACTTAGGCTCATTTGAGATTGCTCTCATCATTTACATTAGCCTCATATCATGTTGTCACCACATTCATTATCATTAGCACCTTTGCTTTTCATAGTTACTCACCTCTTATTACGTCAATGTTCATTTCATCATATGCCAATGCACTTGGCCATTTAGAGTGTTTCACACCCTTACTTAAACCTTCTAGGGTTTCATTATTTCATTGTTCATTTCATCATTTCATTGTTCATCTCATCATATGCCAATTCACTTGGCCATTTAGTTTATCTTACACTCATACTTAACGCTTCTAGGGTTCATCATTTCATTACATACCTCTTAGGTTCACTTACTTTTGAACGTATGTTAGACTTATGTTTCTGTACATACAAGCCATGAGGCTTCATTCATATTTCGTCTAAGTGATTCATATCTTTCTAAGATGATGTGATACAATACTTATGTATCTTGTATGTATGCCAAGATCTTGATTTCGATCTAAGTATGTGGCATTATTCTTGGATATTTTGTTCACGTATGACTTATGTATCAATACGGAAGTTTGGGCAAGGAAACCCAATTTCGAATCACTTGGATATCATTTACATTTTTCATTGATTTTATTTTTAATATTCATAACATTATAACTCTACATTAAATCCCAATATTAATATCGTATCATTAATTTTCTACTTAGTTTTTCTCTTAAGTTGGCCGAAGGGTTGTGGGTTCGAACCCCCACAACCCCTTTTTATTTTTCATTAACATCATATTGTCCATTCTCGCCTAAACCAAGAGGTTGTGGGATCAAACCCCAACAGCCTCTTTTACTTTTGTTATTTATTTCGCTGGGATAGGGAGGTTGTGGGTTCGAACCCTCACAGCCTCCTTATTTAGACTTTAATTTCGCTGAGGTGGTGGGTTCGAACCCCCACAGCCTCCTATCTTTATTTTTATTTAAATATTCCTTAACTAGGCGCCTTGGCAGTGAGGTTGTGGGATCGAACCCCCACAGCCTCACTTTGTTTTCTTAATTAACTTTGCCTTCTCCTTTTCCAGCCTTGAGGTCGTGGGTTCGATTCCCACGCCTCACATTTTCTTTTCTTTATTTTCTTCTTCTTCACTCGCTACCTGGAGGTCGTGGGTTCGTATCCCACGCCTCCCATTTATTTGTTTGATTTATTTCCCTCTCCTTTCCCCCACCAGTAGCCCGAGTTCGAGTCCCCCCAGCCCTGCTTTTCATTTCTTTTTCGCGAAATTCAGTAGCCAAACGAGTGAGGTCACAGGTTCGAATCCTGGTGGCCTCACCCCTTTAAAATTCATGCAAATTTCCAGATTTCTTTGTTAAGCTTTAATCTAAATTAATATTGCATAGTTGCTGGAATTTTTGGTCATTTTTCAACTCATTTTCATCAACGTTTTCACATGATTCATAGGGTGTATTCATAAAGCATTTTAACACATTTTTAGGGGCATCTTTCATAGTTTTATTTGGCTAAAAGATTGTTATTCAATCAACCATATTTCATTACAATGAACATCACATTGTGTACATATTTTACACATAAAATACAAAGAATGAACATGTTAATTCATACTTCTAACAGTGAGTAGTTCACTGCCAAAGTTCACTGCCAACGTGCACACACACATCATCTCTTTCGATCACACATTGCTTGTTATTCTCGTGATTTCATGTACATACACATATTCAAATTCAACATAAAAACATCACACATACCTAAATCTACCATCAAACAAACCCAACCTACGAATCATTGGGAGCTAGTGACAAGGACATGCAAAGGGGGAACAATCCTAGTTTCGGAGTGAATATCTTGAATCGTAAGGGGTCTCTTGGGAAAGGGACCAAGAGATAAGAAACCCATACCTTAATTTTCTTGTTCAAACGTGAAGTTGCTGCCCAAAATCCTCTCCAAAAATCAGTCCAAGCCTCCTTAAGTTTCACCACCAACTCGACGGAATCTTCTCTTTGCCTTAACGTTTTTGGTTACTTTGTTTTTTCTTAAAATTTCATGTGAGTTCTTCAAGTGTAAAGAACTCTTAATATAATTTCAGTTCTTGAAGTTGTTTTGACAGAAACAAATGTGAGAGAGGTGATGAAACGTGAGAGAGATTGTGAGAGAGTGAAACGTGTGAAGTTGTTTAGGCTTAGATAATGACTTAGTCAATTTAGGACTCTCCTTAATAAATTAAAAATCTGATTTTTCCTTTTATTTTAAATCAGCTAATAATTAATAAATATAAATTAATTACATTAATTTATCAATTTAAATAAAAACAATTTAAATCATTGCTTCCACCTAGGTTGGAACCCAGGTGGAGCAAGACTCCACCTCAAGAGCTCAATTTCGGCTCTCTCTCCCCAAATTGCCCCTCCATTTTATTACATAATTAATTAATTATATATTTAGGATAATTATGATATTACCCTTATCTTGGTAAAAGACCATTTTACCCCTAGACCCTCAAAACTTAAATTTTTTTCTTTTTAAGTCTGGTAAAGACTCCTTTGATTAAATCTTCGTTTTCGAGAGCCTTACTTGGTTGGTTCCAACCTTTCCAAGCTCAACTAACTCCCCAAGTTAGTTGGCTTGGCTGTAGTAAGGTTTCTGAGGTCTGGTTCTACGCGTATCAATCTGTGTGAACCTTGGTCTAATCGCAAGCATTCTTGACACCTTAAACATTTCTTATCCTCTTTATTTTTTGGGGTTGTTACAGCAGTGATGGCTTGGTTCATATGAACCAGTGCTGCTCTCACTTCTCTATCCGTCAACGCAGCTGGGTTGCCAGGCACTTTCTCTCCAGCAGCTTGGGCTTGAAGAGGAGGTTGGTTTCCCCCGGCAGCTGCTTCTCCGACTCTTATGCCTGCGTTTCTTTTTGTGTTCATTTTTTTATACGCACACACAAGAAGGAAGTTAGATGCTAGAATGACACAAAATTTCAAAGCACTACACATCACGATAAAGAGTAGAAGAAGGGAAGATTCTTAACATCACTAAGTCTCTAAGTCATGATTGTGGTTCACTTCACAACCATAAGCTAGAAACTACGCAACGTGTTATTTTGAGCCTTAGTTCCTAGGTAATTTAACCTAATGCTCTGACACCAAGTTTTTCACACCCGGATCCTAGATCCCAGATGAGACTAGCGTCGTTAACCTCTCAGAGGTCGCAGACAAGCCTCTTTTTAGCTTTCATCACAATCATACAGTAAAATCTAGCGGAAAATTTAAAACCTTACTGAAGTGTACTTAGACTTCATATAACTGCATAAGAGTGATATACTAACAGCTCAAACTAAACAACCATCTAATAACAGATTGAACAATTGAAATGAAGGATCATAATAGTAGTAATAGTTTGCCAAATCGGCCTTAATAAAAAAACGCTTGAACAAATGTTTGAAATGAAACGCTAGGGACAACATCCACTAGCTATATCTAACGTACTAAATCTAGAATATAAAGTGTAGACATCCTCGAACTCAAGAGGACCTACCAAAGTCTGGAGATGCTAGTCCAAACCGCTTCAACTAATCTTCCATCTTCTCAAGGACCTCACCTATAAAAATAGTAATTGTATATGGGTTAGTACACACTTGTAATATGTATGGGTGTATGCACATAAACACATAAGGACTATGCATGATCAAGGAAAGCTCTTCCTATAGCAACATGTCATTTCTGGAAAGTACTTCACTTCACTTTCCTAATTCGTTATTTATGAATCATGCTATGAATATGACATATTTTCATGCATTTAAAGCACACAACTCATTTTCTATATGAACATAAGACCTTGGAATCATGAACATAATATTAGAACAACTCAAGCAAAAGTTAATAATTTTGTTCCCCTTAGGCCGACAGCTCTCTTTCCCAGCCTTAGTTTATTTTTTTTTTGTCTTTTCTTCTTTCTTGTTGGGTAGTTCAATGATCTCGTTTAATCCTATGTTTTACTTATGAGTGCAATGATTCATAGTAGTCCCATACCTACAATGAATCAAGTAAGTAATCCAAAAGACTAAGGAAATGATTTGGCTACCCTACTCATGAGTTATTCTTTTCATTCTTGTTAAATTGGGCATGAAGTCTTTATAAGCCAATCTTTATTGTCTATGACCATTATTTTATTATTTGCATAATATATAGATGTTGGGGCATATATTCGTACTCCAATATTGGCATAAACTAATAACTGTTAAAACTTCATTCTTATTAAACACTGATGATTTGACATTGTCACGCTTTGCTTACTTAGTTCACTTTGAACTTACATTTCTTCTTCTTTGATCTTCTGTTCACTTTGAACATGCTAGTTTCTTTCTTACTTACTTTCTTAAAGAAATCTTTAGCATTTAGCTGATATAGATCATCTGAGCTAACATGAAATCCAGTGGTTTCCCCACACCAAAAATAGGTGGTTCACTGGCTAAAGTGAAACCGAATACTTTCTTGAGCATTTAACCGACATAGATCATGTGAGCTAACATGAAATCCAGTGTCTTCCCCACATCGAAAAGAGGTAGTTCACCGGCCAAAGTGAAACCGAATACTCCCTAGCTTTCTTAGGTGGAATCCATTAGCTAGTACCTATGCTGGCGAAATAGTTCAAAGACTAGGAGAGTTTGGAGACACTGATCCACCTTGGTGGTAGTCTCGTCTCATGAGGCTTACATGTGCTCGCACAAGCTCTATGATAGTCTATCGGTGCTTAGCTCAGATTTATTATACTTTACAACTTTTAGAGTTGACTCAAACATTATGGAAGCTCGCTTCTAGTATGAGGTATACTTAGCTCAATGGATGACTGGTCATCCCTTTCTTTACTTGATGAATTTGACTTTAAATCTTACATTATCAATATGGTGTGAGTGAGACTTGTCTCGCGGTTTCTAACACCCTCTTATGTGAGTATCTTTGACGTAATCGTTTAAGTGTAAGTGAGACTTGTCTCACTTCCTTTAACATCCTATACTAGGTCAATTTCATAACTCATAAGCTTTTAGTTATTTCATTACTCACCTTATCTTGTTCAACGTTAATTTATAGTCTTGTACCATTCTTTATGAAAGTTATAAGGACTTATTCAATGTGCTATTATGTTCACAATGTTCATTTAGATAGGGTATGTTGGGACTTGTCCCAATCGTTGGCATACCCTTGATTATGAGTTCATTAAGTTACATCTTGTCCAATCTCATTCTTTTAACATGTATTTGGCCTTACAAGAAACATCATAATTTACATTGGCCATATAAGATTGGTATGATTTAATATTGGCCAATTCTAATAATATTTTGGACATAGTATTGCTAGCAAATTTATTGGCATAAATTAAACTTTTATATTATCCCTAGCCAAGTCAATTAAATTCATGTATATACTATAGTAATCTCATCATGTTAAGCAAGCCAACTTTTAACCTTTGATTAGCCTCTAAAAACAATTCCATCTTCTCGAACACAATTAGGCATTACAACATTTGTTATCTTATGTAAATAATACCCTAATCATACGGATCTAACATATAAGTCTCATTCGACATTATAAATCACAGAAATATTCACATAATGATCAGTTAGCACCACATACCAACAACATGCTTGAGATTTGCATTATACATACTACTAGAATCGGAAATAGGGAGAACTAGGGAGATTAACATTCGATAATTTCATTGGGAACAACCCTAGTTTCGGTTTTCTTGAAGTCAATACGATTGAAAAGCATCCTGGGGAAAGGAATCCAAGAGAGAAAACCCATACCTTACTGTAGAATTGAATCAACGACGATCACCCTGTTCTTTGCACGAAAACCTTGAAGAACCGCCTTGAAATCGCCTAAGGTTTTTCTTACGTTGTTCACTGTTTTTTGGTCGTAGGTTTTCTAATGGTTAAACGTGAGTCTAAGTCTTAGGAACTGAATATTCACTAATTCAACTTAGGCTAAATAACATAAGTAAATAAATAAATTAGTTAATTACCAAAATACCCTCCTAAATTGACTAAAAATAGGAGAGCATTTGACTTAGCCAAAATCTAAAAATTTGTTAAGGGTCTCGGGTTTGACCTTGACTTTAAATTGATTAATTAAGTTTCTAATTTAATTAATTAAGTGATATAGGGTAATTACTAAAGTACCCCTAAGTCGCTAGGACCATAACTAACCCCTTTGGACAATCCTAGGTTAGGTACTAGGATGTTTGTTTAGTTAGTTACTCGGCTAGTGTCACCCGGTTAGGTCTTAGGTTATCGGGTGCACTAGTTAGTTCATTTTAGTTAGTACTAGGTTTAGCTAGTTAGTTAAGTTAGTTAGAGACTAGGACTGGTTAGGAAGCTCGGACCCATGTGGCTTGACCCGACGTGTGCCTGTCCCCTAACCGCCCTAACCAAATCGGTTGGGCTTGGTCTCTCGGTCGGTAGCACATGTGCTTGCACATGTGTTGATGTGCACTTTCCTAACCGTGAACTCTGTAGTTGCACTTGGAAATTTCACTTCTTGTCCCCAAGGATCCTCACTATGTCCTTGGGCACTGCTTAATCTATATGATTATTTTAAATGATCATGTGCTACTTGGATGCCTAGTACTTTATGCAAAACACTATTCATGAACAAGCTTACTAAGAATTCATTAGTTTCAATGTTCAAGCAAAAATAGAAGGACAAGGTAGAAATATCTACAACCTTACTACTCCATCACCATCCCCCACTTAGGGTAAACCCAATTAAGAGCAACTTAACCGAACTTTAAGAGGATCTTAACTTAACAATCTTCATATTTCATCACTTAAAAGTGATTATCACTTTAGAAGGGATTACAATAAGTCAACCAAGGCATTCTAAACTTCATCTCCTAGGCAATTTATCCCCAATCATCAAGTTAGGTCATACTATTCAACCACCTGAGGTTTTCATACAATACATTAGACACCAAGGTCATGCAACATTAGGGGAAAAAATAGAGGAGACTTAGCCATAAAATTTCTTCTTTTTATTTGGACATTACAGAAAGGTGACTTCTAGGTCAATCTAACCCACATCATCATCATCACCCTACCTAGACAAGTTACTACCTTCACACCCAGGATCAAGTCTATGCAAAGGACTCAAATCCATACAAGGAAAGTTATCAGGGACAACATATATACAAAGGGAAACATTGAACACTTTGAAGCACAAATTATCAGGGTAGCATGCTTCCATAGGTAGTCACTAAGCATTACAAATCAAATCATAATATTAGGCTATCTTCATGTAAAAACATATAGTGACACATCATTCCAAAAGAAACTCATTTTAACGAAAATAACTTCTAACATGCTTTAACTATATCATGACATACATTTCTCAACATAACTTGCTATTTCACATAAATCTCATACTTAGACATAATTGGCATCACATAATCAAAACATGTCAAATTCACCTTCACACATACTCATCAAACCATAAAACCAATATAAGCATTAGCTCACCTTTTCTCCCTCAAGCATACAAGATACCATCTCATCCAAGCAATCACATATAAAAGACCACCGGACAAGAAAACATAAGAGAGAGATCTTATAGAGTTAAGTTCTATGGCACGATATGAGAATGATGAAGAAGGTAAACTCTATCGTCCTATAGCCTCTCGTACCATTTAATGTGTCGCGACTTATCACCAATATACGAGATTTTACTAGACGTGGCAATATGAGACTTCTTGGAGCCTAAACCACTTTTAAAACCTCATGCTCTGATACCACGTTTGTCACATCCGGGGAGCACCCCCTAGAAGTAACATGGCGTACTTGACCTCTCGGAGGTCTTATACAAGCCCATAGTTATCATTCATCACATTCTCATAGTAAATTTAGCGGAAAATTTAAAACTTTTCATAGAATATCATATGCTAGAAACTTTACTTCATATATATATATATATAAAACATAAGTCATAATACATATTTAGACTTTAGGTCTCTTTACCATCCTAGACTCAACATCATAAGAGTACTTTAGGGACACAACCCTTATAACATAATACATAAGCAAACGTATACATAACTTTACACTAAAGACATAACGTAGGAAATCCTTGGACTTAAGGATTCCTTTCCTTGAGCTTGGGAATCGCATATCAAGATCCTCATCATATAGGCATCCTTTAAGCATCCATAACCTACACTTGTGTAAAAAGTAGAGAAGAATGACATTAGTACAAGAATGCACTAAGTATGGCAACCATGCAAAAACATGCATTTAAAAGGGACATTTTCTTGAAATCATACTTCATGCCTTTTTGAGAAAATTTTCATAAAACCTTTATACAATAGCATTTATATCATTCACATACTTCATATAGACATATTCAAAAGCCAAACATCATATAAAATCACATATAGAATTTAAGCCACATTTAGGGTCACTTTACAGTGAGCTCCCTTCACATTACATTGAACCATTTAATTTTACTAATCAATCTCCTAAGTAACCCTTTAGTGATACTTGGTGCAATGGATCACCTTAAGGTCACAAATAAAACATACATACAACCTACATAATCCAACACACATCATCATGTAAGCATAATACATTATAAATCACATTTAAGTCAAGGTCATAAGACATTACAGTGAGCTACATCAATTTGCACATATTTTTGCTTCACTTCACATAAGTCATTATAAGACCTTACTCATGCCCTCAATATTAGTCTACTAGTGCAATGTACATGTGAAGCCCCATAACCTCACACATACTTAGTAGACATATCATGAGACCACAAGCCTTAACACTTCATACATCAACATAACAAGTAAAGGCAACTTCATCCAAGCTAGGCAAGACCTTCATCATATAGTCATTAAGACCAACATTATGCATATAGGGACAAGTTCACATCATATAGACTTATACCATGCACATCTTCATAACAAGTAGACAATTACTACAATGTCATGCATAAAGACATAAACATAATCATACACATTAGGCCACCACCCTAGGACTTCCTAAGGAGCTACATGTGCAATGTCTAGATGGGTTCATTACTTCCACCTATCCTAAGTAACCTCCCTTATCACCTAGTTAGGATCCTAGTCATTTACTTCCATTGTCCATTTTACTTTAGGAAAACTATAGCCTTAACGGACACTAATACCATGGGTGCTAAACATGGAATTTGGTGTTGTAGAGCCTTACACCAATGGAAGGTGTTCTTACCTAGCCAAGGTAGAACATTAACACATGCTAGCATACTAAGTGAATTCACTTTCTAGATCCTATGAGGCAAGCATAGTTTAGGGAACTTGGGGGCCATCATGGAAACATCTCTCTACACCGTTTTGGGGTCATCAGGCTATCCACCCCGTGAGGACCGTTAGTGGACCCTTTAGCCTTTCCTCCTTAGGAAGGTGCCACCCACTCATCTACAAGTTCACTCGGTGCTAAGCTAAGTTCCCTTTACTGAAAAGCCTTTATTATCATTACTTTATAAAACATAGCCTTAGGAGAGTCATCCCCTCATATGCTTAGCTCATAGGTCATACATGAGAGTTTATCAACCTAAATCATGTGAGAAATCCTTTCACATGGACATATCATATGTATTGGCACTATCTAATTAAGGACACACTTGAGCACACCTTTCAAGGCTCCTCTATTTACTAGATCATTATTCATGGGTGTGTGTACTTATATGTGAGCAAATCTTTCACATAACACATAAATGTCACACTTGTTCATATATCAATGCATAAGTCTATAGGTATAACTATATGAGCAATCCTTTCATATAAACACACTAAGACACTATGCATATTCATACTTCATCATATCATATAAGTCATATTATAATATGTTCATACATTCATTTTCATATACATAGAAACCAACCCTAGGAACTATCCTATCGAGGTACATATAAGCAATGCATAAACAAGGTCCCATAACCTTGACCATACTAGTACACATATCAAGTCATCCTAGTTAAGGAAACACATATCATACTTTCATAAATATAAGCTTAACATGTATAGTAGTAGACACTAGTGAATATGAGAACTACCTTTCATTTAGACACCATGACTTATACTACTTGTAAGCATGCATGTAGAGTGAGGGTGTGTGTAAATTGGTCAATATGATCACATAATGGATATCAACAACATATTGAGGCATCCACCCTCTTAGGACCACAATACACATTCAAGCATATACCACACAACACACAATAGCATAGGAGACAAGTCAACTTTATATTACACTTTAAGACTCCTAATATAAGCTATTCACATATTCACATAAGGGTACATGGGTAGGGGTCATCAATACGTAACACTTCATTAATGGAATCACCTACACATGATTCTTACATAACCATTTACATGCTCATAACAATAGTAACATAACCTAGATTCACAACTAAAGTAGAAGAATAGGCACAAGTTACACATAAGGTGATCATTATAACCACTCATTCATATACTCATCAATTCGCCTTCAAGTCCATGGTCAACACATATATAATGACAATTAAATAAACATGCCACCATAAGTGGACCGTACCACACAATACCATACAAGGCTTCATCAACTACAATAATATAGAAAAGTAGAGAAATAGAAGAGTAGAGCAATTCTTACAATTACTTTAGCCTTTGGTCATCATTGACCATTGCTACTCTTTCATCAATAAATCGAGTTTAGGGCAGTATCTAAAGTACCATAATCATATATAAAGTCATGTATAAGCTACTACAAGGTCATGCTACAACTAGTACAACACATTAACATACTAGAAGGTAGAAGGACATAGACCATTAACCAATTTCACTTGCATGGATTATAAATCATATTTCATTAATGTTATAAATCTAAGGAAGTGGATAAATATACACTTAACATATCGAAATCATGCTTAAATCCCTACAAGATCATGATACTAAAATAGACATTAAACTACCAATTCACTAGAGAGTAAAAAAAATAGGCAATGCTACTGATTCTCTAAAGCTTTGATCATCCATCATATTTTTAAGAATAATGTACATGTTAGGCAGTAGCTAAATAGATCATTACTCAAAGGAATCATGCTTCATCTAACCTAAAATCGAGATGACATCTCATACATAGTATTATAAATCGCTAGACTAGAAGAACTTAGTTCAACTCATATCAATCCTTGTTCACCTTGACCATACACGATATACACTTACAATTAAATCACAATATTAACATTAGGCAGTATCTACAAGACTCTCACATACTCGAAATCCACTTTTATACAATTAAGGACCAATGTTACAGTGATCACATTGATAACTAGGCTAGGCATTTTCAAATCTTCATACATTGATCCACATGGATCCTTCATCATCAATTAATCATCAATTCACGAAAACAACAGTAGATATAACCAATTCAACATAAGAGAATCACAAATCTACCAATAACAAGCCATGATCACAATGCCCATACAAGGGCTAAATCGATTTTGGGAAGGGACATGGGTTCATAATGCAATTGGATTAAAATCATGTTAAAACCAATACATTATCATCAATTCATCATGATTAATCCATTAAAACATTTTTAAAAAGAACCCATGGCTAGATTGAAGAAGAAGAGATTTGATCATACTTTCTCTTTGAAAACTTTGAGATTAACTCTCCAAGTGAAAGTTTACTTAGATATGGAGGATCACCATACATTAATGTGTAAGAAAACCTCTAAAACTTGATGAATAATCCATGGAAATCCAAGATCCAAGCTGTTCTTGAGCTTCACCAACAATGGAGGTTTCTAGGGAGAATTGGTTTTTGAGTGAAAGTTTATTTGGTGTTAATTGGATTGGGAATGGGTTGATCACGTTTTATATACACCCAAAAATAGCTAAATAAACCTATTATGGTAAGTTTAGGACGTGGGGTGAATTTCCCATTTACCCCTTTAATAAACAGTCGCAGGCAGTGATGCAGTAGGTCCATCGACGGGCCGTCTGTGGCTTTAGTCGATTAGACCTTGGGCTGTTCTTTGTTTGATACTTGCAAGGGCTAAGTGTCCATCGATGAGAACTCACCAACGGTCCGTTGGTCAACCAACTGAGCGTCATTTGGTTCAGTCAATTGACACTGCCAAGGGTGTGTCTTGACAGCCCTTGGGTCCTTCTTATGGGCCCTTTTGCGGGGCCCTTGGGAAGTCGTACCAGAGCGTTTCCAACGTAAATATGCACATTGACAAGTCAATGAACTTATATGCAAGTTTCAACCAAAATTCACACGTAAAATACTTCCAAACATGCAAGGCCCCATCAAGACACACATGAGCGTCCCAAGGGCTAACTTTCGAACGTCTTGGACGTTCTTGGACGTTTGACCTCCAAACTTCACGAAACTTCATATACTGACACTAAACATCATTATAATTCATTTTAAGACTTCATAAGCTCATGAAATTCAAATATAATCATGTATAGACACATGAGGCACATAGGTGACTAGTCGTCGAACGTCTTGGTCGTCCCTTGACGTTTGACTTCCAAATCACCTAAAACTTTACACCCTGCCTCAATACCATATTATAATTCATTTTAACCTTAGAACATTAAGACAAGCATGTTAGGCTCTAGACTCCCTAACTCATTTTGGGGGTCTTACATCAATGGTATTGATTTCTTGTGCTGTTTGATTTAGGCTATTGAATTATGAAAGAAACATGCTATAATTGTATGTAGTCTATTATAAATTGATGAATTCATATTGTATTAGATTGAATCATTGTATATTCTTACTATTTAGTTGAATTGGTGACTATGGTTATTAGTAACAATCTTTGTGAATTGAATTGGTTGAATTGGTTATGGATTGGAGATGTTGTGATTGGATTGGTGGTATGTTGACCTAACCTTCTATATATTGTGTAGTATAGGTATTTAAATTATCCTTTTTGGTATGGTCCACTTATGGCGGTGGTGCTTATGTGCTATACTTGTGAATAATGTGGCCTTGTCGGAATTACTTTATGCATTGTGAAAGAATGTGGCCTCGTCGGCATTACTTTATGAATTATGATATTATCATATTATAACTTGAATATGTGAGTATTGTGAAGGTCTATATGGTTTATGTGTATGTGTTCATTTATGTAATTATATGTGATCATGATAGGATATAGTGATGCCTTATATGTTTATACTTTATGTTGGAGTGTGAATCTCCCTAGTTGACTATATGTGTCTTGTGATAGATTATAGTGATGTTTCTATAGGGTGTGTAGGGTGACTTGTAGTATACTTAGTTGAACCTATGTGTCACACCACGAGAGCACACCCTAGAAGATATGGCACTCTTGGAGTGCGACGTGGCGTACTTGACATCTCGGAGATCTTGTACAAACCCTTTTGCATCATTCATCACATATACATATATGAAAAGTAGTGCGGAATTAAAACTTTTCACAAAACATTCTAATAGTCTTTCAAAATATCTTTCATATAACCGAAGGAAATACTAAGTCTCGTGTCATCAAATTTTAAACTCGAAGTATACTTGAGACACGGTCCATACAATCGAAATATAGTACTATATGTCTATTACAATGCTTTAATAAAGAAACTCTAAAGACATCTATGACCTCGAGTCAAATGAGGACATAGTACAAACTTGCTTGAACGATCCTATAATCCAATCTTTGCTTCAATATCACCTTCACCTATGAATCACTTTAGAGATAGATAAAGATATGGAATTAATACAAACATATGTACTAAGTATGACTTAATGCATAAAAATCATGTTAATGGACATTTAATGGAAATATGCTCTTTTTGATTAAAACATCATAGTATAAGCATAAGAACAACATTTAACACCTTAGAAACACATATAATAACACATAAGCATTTAACCACATTTTATGAAATGTTACAGCGAACTATTTTAAGCTTTACAGTGACTAAAATCCATGTTACAGTGAACTCACTTTGCAACCAACATTCTCACTAAAGGCTATCCTAAGACTCACTTAAGTAAGACAAAGACTGACCGTCCATACACCCACTCTAAGTACACCTAAATGATTCTTGGGACTACCTATAATGAGATACACACACTTACAAGACACCAAGATACATAACATGTATATGGCATTCTCCACATTAAGGTTATCAAAGACTTACTTAAGTAATTCTAGAAGAGAATGCCCATATACCCTCTTCAATATTACCTAAATAATCCTTAAGACTTCCTAAGTTTAGATCATGTCTAAGGCATCAACCAACTTCCCTAACTAAAGCCATTCTCAAGATTTCCCTAGGTAAGACATGAAAAGATCATCCTTTATGCCCCCTTCACACTTTAACTAGAAAATCCTTAGAGTTACTCTAGATTAGATACTCATTCATTTAAATGCTTTACAACATAAGTAATTACTTCATTAGTTCATTTAAGAGACATTCATCACATAAGGACATTCAAGTAATGGTCTTGGAGAAGACCTAGGGACTCACTAACTAACATCTTCAAAGCCTGAAGGTGCAATGTCTAGGTAGCATCTCATACCACCACCTAAACTTCATAGACTTCTGAAATACTAGTAGGTATCCCATATGATGAGAATAGGCAATAACCGACATATACCATGGTAGCTAAGCATGGAATCCGGAGTTGTAACCTACTCCGATGGAGGGTGTTCTACTTGCCAATGGTAGAACTTGGACACATATCATGTAGGCACATGGTTGAGGAATATGATGGGTTTCTTTGTCCTGTATTCTCATAATACAAATAGAGCTACTTCCCATACCATACTTACTCGGTGCTAGCCTTTGTTTTCATAGAGAAATTCACATAAAGGATCATACGAAAGGGTTTCATATCTAGTTTATAACCCAATCACATTCACCCTACCAAAGAGGTCCCCTAGGGTTTCCTTTCAATGGTTAATAGGATAGCTTAATGAATTTCCTAAGGATGATTTCATGCCGTTCCAGCCAACCAACCTTAAGTCCACCATTCACACAAGAAGGATATCATTACGGCTTTCGACTTCAAGGATATCATAACCTCTCAACTAGGTTGAGGGCTATATATAATTTGACCTCTCACTATGTTCAAGGACACGTATCATTCATACATACAAGACTAAGAGGATTTAGCATCCTAAGTCAAGACATCCCACATATACATTCCATAGGTATCAAGCAAGGGACACAAGTCTACCAAACAAGACACACACATACTTCACTTTACCACATATATCATATGATTCTAGTAGAACATAGGCATAACCTTCATCATATTTAGGTCATCCTATACATTACTATAACATCATATATATAATCATCATAGACTCATATAGTCAAGTAGGAAGAATCATGCATCAACTCTAAGACTACACCCACATAAGGACATAGTCATAGTCTAACATGATCACCTAAGAACATCAATAGAAGAACACATGCTATCACCTTAATCACAAGTATATAGATATGATCATACTTCACATAAATAAACTATACAAATCATCATAATATATCAAGTAGTTGCCGACAAGGCCATGATCATCATAATACATAGAGTAACGCCGACAAGGCCACATCATTCACAATTATAACACATAGCACCGCCACCATAAGTGGACCATACCAATCACAACATAACTCAAGACCTAAATTATATAAAATAAAGAGAATTAGGGCAGAGTACCACCAATCCATTCTCACCACTTCAATCCATAGCTAAATCATCGAATATAATACCAATAGGCCCTTACCCATGGCCATGATCGTCAATTCAATACATAAATCACAATACTCAATGAATATAAGTCAATTCAATATAGATAATAAATCTAAGACAGCCTATACATCAATTCAATACAATTCTTACATCATTCAATAGCCCATAGATAACTACACTAGAATTCATAAGCATTAACACAAGATTATAACATCCAAAAAATAGCCAATTTGAAGAGATTATGTTTTGCATGGGTTCATGAATTTTAGGTTATAATAACCTAATTAACATCAATTCAATAAATAATCAATGAATCAAAACATTTTATGCAATAATTCATGGCTAGATCATGAAATTGGACAAGTTTATCTTTAAAAGACTTTGGAAAATCACTTTGAAGTTGACTCCTTGATGAATAGAGTTTCAAGGATGAATAATCCATACCTCACTGATTTTAATCCACTAATTTGATAAATAATCACCAATTGAAACTCCAATCCAATCTCTCCCTTGAATTTTGGCTCCAATGGAGTTCTAGAGAATTTCTTAGAGTATTTGGGGTTTTGATTTGAAAGAATGAATTCATCTAGGTGTTTAGGACTTATATATCCACTTAAAATACCTAAATACCCCTAAGTAATCTCCCAAACTATTATTTGTACGTGGGTTGAATTTACCAATTCACCCCTTCACTTTACAGTGAACCTGCGCAGTTCCACAGACCATCGATGTCTGCCTATCGACGGACTGTTTGTCCACAAACGGACCATCCTTGATGGTAATTGTTTGGTTCATAGAGTGGACTATGGGATATTAATCTCCCTAGTCTAAGTCTTGACCAACGAACACCAATGATGGGGCGTCGACTAGCCTACTGGCCGTCGATTGCCTCAGTCGATTGGGGCTGGCGTAGACAGCCTTGTCCTCGAATGAAGGGTCCTTCCTCAAGGACCCTTGGTTGGTCCTTAGGTACTTTTTCCCAGACGTTTCAAACTCAATTATGATCTTATACGTTTTTAAGACCTCAGAGATCAATTTCATCCACAACGAACACGTAAAACTCGATGAAACATACTAAGACACACAAGGTCATTTCAAGGAAAACCTTTCTAACGTCATGGACGTTTGACCTCCAAACTTTATGAAACTTGACACCCTGACTATATACACTATTTTAACTCATATAAAGACCTCATAAGATAATAACACACACATATAAGCACATAAACACACATAAGGCACATAGGTGACTAGTCGTCGAACGTCTTAGTCGTCCCTTGACGTTTGACTTCCAATTCACCTAAATATTTAGACACTGCCTCATTACCACATTATGAACCATTTTAGTACCTTAGACCCTCATGACAACCATGTTAGTCTCTATATTCACCTACGTCATTTTAGAGGTGTTACATTATGTGCTACTTGAATGTTATTGTACATGTGCTAAGATGATAATGAAATGTGTCTTGTTTTGGTAGACCTATGTCCCTTACTTGATATATTAACAATGTGAACATGAATCCTTGACTTGGTAGGCAAAATCACCTTTGTCATGAAAGTATATGTATGATTGGAATATGATCTTGTATCTAGTTAAGAAGGTCATTAATGTGGAACCTTCTAGAAAGAAGGCTATGATATCCTTGAAGTTGAAAGTCGTAATTGTATATTTATTGTGTGAATGATGGACTTAGGGATTGGTTGTCTGGAACGGCATGAAATTATCCTTAGGAAAGTCATTGAGCTATCTTAGTAACCATTGTAAGGCATCCCTAGTGGACTCTGTTTGGTAAGGTGTGTTATGATTTGATTATGACTAAGATATGGTACCTCTTCATATGCTCCTTTATTGAATTACTCTATGAGGACAAAGGCTAGAACCAAGAATATGCTTGGGGAGTAGCTCTATTTAAGATGAGATTAGAGTACAAAGAAACCCTCAATATTCCTTAACCATGTGCCTACATGGGATGTGTCCTAGTTCTTCCATTTGCAAGTATAACACCCTCCATCGGAGTAGGGAAGACTCCGGATTACATGCCTAGCTAGTATGGTCTATGTTGATTATTGCCTATTCTCATCATGTGGTATACATTCTAGTGTTGGATAAGTTCCATGAAGTTTAGGTAGTGGAATGGGACGCTATCTAGACATTGCACGAGTAGGCTTTGAAGATGTTAGTACGTAGATTCCCTAGGTCTTCTCCAAGACCATTATGTGAAAGTACTTATTGTTGAAAGTCTGTTAAATGGCTTAATGAACATAGTGACTTGAGTTATACATATGTTAATAAAAAGGTACTTATCTAGAGTAGCTTTGAGGATTTCTTAGGTAGGCTTAGAGAGGGTGTATGGGCATTCTCTTCATGTCTTACTTAGGTTAGTCTTAGAGTAATTATAGGTAGGGAGTTAAATGTATGAATGACAACAATGTTATCTTAGGTAATCTAAAGGATCACTTTGGTGTGTTTGAAGGGATTGTATGGGCGGTTGCTTCATAACTCACTAAAGTGAGCCTTAGAATCACCTTTGGTAGGAGGGTCTCATGTTATGTGCATTGAAGTGATCTTGATTTTATTTTGTATATGTGACTATATGTGTTTATGTTGGCTCGTAAGTGATTATTATACTTATCTTATGAAGTTTTACTCAAAAAGAGCATGTTTTATACAAATGTCCATTTAGTATGATTTTATTGCATTATACCATACATAGTGCATTCGAATGTACGAATTCCATATATTTTATGTTATCTCTAAAGGTGTAGGTGGCATTTTAGAGGAGTCCTTAAGTGGATCTTGGATTATCATTCCATTCAAGCAAGTGTTGGTATGTCCTCACTAGATTCGAGGACATCATTATGTTTAGTTTCCTTATTGAAAGTATTGTAATAGACTTAAATATTTCTATGTGTTGATGTATGGGCCGTTGCTGTACCGTGGTTTCACGGTATTTCTAATACTTTTTCCTTAAGTTTAGTGTGTGTCGAGAGCCTTTTTGTGTTGATTTTGATATAAGTTTATCTTTGTTTGCAGAAAATCTGTCTAAGGAAGAACGCGGGAGTTTTTGAGAAAGAATTGCAGAAGAGACCACCTACGGAGCCTATGACGGTCCGTCTCGGCTGTGACGGTCCGTAGGTGGCATCGTAGTGAAGGAAGAAGTTGCTGAAGGAAATTTGGGGAAGTCTGACCAAGTGTGGGATTACGGAAGTTCGTGACGGACCGTTACAGATACGACGGTCCGTCCTGCATGTTCGTCGTAATTATCAGAGAGTAATCCCAGTACCCAAAATTCCAAAGTTCAAGTGTATTCGAACGAAGACCCTCGACGGGCCGTCATGCTCGCGACGGTCCGTCATACCTGTCCGTCGGGGGGAATGAAGAAAGCAACGTGAGAAGATGTGAAGTATGGGACGATGGAGGCTATGACGGTCCGTCGTGTCCATGACGGTCCGTCACGTGGTCCGTCGACCCAGACGCGTTTGGACAGATTTTTAGTAAATAGAATCCTTATTTGATTAGGTTTTTATTTTTCTTATAAATAGTTGGAAAAACCTCGTTTTTGAGGTTAGACTTTCTGGATAATTTTTAGTTTATAGTTCTTCGATTATATTAGTAAACTATTGATTTTGGAAATTAAGATTTTTTCCGGGAATTGATTGTTGTGGATTTCGGTGATTAATCAAGTTGAATTCTGGGAAATTATTCGTTTTCATAAAAGTAAGTGCATGAACTCTTCCATTAACGATATGAATTGTGTAATTACGAAAATGGGTAACTAAACCTCATAGCTAGGGTTGTGGGAACCATGGGTGAATAACAAGGTAGAAATCTAACTTCAATAACAATTTCTAGAGTGGTGTCTTGCATGTATTGATAATTCTTTCGTTTAGAATTCTTTTTAACGGTGGCCAACGTTAGAACTCGCCTTAATGCTACTTGCCGGACCAAGGAGGTAGATAATAGGAAAAGAATTATCAACATAGATTTAGTGTAGACTATCTAATAGACTAGTATTGGTTGGTACGAGTTAATAGCTTAGTCAAATACCGAATACGATGTTTAATATGAGGTAAAGATAAGGGTTAGTATAGCAACACACGTAGCCGGACCAAGGTGCGGAGTGAAATTCTCTAGATGCCGGACCAAGGATTTAGAGATACATAACTTATCACTTTACATGCAAGATATCAGGATAGAGATGTTATAGTTAGATTTACCAAGTTAGGAACCTGTGGGGAACACTAAAGCCCTAGTTAATTTTATAATTTGATTAAACTCTGAAAGTTAAAATTGTTAGTTGTTCATTCTTATTTAGTTAATTATTTTCATTAATTTAGAAATAAAACCCCCCTTTTTGTCTTTTGGTTTATTGGAAAACAGTTGGCTAAATAATAGTAATAATAAAATAAAGTTAAGTCTGAACTATTTTCCTTGTGGGATCGATCCCAACCTCATTAGTTGGGTTCTTTACTTGATACGACCGCTTTACTTCTTATTTGAGAAGTAAGTTTGAGCTTATCAAATTTTGGCGCCGCTGCCGGGGAAGCTAAAGTCTAAATGGACTGGACCGTACTTGATCACCAAATTATTCCCTCATGGAGCCGTTGAGTTGGAAAACAAGGAAGGTGTGCGGTTTAAGGTGAACGGACAACGTCTCAAAATCTATATTGGTCATGCGGAATCGGCGAATGAGGTGGTTGAGGCATATTATCTTGATGAAGTCTGAGTAATCAAGTGTCCTCAGTCGTGCCGCGACGTTAAATCAGGCGCTGGTTGGGAGGCAACCCAATAGTTATCATCTAATCACGTTTATAGTTTTTGTGTTTTTCTCTTTCTAGTAACAGTAGCATTTTCTATTTATTGGTTGTAAATTTTCAGGTAGCACATCTACAGGAAGTACTGCAGACAAGTTACTCTACATCAGTCACTGACGGATACATCGACGGACCGTCACGCCTGTGATGGACCGTCGCATGACTCCGTCATGCCAGGTACGCTCTCTTGTAATTTTGAAAAACTAGGGCACAGGCGACGGACCATGTGACGGACCGTCACAACTGCGACGAACCGTCATCGGGGTTTCGTCACGCCATTACCCGGCTACCCGACCCGACCCGGCTTCAGAATTTTAAAAGTTTAAAACGTTTTAAACCCCCCCACCTCTTCATTATCAGTTTTCACTTAATCTTCCCTCCATTTTCTCCCCTTCCAACTTCACTCTCTTCCCAAATTCCCCATCTTCTCCCATTTTTTCATCCCAAAATTTTCCCTCTTGGTCGGAATTTGCTGCAGTGATTCTTAGCCTTCTAACTTGAGTGCCATCATTTGTGCATTATTGTCTCCTCTTCCAAGGTACTACCTATCATGGCACCTAAACAAGATCGCGTTTACGCACGTGGGCGTTCAAAATCTGTCGCCCCGTCTGCCCGATTGGTGATAGGCTCTGATGATGAGCATGATCCAGAATACGTGCCCCCTACTGCTACTCCAGCACGAGCTCCACGTGTACCGCGAGTCACGCCCAAGAAGGTGGCGCCCGGCGTAGTCACTGCCTCCCAGTCTGATGAGGAGCGCACACTGACCGGCACTCCTTCTGGGTCAACTGCCCAAGACGAAGGAGCATCTGGCTCCTTAAGAGTTTAGTGGTCAGAGGAAGCCTCTGGGTCTGCAGACGCCTCTGCTCCTGCCACAGCTACACAGTCTGCTTCAGATGATGAGGCTGACAGCACCGACTCCACCCCTGGCTCACCAACAGGAGTCCCTGCCCCGGTTGCCGATCAGCCCAACCGGTGGTGTGTTGACGGGCAATACAAGGTATACTTAGACGCCAAGGTTCTCAATGACAAAGGCGTCATGACTAGGACTCTTACACTGGAGAGGCGGGTCCTCACGGGAAGTCTCCCCACCATGCCAGATATTCACACCCTCTTCACCAGACACCGGCTAGAGTGGACGGCTCGTTCTTTGGGTCGCTACAGTGAGGAGCTAGTCCGCGAGTTCTATGCCTCTTATGTGGCTACTCTTTGCTCGCAGATCGATAGGCGGTCTGCCCCCGCCAAACAGGCCCCACTTGAGCACGTCCGAGTACGAGGCATCCAGGTTGACATCTCCCTACTAGCCATCCGCCGATATCTGTACGGCACGGATTCTGACTCCACCAGCACACCTCTCACCGCCGAGTTTGATTACCGGTGGCAAATTGTTAAAGAGGGCCGGTTCTTATGTGAGCCTTCACTGAGAGAGACCACCAAGAGGTTGATGGCACTGCACCTATCTATTTATGGAGAGGCTGCGGATTGGGTGATGGAGCCGAAGGGGGCCATCAGGAAGGCCAACTTGACCTTTACGGCCAAGTTTCTCTGGTTGATCGTCCGCCATTGTCTCTCCCCCACTGCTGCGGATAACATAGTCACCTGGGATCGTGCAGTGCTGATGGCTGCTATGATGGCAGGGTTCGACGTCGATTTTGCTTGGCTTCTCCAAGCGGTCATGCACGAGAGGGCCTTCAAGGTCACAACAACTTACCCTTTCCCTTGCATGATTTTCTCTTTGTGCAGATCAGCAGGTGTGCCCATTTGGCACATTGACCAGCTCAAGACCCCGCCAGGAAATGTTGATATCGGCCTCATCAGGGATGAGGCCAATGAGTTGGCCCCACGCAGAGGGCCCCGTCCAGAGGTGGCCCCATTTGGTGAGAACCTGGCCGACACCGTAGAGCATGCTCATGATGCTTCCCGTGCTGCTTCTGCACACACTGACACTACTCCGGTCGAGTCTATCCCGGGTAGTATCACTGCCCCGAGCTCCTCTCGCTGGGCTCCTTCTGCCACTCTTGTCCCACTAGCTTGGGTTCAGAAACTTGAGGCACAGATGGCTACTCTTCTGCATCACATTCAGCCGTGGATGCAGAAGACTATTGCTGAGGCAGAGGAGCGCAAGATGATACAGCACACAGAGAGGCAGATCGCCGGGGTACACCAGCGCTTAGACGCATTTGAATTACGAGTACTAGCCCGACCAGCCCCTCCGGTGGACATGTCGACTCTCCAGGCTGCGGTTGAGAGTCTGCGGGCGGATCTTGATATGATTTTAGAGGCGAGGGTGCCTGAGTCTGAGGCCCCTTCTGCGGAGCCTGCCGATGACACCGTGATGGCCGCCCTGTTTACCACTTCTGATGTTCCACCACCTCCCCCACAAGAGCATGTCAAGAGACGCAGGGGTCGAGAGGAGGATGAGGCTAGGGCAAGGAAGAAGGAGCGCCGTGAGATGGAATCTGCGAGGAGAGCCTCGATTGCCGATGAGAAGGCCCGTAGGTTGAGGGCTGTAGAAGTAGCTGCCGGGGCGTCTAGCTCCAAAATTGTAGATTCTGTGGGAGGCGCTACTGATGGTGTTGTGGATGCTGCGGACATTACTGAGGATGTCCAGACTACGCAGGGAGCAGGTTCCGGGGAACCGGACCCACCAGCTTGCTGATCACCGGCGCTTAGCGCCTCAGGTTTGCTTCACTTACCCTTTTACGTAGTTTAACTTTTCTATGCATTGGGGACAATTGCATATTTTTTGTAGGGGGGGGGGTAAATGGAAAGTGAACACTTGGGTGAATTCTGAGTAGCCCAAGTTCACGATCCTCTTTTGGGGTTTTCTTGCCTGTGTTCTTTTTCCCCAAAAGACTGATTACTTTTACTGTTGAATCGGCATGTCATATCTTATGTACACAGTATAAATCTGAAGTATGATGGCTAATATAAATATGATATCTCGATAATCATTTGCATGACTAGGCATAGTAAGTGATAATTGTGTGGTTTGAAACATGAAACAAGGATACACTTCTGCATGATCCTGAATCTAAGATTTGAACTAGGTGTCTAATACTCTGGGAATGCAAGGAATGTCATGTGAGAGTGAGGTAAAGTCGAATGACCACCATTAATACTGAGCTAGAACTTGCCTGGTTAGTCCTACTGAAAGTGAGTCAAAACAATCACTTAGGAAAGGATCATAGGCCCTTGTTCGAAATAGTCAATCTTGAGCCTAAAAAAATAACAGAAAACCAAATGAAGTTAATCCCTTTTTGATCCAAATGAATTGAGCCTAAACTAGATTTTTTTTTACCCCAAATGATCTTCTCTGGGAGCAATGTGTTGGCCCTGGTCCCTCCTTGGACATGTGCACCTCAGCTTATGCCAAAAGCATAAGTTGAGGGTGGCTAATGCAGAAAGCAACCTTGTTTTGGCCCTGACCCAACCATGGGTATTGTGAACCTTGACTCATGGCAAAATCATGAGTTGAGGGTGGCTGCTATAAGGAAAACCACGGAAAGTGGGGTTGAAAGAATAAAACAGAAGTGACTAAAAAAAAAAAAAAATTAAATAAATAAAAATAAAATAAAAAGGTAATAATAACCAAAAGCAAAATAAACACAAGAAAAGAGAAAAGTCACTTACACATAAGGATAAGAAAGGGAAAACAGCAAAGTGAAAAGAAAATTGAGTAATAGGGCGAAATAAGAATGATATGTCAAGGAGGGCAACAAGTCACTAAAGTATATCTAAATACACCCTACCTGACCCTGAGCCTATGTTACAATCTAAAAAAAGTCCTATTGTGATCCTAAGTGCGTATGAGGAATTTGAAGTAGTGAAAATAAGGGCAAGCCTATGGCAATATGTATAAATGAGTGATGAATTTGTTCTGAGAGTGAGTGTCGAAACGTGATCCTTATACTCAAACTAAAATCATTGTGTGAAAAATGAGGATGTTATTTGAAGTGAGGACAGGAGTTGTAATACCAGAAATATTAGCATCTCGGTGAGAAATTGAAGAGGATAGGCATCATTGCGTAGTAAATCTGGGTTATGGTTTGATTCTACACAAATCAATGCCTAATAGTGAGACCATGCATGAACATAATGAGAATAATCGAGGTTGATAGCCAAATGATTGCGGAAATTAAAATATGGATACTTTTGTACAAAGAATTTGTAGTGAGTCATAGTGCGTCGCTTGATGACAAACAACGAATTTAAGTTGAGGGTGTTGATGTACCGTGGTTTCACGGTATTTCTAATACTTTTTCCTTAAGTTTAGTGTGTGTCGAGAGCCTTTTTGTGTTGATTTTGATATAAGTTTATCTTTGTTTGCAGAAAATCTGTCTAAGGAAGAACGCGGGAGTTTTGGAGAAAGAATTGCAGAAGAGACCACCTACGGAGCCTATGACGGTCCGTCGCGGCTGTGACGGTCCGTAGGTGGCATCGTAGTGAAGGAAGAAGTTGCTGAAGGAAATTTGGGGAAGTCTGACCAAGTGTGGGATTACGGAAGTTCGTGACGGACCATCACAGATACGACGGTCCGTCCTGCATGTTCGTCGTAATTATCAGAGAGTAATCCCAGTACCCAAAATTCCAAAGTTCAAGTGTATTGGAACGAAGACCCTCGACGGGCCGTCATACTCGCGACGGTCCGTCATACCTGTCCGTCGGGGGGAATGAAGAAAGCAACGTGAGAAGATGTGAAGTATGGGACGACGGAGGCTATGACGGTCCGTCGTGTCCATGACGGTCCGTAACGTGGTCCGTCGACCCAGACGCGTTTGGACAGATTTTTAGTAAATAGAATCCTTATTTGATTAGGTTTTTATTTTTTCTTATAAATAGTTGGAAAAACCTCGTTTTTGAGGTGAGACTTTCTGGATAATTTTTAGTTTATAGTTCTTCGATTATATTAGTAAACTCTTGATTTTGGAAATTAAGATATTTTCCGG